>OZ010787.1:88383364-88983364 GCA_963932465.1 Maratus speciosus
GACAACTTCCTCAGTCACTTCATTCGCAATTGGTAGACTCTACATTATATGTCCCTCCTTTTTATTTATAGCTCCATTGAGTGCATTTTCGTCTCCCGAGATAGGCCAAGACGAACCCGAAGAAAATTCAAAAATATCTTCAGGGGACAGTGACAACAACGTAGAAGATGTTGGCAGTACTGTGTTGGGAAATCCTTTCCAAACTCTATCGATCTTTAAATGTTATTTTTTTAATGGAATCCTGCCTTTAAAGGATAAAATTATGGTCCCGGTTGAAAGATAACCATAGGATTAAAGGTATACTTGTTTAGGTAAAAACCTGTCTAGAACGGCGTTTTCAGGTTTACAGGTATTCCGCCTTGGCAATTCTTATTGTACACGAAAAAGCAAGAAAATATTTTAAAAGGTTTTTATAGAAAATGATGTTTGCATTATCTTCTATCTTCCAAACAAACTGACATTTTTGTTACTGAATTGAATTGAATTCAATTCACAAAATGATGCTTGCATTATCTTCTATCTTCCAAAGAAATTTACATTTTCGTTACTGAGTTGAGCTGAACTGAATTGAATCATATTTAATTTCTTTGTAGGATTTCGTTCATCTGACGAAACCCTATTCGTCTCAATCCTTTGTCTCTCTGTCTGTCCCTCACAGAGTCCGTTCTCAGAAACTATATACGTGGAGACTTGAAATTTTGCATACTTATAGCTGAACACCTCACATGAAACGACAAATCATAAAATTTTGAAAAAGTCTTATATTTAGCCGTCTGGGCACTAACCTGTGTATTTTAAGCTTTTTTGCTAACTGAGTCCCTAATTAAGTTGAAGAATAGAAATTTTGCATACTGATAGCTGAACACTTGCAATCACACGACAAATCATAAAAATTTCAAAAGACTTATATTTACCCTCCGGTCTCTAACTTGTGTATTTTAAGCAATTTTTCTAACTCAGCCACTGATTAAGTTAAAGTCATGAAATTTTGCTTACTTATAGCAGAACACCTGTGATCACACGAAAAATCATAAAATTTTCAAAAACTCTTATATTATTTACCCCTCCGGACTCTAACATGTGTATTTTAAGCAATTTTTCTACTTAGTCGCTAATTAAGTTGGAGACTTAAATTTTACATACTTATAGCAGAACAATTGCGATCACAAGAAAAGTCATAAAAATTTCAAAAAGTCTTATATTATTTACCTTTCCGGGCTCTAACTTGGGTATTTTAAGCAATTTTTCTAACCTCCCCATTGGGGGAGGTTATCGGGGTTTAAATGGGGGGGGGGGGCGCTTTTCTAACTTTTATGCACTTGCATATTTTACATATTCCCTTACATATTGTTGTTCCACTTTTTACCACCAGTGGGCGTCTACATATCTCGGGTGCTGTGGGCCAGAACCCCTCGACTAATATATATATACGGATAGGTTGTAAAACTGAGTTTTGTTCGTATAGAGGTTTGTTTAGAACAGAGTGCGCCCCCTGGTTGCGAAATGTGGAACTAACATATTTTGTAAAAGGATAAAGTGTTTTGAAACGAATATTAAACGAAACCTTCTGTTTGATCTATGATCACACTTAACCACTTATGGACTTATGCCTATTGGAGTTTAAAATTTTGAATTAGTTTCTAAGATTGACTTTTTAATGACTTATAAAGGTAGAAACAAAATTACTTCATTTTGTAAGTAAAATAGAAAATGTAAAAATTACAGGAATTATTTGAGCTTCATTGCCGTTATTCTCCCATAAAAATACAAAAGAAAAAATATTTTAAAATTGAACATATATTTAAGGAAGAATCTTGATAATATTACATTTTTCCCAAGGAAATGCGATAAAATAAAAACGTATTTTCACATATTCAACATTCGTGAATAATATTGTTGTACACTCTTACACATATTCAGTAGGACTGAACCAAATATTTGTTTTGCTGTAGCTGCAACCATAAGATGGTGAAATCTAATAACAAGATTTGGTGCTACGGTTCAACGGGAGCTCCAGATGTTCGAACGGGATTTCACAATCTTATGTAGTTACTGTAGCACAAAGAGTTGGTTCAGCCCATTGCATATATTTTAACAATCTGCAGAAACAAAAATAGTCTGTCGAAATATTGTATGAATCATTTCCTTATAGATTTTTGCAGTTTTGCACAAGGAGGAATATTTAAGCTTCTTGTGTTCAGCTAGACAATTACTGTTGCCTATTCATAAGAAGTGTATTTAAAGGAAACTCATAGACTATTTTCAATATATTATTGCTTAAACATTGCGGATAAAACGTTTCTCACGTGTGCCAAATATAAAATTATTATTTGGCCGAAAATGACAATCTAAAGCATTTATTTCAAAAAACTAAAATATTTTTAAATAAGTTTATCAAAATTTCGTCATTTTCATTCTAGGAGATCCGAAAATTAGAGTCAATATTTTTAAAAACAATATACCTTTAGCAAATAAAGTTTTGTATCAAAATTAATATAATCTCTAAAATATAATATAACGTAATTCCTGTATAACATACATTGTAAACTCTGCAGGTAATATGGCAACTCTAAGGTTAGAAATTTTCAAATATTAATAGTAACTGATTTTAGCACTGGAAAAATTTCTAAAATTTAAATTAGTCAACATTTGCCCCTCCAGCAGTTTGTTTAAAGAAATGAGTGTTAACAAAGTTAATATAGCCATATGAAGGTAATATGCCCATAGTTGAAATAAAAAGGTTTAAATTTGACGCATAAAAAACTGAAATTATTACCAAATGTATAAATTAACACCAAATTTATATTCCGAAAATTTATGAACAAAAGAATAACCAAGAAGAAAATTTTGGAAGCAATTTAAAAAATATATTACGGTAAAAAAATTATGTAATTGTTTTAACTGCACAACTAGGGCAAATGTTTTATCTTTACTGGTAAGTCCGACACAATTATACGACACATAATATCACGACAAATACATAATCTCATATCTATAGATTTTTCCATCTGCTGGCCATATTGCAAACAAGAACCAGTTTTATAAAAGGGTTTTCACATTCTGTCTTAGAACTCCAATATTGCAATTCATTTATATAGTTTAAAATAGCATTAAACGTGCTCAAATATGCTGCATACAAATAATTAAAAACACATTTTTAAATAAGATAAATAACAAACTTACGGGAGACAAAGTTTTAGTATATCAACCCAACTAACAGCAAAACAACAATGGCTTCTCTGTCGTAGATGTGGTCCGGTAATGCGGCCAAAGCTGAACAAAACCAATTCTTCTGAGTCCATGCGGCTGGATTCAATTGCCATTTATAGGATTTCACTCAAACCATTAATATTATTATTGGTTAGCCATATTACCATCGGATACCGTATTATATCTTACTTGAAATATAGTATTTAATAAAAGTAATACTATAGTACTTTTCTATATGAACAATGGTATTGGATTTTTTTCCCTCAAGATATCATGTAATGCGAATGCTATATATCGGGTATACGTAGCTAGTATAATGATATATTTTTCGAACGTCTGTCCTAATTGGTTGAAATTTAAGTGTATCACATTAAACCGCACGTGCGAGAACTGCACGAGCTCTGTTTTATTAAACACATAAGATTTACTTAAAAAAATCACCTAATGGAAATATACAAAGGATAAAATATAATTTAAATTTCTTAGTGCAGTATAATTCTACTATTTTTAAACAAAATTATGTTTCTACTTTACCTATTTGAATATTTTCTGTTAGCATACTTAATTTTAGAAGGCTTTATTATTTATAAAAATAATATTAAGAAGACTTATTTACATATATAGAAAAAATATTTACGTATTCCTAAAATGTATCAAAACTTTAATTTGTGAAAACAGAACAAACATAATTCCTTAAGAACTAAAAAAACTTCTTAAAACACTATCAAAAACTTTTAAATAAGCTAGGCCTTTTGAAATATCTGAGTCTTTCTTCGTCAGGCGCAAAGAAGACGTGCTTTAACTAGGAAAGCACCAGCAAGACTGAAATGAGAGATAAGGGAAGGAAAACAGGCTGAAGAAACAGTCAATAGGAAATTAGAAATCAACAGCCAACAGGGAAGTAGAAGAAAACAGCCAATCACAGAAGAGTATAATCAAAACAAAAGAACAGAGAGACTAGAAAGGGAATAAGAAAGCAAATTGGGAAAAAATTATAGTAAAATGAAAACACACACATATATTAAAATATGGGAACACATGAAATTAAAAAACAAACAAATGAATAAAATATAAAAAAACGACTAATATTGATTAATACAAAAAATAAATTATAGGGTAGTACTGAAAAGATTTTTCCAAGCTGCAGAGAGCATTGTAGAATCAGATTTATCATTAAAAATAACATCACGATTAAGATAAATAGCTAAATTTTAAAGAAAGTCCAATTCAGAGATACTATTAGCATTAAAGATAATTTTAGCATTTTGAAAAATAAATCTATGGCCAGAATCCTAAGAGTGCTTGGCAATAGAAGATTTAGAAATTTCTTGATTAATTACATAACGAGAGTGTTCTTTTAAACGGATTTCTATATTTCTTTTAGTTTGATCAATATAAAATAAATCACAGCCGTTACAAGGAGCATTATAAATTCCTCATTTCCGAAGATCACGAACAGGAGATTTAGTGGAGGGTAATTTGAATTTGTTGACAGATTTAAAGATAATGTTAAAAATGAAACTTCTTTAAACTTTAGCTAATTTCAAACATAAAGGGGGATAAAAGAGGAGGACAACCAAATTATCAAGTTTGCTTTTGACAGATTTGGAAAGAGTATATTTATTAGACGGTCTATTGAATTTCTTCATAGCATTACTGATAACAGAGGGATTGAAACCTCTTTTGACAGCAACAGCTTTTAAATAATTAAGCTCATCCTTAAGGCTGCAGAGTCGGAGCAAATTTTGAGAGCACGATTTACATACGTGTAAAAAACACCAATTTTTTGGTTGACAGGATGATTTGAGAGAGATTAATATTATATTGGTCAAACTGAAAGAAATTTTGAAATCCGTTTAAAAGAAAACTCTCATTATGTAATAAATCAAGAAATTTCTAAATCTTCTATTGCCAAGCACTCTTGGGATTCCGGCCATAGTTTTAATTTTCAAAATGTTAAAATTATCTTTAATACTATCAAATAAATTATCTTTAGCTATTTATCTTAATCGTGATGTTATTTTTAATGATAAATCTGATTCTACAATCCTCTCTGCAGCTTGGAAAAATCTTTTCTGTACTACAATATAATTTATTTTTGTATTAATTAATATTAGTCTGTTTTTTATATTTTATTCATTTGTTTATTTTTTAATTTAATGTGGTCTCTTTTTTTAATGTATGTGTGTATTTTCATTTTATTATAATTTTTTCCCCAATTTGCTTTCTTATCCCCCTTCTATTCTCTGTGTTCTTTTGTTTTGATTATAGTCATCTGTGATGGATTGTTGTCTTCTACTTTCCTATTGGCTGTTGATTTCTAATTTCTTATTGGCTGTTTCTTCAGCCTGCTTTCCTTCCCTTACCTCTCAATTCAGTCTTGCTGCCGCTTTGATAAGAGAAGCACGTCTTTTTTGCGCCTGACGAAGAAAGACTCAGATCTTTCAAAAGTCCTAGCGCATTTAAAAGTTTTTGATGGTGTTTTAAAAAGTTCTTTTGGTTCTTTTATATTCACACCAGTTTCAAGTTATTTTTCTTGAGACTTCCTTAAATCCCCTAGGTATATAAACTTTGATTATAATACGATTAATATATCCCACAGAGGTCAACTTAATGAAAATTATCCGTTGAACTGATAAAAACATAGAAATTCTGCAACATAAATCTAGTGACTATTTGATACTCTAAATAGGAACTAAGATAGATTTCTATCTGAAGCCACAATATAAGTAATATACTTCAGAAGTTTTTTATCTGTTGAAAGCAGATATATATTATGCAAGAAAATATACAGAGTTTTTTCATGGATCACGAGTGTATAGAGATAATTTGATTGCAGCCGTAAAATGTATATTTATCAAAAATGTTTTTAAATAATGTTCATAATTTATATCATGATATAATTTCTTATATTTTATGGATCACAAATTCTAAATCACTGTTCCCCTTTACTACTCGAATTATAAAAAAAATTATTTCTGTAATTTACTGATTAAGCATCTGCAACAGTAGAATCACTCTATATGAATATTATACTTATAAAATCTTTCCATGATTGGAGGTATCTGTAGCTAAAATTAATTAACGGAATGAGACAAAATTTTATATTTAGGTATTTGAAGGCATAGAGGAATGGGAATAAAATTGGAATATTTTGTCTATAGAGAAATTTCCGTACCAGTCGGAGACAAAAACAGATATTTGGATTAATTGTTCGTAAAGTGGATTATGCAATTTCATTTGCAAATATGTGAGTGCAACACTGCTAATTTCCTTTCAAAAGTACTAGAAACTAAGACGAATACTTCATTTTAATGACTAGTGAATTATTCCAGCGCCTCCTAGATTGAAGAATTATTAATTATTATTTACTAATAATTGTGGAATTATTAATTATTATTTACTAATAATTGTGGAATTATTAATTATTATTTACTAATAATTGTGGAATTATTAATTATTATTTACTAATAATAATTAATAATTCCACGAGCCAACGAAATCTATGCATGCAAGTTTTTAGAATTTTTTTGTTGTTTTCCCTGCTTCGTGTGGCGTTTCGTGATGGCACAACAAAGCCTATCAAGGCTTTCTCTATTATCTAGGGGCGTTGATTATGCTCAGTATGCATCCACACTTACTGTAACAAAGTAAAGTAAGTCTGTAACTGTTGATTTTAGGTAACTGATTTTCGCAAATTAATCGTCGTATACTTACAAAAGGATAAAAATCAAATGTGATATTATTCCGATCAGTGATTTGAAATACAGATTCCAAACAGGGAATTCTATTTTATAATCAACCAGTATTTTATGATTGAATCTTGATTGTTTTATATTTATTTTAGATTAATTAAATTATATCATATTTATTTCATAGAACACAATATTAAATTTGTATGAAATTGAATTTATTATACATTTAAGTAAAAATAGATAACAGCTTTAGTAATATTAAGATATTTTTATTTGACTTTGGTACGTTCCAGATCTTTGGTTAAAAACAAAAATGCACTATTTTTATAGAGATTTTATATGCGATCAGTTCTTTGTTTCAACATTTGCTATTTTTAAAATAATACATGTTACAAAATAGGAATAATATATTCAAACAGAAGTCACGAAGACAGATGAAAATTAATTGAACTGTAGGGCCCTATTCTCAGTACATATTGGATGGAAAGGTAGTAAAGGTAGTTTCCCTTGTCATAAGATGATCATTGCATTTCGCTCAGAGATATAGCAGATTTGTACATCATGATTTTATCTGTAGATTAATGTATCCTGCGAGTAAAAATATTTGATACATAATCTAAATATAAATGCATTTATTGCGGAACACTTTATGTTAGATATAACTACCAAAAGCAAGTGGGAAATTATGCATATGCATTTCATACAAAATACACAACAACGTCAATTATAATACATTTGGTGATATTTATATGTCTAAACAAGGTGTTATAAAGATTGATCTAAACAGAATGAAACTTTTACGGTTCTTTCAAGAATTATAAAACAATAAAACATTGATAATGTAAAACAAGGGAATTGTACTAAAATTACTGTATATCATTATATTAGGTTAGAATTGTTTAAAAACTAAAATTTGTACACGGCACCCATTGAAAAGCATGTTAGTTAATCAGATTTTTTTCCCCTCTTTTATACGAAAAGAAAATCACCCGATATGAATAAATTTTAAATACATCCATTAGTCTTAGAAAAACAATTTCTTGTACGTGCGATCTAAAATCAAGTATTTTTTTCAATTCGTTCATTTTATATTTTGGAAAATGTATAGCAGTGTTACGTGTTCACTATTTAATTTTTATTCGTTAATATTGCATATCTTCAAACTTTCTGTTTTTTGTTTTTCAAATGAAATAAACGCAAAAATTTATTATAAAATGTGTATCGATTTTATGTGATTTTTTGGCTGTTCTTGTTTGTTTGCTTGTTTTCTCTTATAAATTAAAATGTTTGGTTCCAAATATACTTTTTTACTTGAAAAAAGCAAAACGTTGGCAGCTATGATATGCGAGGGTGGTTCAATAATTATTGTCCCGAGTGTGTATAAAACATTTGTACTGCGACGGTTGATGTGGAATATAGAGGCTTAATGGCATAGATACCTATATGCTCAATTTCAGAACCATAGCTACTATATTAACTTTTTTTTCTGCTTTTATGTGTGAGAGGTCGCACCTATCTTGAAACGGGGGGAGTTGGGGGAAAGGCTCGTTTGGAGCTACATCACTATGATCCCGAGCCCAAATGACAGTAGCCACGTCTCATTCACTGTCACCCCCACACCTTTCAAGCTAGGTGCGACCTCTCACACCAAAAACGAAAGAAAATAAGTAAATGTATCAGCTACAGTTCTGAAATTGAGCATATAGACATCTAAGACATTAGGCTTCAATATTCCACATCAACCATCGCAGTACAAATATTTTATACACACTCGGGACTATAATTATTGAATCACCCTCGTACTTATGTGTTTAGGCTATTGTAAATTGCGAAGATATTTTTTCTACGCTCGCTTACATACATTGTGCAGAAAATGTTTAATTTCACTGAATAAGCATAGTTAGTTGTCTTTTGTTTGTTTGTACGTTTTCATTTATTATGTAAAATTTTTGGTTACAAATATATTTCGCTATTGCAAATTGCTAAACTGTATTTTCTATGCTAGCTTACAGATAATTTCAATAAAATGTTTAATTTTTCTAAATAAGTACACATCATATTTTCAGTCTTATCTGTTAAATTATGAAATATAATATAGAGTGTCCCTAAAAGAATATCTCAGTTTCAATGCTATATTACAACAGTGTAGCACCTATAGTCGTCGTTCAGTCCATCTATCTGTCTGCTCTTTAGTTTGTCTGTCCGTCCGTCCGCATATAACAGAGCAAAATCTACCCAACAGAATGATCAGAAATTTTAAATATATAATTGTTGCAAAATTTTATCGAGTCATTTCAAATTTTAGGAAAATCGGATGTATAGTTTAATTACAGGGACCGTCAAAAATGTTCCGTTACATTACGGCCAAAGGGAAAAAAATTATTTCAAGTGCATTTTAATGATGTTACAGCCTTTCGAACAGAATGAAATTGATATGCACTTATGAAGTGCACTTAAACTATACATCCAGCACAATATGCGGTGAAAAAAATATTTATAAAACTAGTTAGAGTACGAACGCACCTCATTTTCTAGGTTTGACATGCAATTTCCAATTTGATTCTTTAACAAATGTTCAATATGTGCACCTTTAGTTATATAGAACACACTCCAACAATCTACGTCCAATTGTTCCCATACTTCGGTTAACAAGCCCGGAATAATGGAAGCAATGGCCTTTTCAGTTCTATGTCTCAACTCTGGCAAATCGTTAGGTAGCGGAGGAACGTAGACACAATCTTTTATAAAGCCCAAAATGAAAAAATCGCATGGCGTTATGTCAGGTGAAATCTTCATCCCAGCAATAAAGCTTTAAGCTCAGGAGTAGCCACTTTGCATATGTGTCACGGCAAGTGAGTAAATAACAATGCAGTACTCGCGCATGCGCTTATCTAAAACTATTTGAGTTACTCTTTATTTGTGAACTTGTACCAATACTCTACAACGCTTACAGTTGATACTATTCAAATTTATAACTGAGACATCCTTTTATCGACACCCTATATGATAATAAATAGATTTAGCTATAATCTCTGTAATTATTGCTGTGTATGTTTTTTTACTAATAAAAAATATCAGATGAATATTTCAAGGGTGATGGGAAATCGTAAATGGTATTTCAGGATATTTACAGCGAAGGAAGCCTTATCACGTTACACGAAGCTTCTTTATTTTAGACAAATTTGAAATTAATAAACTCAATTCATTGATTTTGTGTTGTTTTATTTAACAACTTTTCATATACATTTATGCTTTGAATGGTTTTTGGAAGGTCGTATTTCGGAAATTATAAATTGCTACATCACACAAATATATCTGCATTGATGAAATATAATTTTATATTTCATCACTTCAATAAAAATGAATTTTAAAATGTTTATAAAAATCTGCAGCATAAGAATATTTTATTATTTCGTTAGTTCTAGATGAAGATTGCAGTCGTAAGAGCATACTTATTAAAACGTCATACAAATTTTTACATCACACAAAGAGATCTACATTGATGAAATATGATGTTATATTTCATCACTTAAATAAGAATTAATTTAAAATGTTTATAAAATAAAAATCTGTAGTGTAAGAAAAAAAATTGCATTTTGATTTTACTATTTCATTAGCTCTAAATGGATATTTTATTATTTCATTAGCTCTAGATGGAGATTGAAGCAGTAAGAGCATATTTATTAAAATGCCATACACATTTTACATCATACAAAGATATCTACATCGATGAAATACAATTTTATATTTCATCACTTCAACAGAAATGAATTTAAAAATGTTATAAAAATCTGTAGCATAAAAAAAATGTATAATTTTGATTTTATTATTTCATTAGCTCTAGATGAAGATTACAGCCGCAATAGCATATACTTATTAAAACTTTCGACCCTGAATTTTTTTTTCAGTTTGGGGTAAAAATTCCTTTTACACTGATAAAATTAAAAGTAACAAACCAAATCACAGAAGTTAGGTTTTACTGAAATTTAACGAATATGTTAGTTTCTGAAACGTAACGAATGTCGTTATTTCGCGTTATTTGCATATGACAATAGTCGAAGGAAGAATTTTTGAAGACGTTTGGAAAATGTCGTATTACAACAGGATTTAACAAACATAAAAACATACTAGTATTTTTTTCTTGTTTATCACAAATTATTCGTTCGGAAAAGTAGTCCCTAATTTAAGTTTAAACCCTTCCGGCCCTGACTTTTTTCTTAAAGTCCAAAAAAATTAAAACTTTTGTCAACTTATTTTTTTTTTTTTTTTTTTACTATTTCAAAGTCCAATATATTTCAAAGTCAAATATATTGTCCACTAAAAAGTTAAAATATAGAATGCACATATGGTTATGAGGTTTTTACGCGTCTGCAATGCGTTATTTATAGTTTAATGTTTATAAAATAAAAATCTGTAGCATAAGAAAAAATATTTATATTACAATTAAAGTTTGATTTTATTATTTCATTAGTTCTAGATGAAAAGTTCAGTCGTAAGAGTATACTTATTAAAATGCCATACAAAATTTTACATCACACAAAGGTATCTGCATCGATGATATACAATTTTATACTTCATCACTTCAATAAAAATATATTTAAAAATCTTTATAAAAATCTGTAGCATAAGAAAAATATCTATTTTGATTTTATTATTTCATTAGCTCTAGATGAAGATTGCAGCCATAAGAGCATACTTATTAAAACACCAAAATATGCTCGCTATTTCATCCCCTTACTCATTGTCATATTAATACATTGCCGCAGGGATTATCTTTACTTCATTCTAAATACCTCAAATCGTGATAAAATTCTGAAGCGGAAGTCAAGTTCTTCTTATATGATGAGCACAAAGAAAGGCATTTTATCTTAAAGATAAAATTTTGTATATCTGCAACTTTTACTCTCGATCAAGGATTAAAAAGGGACTTGTTTCCGGACGTGGAATATATCTTTTAAGAGAATATAGGATTGTAAAATTAAAATTGTTCATTTTCATTTTGGGGTTCTATGAACTATGCTAAGATTTAAATCCAGGATTTCTGTATGAGTATAGTATGCCTATAAATAATTGTGATTAATTAATGAAGAAACTAATTAATTAAAGAACAGAAAGATATTTTTCGAAAAATGAAAACACATAATAAAACCACATTTCAAATCCTCGTTGCTAAGACATTCTAAATCGTTCAGAATATATATTTCATGTAACATACAGATACTTGTACATTTTCACCATTTATGTACCAATTATCAGAAATTATTGTATATTTTAAAACAACTTTACTATCTGTAAGACATGTAGGTCATATTTTATAAAATATATATTATAGCATATTATATATAAAATTTATTAGACGTAGTAACATTAAAAAAAACATATCCACGAGTTCAGATATAATATACAATACACGACAAGAATAAATACAGAAGCGAAGACATTTAGAAAATACAACTGAGGATGCTCCAGTAGGAGTGAAAACGTTCTTGTCGTATATTGTATATTATGTGTGAACTCGTGGATATGTTTTTTAAATGTTACGTCAATTTTTATAAAAACATATCCACGAGTTCACATATAATATACAATACACGACAAGAATAAATACAGAAGCGAAGACATTTAGAAAGTACAACTGAGGATGCTCCAGTAGAAATGAAAACGTTCTTGTCGTATATTCTATATTATGTGTGAACTCGTGGATATGTTTTTAAAATGTTACGTCTAGTTTTATAAAAACTGGCCTGCATGTCTTACAGATAGTAAGGTTGTTTTAAAATATACAATAATGTCTGATAATTGGTATATAAATGGAGAAATTGTATAAACAGACATTACAAATTAAAAATGTGGATATCCACGTTTTTTATACTGGTACATTCTTAATATAAGAGTTATTTTTTTCATGAAATAAAGTAGTTTTCACAAACGGTTTATATTTGTGTATTACATCTGGATTTCTCGTTTAAAAATGGCTATAGGAGATTTATGAAAGATAATATCATTAATATTCCTCACAATTTTGATCATGACTTCTGAAAAATTCACCAAAAAGTTTTGTTTCATTGGATTAGGTAAAATAACGAAGCATGGTTAAAGTAGTTTAATGTTTGACGTCCTCGGAAACTGATTTGTGCTATCCTAATATGAACAAAAAAAACCCATTCATGTTTAATTTTAAGCCAAGCACTGAATTTTAGAGCTTTACTTTTACTATTAAATCTGATCATTTTTGTTCCTTTTCGAAACATTCTATTCCCTTAAACGAAGAGCATTTTCATAATTAAAAGATTATTATCCAGTATTTTAACAACTTTTCAGTTTTTTGTTTTCTATTTCTGTTTATTCACACTATACGAACTAATTCAAAATGGAGGTTAAGGCAATTAGCTCTTAAAACACTGACCATAGAAATATACTTCCAATTGCAAAAATGTATCGAAATCAAACATGGTTTTTAGGCATGGCATTTGTTTGGCATGAGACTGTATACATGTTAAAATGTAAAATGTAATTTTTGATATGGCTTCCTTTTCTTACAACTTGCATTTAGAAAAAGTATTGTCCTGAGTTGTAAAAGGACATTTAAAAATTTTCAATTCTTTTACTTACTTATGATAATATAAATGTAAAGAATTTTCAGCATTTTCTAGAATTAAAATTGAAATACGCGTTTTATTGGCCTTTACTGGTCGTTTTTAAATTTTCATTTTCATTTATATTTTCGATTAAATGTAACTGCAGTCTTCTGATACTCATGAGTCTCCGTAAGGAGGATCGGAAATGTTCATAAAAAATAAACAAACGTGGAGTGAAAATTAGGTTTTTTAGAATTACAAATGTATCCCTAAAAGAATTTCATGCAATTTACACTCAGTTTGAGTAAGATCTGAACATATTTTGAATATATCCAATGTATTTGGGAGAAAAAATCCTGAGTAAAATTCAACGAGAAAGAAAATGCTTTTAACATTTTAATTGAAACTTTGACAAAATTCTTTGCAAAAAAAATTCGTAATCGAATCCTACAAAAAGTATTGAAGATTACAAAATTATGGGATACTTGTGATGACAAAAATTATTTATAATTACAAAACCAAAGCTTTTAGGATTAGAAAATTATTATTTAAATGTTGCAACGTAAGATACGCTTCATCTAAAGAAATGTTTATATTGGAAACACGATTCCTTGACAAATAACTATAGAACTTGTACAGCTCATTTTGTTCGGTGTAAACCACGCATCCTCAAAACCTTTACTAACATATATATTAATAAATATATATTATAAAAAATGCAGAATTTTTTTAAAAAATGAATTTAAATTAGATTTAAACAGTTGCTTTTTTCCATGTTTATGTCATTAATTTTTCTATATTTCGCTTTAATACTTTTCTCCAATTTCATTTTTCGCATGATTATGTATGAGAGCATTCAATACGGTATATCAGTTTTAGAAATTGATTTTGTAGGCAGGATATTGGAAGCACTGAACACTTGACCATTGAGATGTAAATCAATTTTTGATTATACAGGGTGCAATATGTTATCTATCGCCGACCTTTAATTTCTCAACCGTTGGTCGTAGACATATACTTCCAATTACAAAAGCATTTCAAATGAGGTAAATATTCATGTTGTGGCATTATTTAAAGTAAAAAAATCAATTTTATAAAAATTACGATATCTAACTTTTTATACGGTCCCCCAGTCCCTATAGTTATATTTAGTAAATGTTTATACTTATCATAACACCTATAACACAAAAAGTTTGAAATCTGTAAGACAAAAATTGACAGAGTTATTAAATTTCAAATTTTGAGATTTTTGCACATGATTTTGTCTTTCATTGGAGGATCAGTTAAAAGATGAATTAAAGTAATTCGAGATCGAAATCAGGATGCTATGACCTTTTTACAGCGAAACCACCTTTAGCCGGTATCGTCACATCGGGGTATTACCGAAGAGGGTTTTTTCATCTAAAAATTTGAGCTGACTTTTAGGTGTCGTATACAAAGCGAAGAATGAAATAGTGAAATTAAACAGAAAAATAAAAGTCAATTTATTATAATATCAGAAAATGGTCTAGTATAAAAAATGAATACATAAATCGCCGAAATCTACTGAGATACTGCTCAAAGTGTTCTCCATTGGTGGCAATTCACAATTGAATGTGTGACAGTACTGCGTCCTGGACACGTTAGAGCATAGCAGGTGTGCAAACTGTGCGACAATCAAAACAATGATGTGACCCGGAAACCTCCACATCGCCCGGACAGTACGACGCGTGTGGTGCGGTATATGGGGAAACTAGATTGTTGGACCCATCTTCTACGATGGGACTTTAACGGGCGATCGTTACCTTCATCTGCTACAAAACACGGTTCGTGACAGGTATGAAGAGTTGCTTTCCGACATGCTTGCCGGGTGTGGTTTCAACATGATGGGGCCCTCTCCGCATAAAACATCAAACGTCCGGGCGTATCTGGCCACCGAATTAGGTAAACAGATCCTTGGATTTGGTGGTCCGGTATAGTGGCCACTGCGTTCACCGGATTTAACTACCATGGACTTCTACATCTGGGAATATATCAAGGCACAAGTCTATGTGAGTGAGACTACTTCTATGGTTTATCTGAAGCAGCGCATCATCCTTGATAGTGGCACAGTTTGCTCACTTGCTATGCTCTTACGTGTCCAGGACTCAGTACTGTCAGGCATTGCATTGTGCATTGCCACCAATGGAGAACACTTTGAGCAGTATTTCTAGTAGTTTCCGGCGTTTTATGTATTCATTTTTTATAGTAATTGATTTCGATATTATAATAAATTGATATTTATTTTACTCTTTAATTTCAAATATTTCATTCTTCGCTTTGTATACGACCCCTAAAAGTCAGCTCAAATTTTTAGATAAAATAACCCTCTTTGGTGATACCCCGATTTGGCGATACCGGCTAAAGGTGGTTTCGCCGTAAAAAGGACATAGCACCCTGATTTTGATCTCGAATTACTTTAATTCATCTTTTAACTGATCCCTCAATGAAAGACAAAATCATGTGCAAAAATTTCAAAATTTGAAATTTAAAAACTCTGTCAGTTTTTGTAGTGCAGATGTCAAACTTTTTGTGTTATATGTGTTATGATATGTGTAAACTTTTACTAAATATAACTATAGGGACTGGGGAACCGTATAAAAAGTTAGATTTCGTACTTTTTATAAAATTGATTTTTTACTTCAAATAATGCCTCAGCATGAATATTTACTTCATTTTAAACGTTTTTGTAACTGGAACTATACGTCTACGACCAACGGTTGAGAAATTAAAGGTCGGCGATAGAGAACATTTTGCACTCTGTATAAATGTTCTAAAATGTGAGATAAAGGGAAAAAATAATAATAGAGGACGAGAAAAACGAAAAAATAAAATATCTTTAAAATTCTTTGAGTTCGAACGAAAGCTTATAGTCATTGTCTTTTTTTTCTTTTTTTGGCCTAAAGCTTTTTGGACACTGATAAATTCATAGATCTCGGATGACAGCGGAAGGGATTTATTCTGTAGTTACATTTCTTAAAATGTGATTTTCATGCTTCTTGGCAGCTAAAAGGATTTAGTAGAATAGTTTTTCTATATATAGTATAAAGTTTGAAGTTTATTTTCGTCAACATTGGAAATTTGATGTGACCTTTACATGAAAATGAAAATATTGAATTGAAAACATATATGCTACTGTAGCAACATAAAACAAAAAATCGAAAATATAGTAAGTAAATTACTTAAAAAGTAGTGAAATAAAACGAAGGGAAAATAAGGTGTTTAGAAAGGAATCCCGCTCTGTGGATCAGAAGTAATATTATAGCTTTTCAAACCGAAGCCCCCAACTTTGATTAAAAATGCTGAATCTATCAGTACAATTGTGTATAATGTTAAATTAAATTTATATTTCCTACGAATTATTTTAGACTTTCGCTACAAAAAATATAAAAATTTCAGAATTTAGTTTAAAAGAAACGGAAGGAAATGAGCAAAGCGAAAATGGAGAGTGAAGGATGGATTATAGTTCAGAAGTAACACTACAGCTTTTCAACCAGAAGTTCCCAGATTTTAATCATGAAACTACTGAACAATACGAATAACTTTGTGTTCCTTTACAATAAATTTATATTTATTTTGGGTTATATTCGACAGTTATTATAGGACCAGTAGTGTGGCACAGTTTAATCCACGAGGAATTTCGCTTTTACAAAAATAAATGGCCCTTAATTTTTTAGAACAAGTGTATGAATACTCGTCATTCAGTCGTTAAAAATCCTCGTCTGTTATAAATTTTTGTCAGATCAATCTTCCAGTAGAAGTGAGACACAGTGATGTTACTCATTAGACCAGTTACATTCTAATATGTCTTTCTGCGTATGTCTAAAATCGTAACTAAAAGCGTCACTGGAAAAAACATTCTCCAGTTATCTGTATACTTGAAAATTCGCATCGATGGACGAAACATATACGGTGAACAGATGACAATGTATACTAAACATCATTTATCATTAAAAATCATCATAAAAAATTCTTTTGATTTTGTTGATAAAATTTAACGTTTTTCTCCTTCAAATTCCAAAATGGTTTCCTTAGATGCTAAAGCTGTTTTCATTAACGTACCTGTTCAGGGGGCAAATGATTGTTTGGAAAGAAGGTTGCACGAATTTCATTACTCTTCAATTGAGATTGATGAAATCCTGCAATTAGTTAGTATTTGTGTCAGGCAAACCGCCTTCCAGTTAAATAATTCTTTCTATTATCAAACTGATGGTTTGGCCATGGGCAATCCACTGTCTCCTTTTTATGTGATATTTATATGCATTTTGTTGAAGAAAAACTCTTCAGTTTATATAAATTTCCTTTTTGGTTTAGGTATGCTGATGATACTTTTATTTTAATTCCCTCTGACCTGAATCTTTCTAATCTCCTTTCACTTGTTAATTATGTTGGTCCTTGTATTCAATTTACTCTCGAAGTCGAAGAGGACAATTCTCTTCCTTTTCTTGATATCTTGATTTCAAAACACCCAGGTCGGTTCTCTACTTCTGTTTATAGAAAACTTTCACTGTATCTCTTCCTCGTCATGCTCTTTCAAACAATCCTCCTCAACGAAAATGACGCCCTTTTATACTTTTGTTTTTAGGGCGTTACGCATTTGTTCCGATTCTTCTGATTTGAATAATGAAATTAAATATCTCAAACTTCTTGCCCTTTCTCGTGATTATAATCCCTGTTTGATTGATAAAGCTCTGTATAAATTTAATTTCCGGCTTACACAGAGTCCGTCTTACAGAGAGTTTGCTGTATATACTTTTTAATATTCAACAATTATGTTTAAAAAATTTTAGAAAATTTCCTTAAATTAAATTTTGTAAGATCTTAATTTACGAAACATCTATCTAAAATGCCCATGTATATTTAAACAAATTCACTAGTTTCAGTTAAAGAAATCCGACATTAATTTGGTTTCAGGATTTATACATATTAGCTCCTAATATAGAAAAAAAATATTAGTATTCAACCATGTTTAAGCAAATTCTTTAGTCTCTAATTAAGCAAATCTTTAAAAAAAATCATGATAGTATGTAGGGATTAAAATTGTATGTTATATACAAAATCGTTATTAAATCTCCCCATCTTATGAAATTAAGTAAAAATATTATTCTTCACTAAGAATGGATACAAAATTTCCCAATTGTCAATACACGATTTAAAATCCATTTTAAAAAAACATGGCTTTCAATGCTTTCAGGATGATATTTTTAATTCTTGGTAGTATGCGAAAAAAAAAAAAAAAAAAAAAAAAAGAAGAAGAAGAAGAAGAAGAAGAAGTAAACGGTGTTAAGAAATCTGCTTTTGAAAATTTTCCATATAAAAATATTTTTTATTAAATTAAAATTACTGTTTCTTAACAGATAGTCACGCGCAGTGTAAATTTAATTTCAAGATTACACTCTTTAGTAACATTTTAGATCAAATAGAAAGTTCTAATTTTTTATCCAGCGTTATTTGATTAATTCTCAGAAAATTTAATATCTTTTAAAACCAAATTTTAAACACGTATTTTTAATCACAATGAAAGAGGAATTAAATGTTTATAAAATGCACAAAAACATGTATGGCAACGAAGCTAACAAAATAATACATACAACATCTATTTGAAAACATTTCCACTGAAATTTTACATGACAACCACAAAAATTTTAAATTGCATTTGGCATCGTAATGATGCAATTGCTAAGATGCTGTCACTCAAATAACTGACATTTAGTTTGTATAAAAAATTGATTTGGCAGCTGTGACAGTGATTTTATTTTATCAATATTTTTGCTAAAATAGAACTCAATCAATACAAGTTCATATTACCATAAAATATTAAAATAGTAATTTTTTAATAAGAAAAATACTGAAGTCTACGTAAAACATAAATTTAAAGAAAAGGTACAGCTGAACATCTGCAGATATTTTTATGTATTTAGAATTTTATTTCATTTATAGAAAAAATACCAATACTAATTAAGGCGTATAAGAACATTTATGTACAATAAAAAGAATATATATAGAATTTGTCAAATACTTATTGAAAAAAGACATTTTAAGGAGTATCCAAATGTCTCTTTTATTATGCATCTTTGAAAGAAAAAACACCATTTATAACGTATTTAGGGAATCAGACTTTAATAAACAAACAAAATAATGTCTAATATAAAAGGCATGATATTAGAAAATGAAACATTTTGTCTCTAATATCGATATTGTTACCTAATGAGTTAGCAAATTTGAAGTAGCGGAAATAAGAAATAAATATACTTGTGAAATTTAATTTTGTTAAGTTTAAAAAAGCTGTTTAGCTATTCACGGATTAATCTTTTGCAAACATCGCTGATGTAGCAAAAATGCATTTTCTGACAGATTTGCATTTATTAGTGAGTTTTTATTCTCAAACCACCGTAATGTTTTATTTTACAATGCTTTTTAAATTTATACGTTAGAATACTGGATATAAAAATAATGATATTTTAAATGCAATTAATCGTTAGGAAATTTTCTTATGATTTTAATTCTATACACAAATAGCTTTTGTATCATACTAATTTAAATATAGAAAATATAATTTTTGAACCCTGCTGGAAACTTTTATGCAGATACTTATAAGAATTATTTGAAAACATGAAGTAAAATGGATAAGTATGGCAAAATATTATGCGTAAAAATATAATACACCCCACCCCAAAAATAAAATATAATCGATAATTAATACGGCTGATAAAGTTAACAACCCCCCTTCTTACATACACACAAACACATACACTAAAACATGGAAATTCGTTAAAATTTTTAATCTTTAAAAGTTTTAATACTCTAAAAATAAAGTAATTTAAACTCTAACATTTAATGGTTTATAACAATAGAAGTTGAACTGTCAAAACATCGATCGAATGCACAACAATAAATAGTAATCTTTTATAAATATTTTTTATGTCTACTATTGTAAGTACTTTTTTACTGACTTAAAGTTAATGAAAAGAAGTACAAGGGAAAGCAATCTAAAAAAATATTGTCTAAATAGAATTAAAAATTCTGAATACTTTAAAATTCATGCACCAATTGTGAAAAAGCAAAGAAAGTCTATTTTTCGACTATTCAGCATTTTCTAAAATAGTTTTTTGTACAAATCTATAATTTCGATGAATGAAATAAAATTAAAAAAATTAATGTCCTTTTGTATTAAAAATATAATTAAAAGTATCCATTTGTGGCTATTAGGAAATTATTTACTTTTTTCAATATAAAAATAAGGAGCATTTAAAGCATAAAAGATAATCAAAAGCTTAATTAGTTTTTTTTTTTTTTTTTTTTTTTTTAAAGGAATAAATTAAAGTTATAAGTCTTTTCCTTGTGATAAGCTTCGAATTCGCTTCTTTCTGTTTCAAATCCGTAATACCTATAAGAAAAATCAACAATATGAGAATAACCAAATTTATTACACTATCAGTGGAAACACTTATTCAGAGATCACAAATGCTGTCGACACAGGTTGTATTACCGAACATGGACCAGAAAATTTTACTAGAAGTCCACACGACTCTTATATAACAAAATCCCAAGACAATCAGAAGTCCTACCCAAATTTCCAAAAATCAATTTTGTTATCTGCAAAATGGCGTGAATTAAAAATGCGCTAAAACACAAAGTCGTCCCAAAACTGGTACTAATTGAAACACATATTGAAATAGTTCATATTGAAATTGAACTTAGGAAGAATAATATTCAATCACATCTGTAATGTGAATATTATTTAGTATTAAATAAATTAAATAGATAAAAATTGAGAATTTTAAAACATATACTATTTTCATCTGAAATGAAATTCTGAATTATTTAAAGAAAATCTGCACGGAAAGAACGATTTTGTTAAATTAACAAAAATATAGTTGTGCCAACCAAATTTTGCCCCCACCAAATATTTTTTGTTGGACTGACAAAATCCTTTTGCTAGTTCAATAAAATTTTATTGAACGAACAAAATCATTTGATCAGTCGAACCAAACATTTTAGCTGGGGCTATATTAACTAAATCTTTTTTTTGTGTGGTATGACTAATACCGACCCAAAAGAACACAATCCGATCATAGATCCAATTCTCAACAAAGAAAGTTTTGTATCTCTATCCGTGAAAAAAAAAAAAAAAAAAAAAAAAAAAAAAAGGTTTTATTCTATAGAACCGGTACCCAACGTTATAAACCCTTTAAAACCTTTCGTGATGAGCATCCTTTACAGAAGTTTTAATCTGTTTTCACCGGTTTTTCAAAAGAAAAATTTTTGTGTAATTGAATCCCAGAAATGCTTTTGTTAATTAAAAGAAATTTTTTAAATTTAAAATTACTGGTAAAAATAATCAAGGATTCCGTTCACTTTATGCATTACGTATACGAACGCTCATCGCTAAGAGGTTAATGTCGATTGAAATAAAACGATATCACAAGTGTTAACAATAAGTCAAAAAAGAGTATGTAAAAAACGCACGGCTAAATTGAAATGTACCAAATTGTGTTTCTACAGTTTTTGCCATGTGCGTAAGAGCATGCATACTACACCCAAATTATCAAAGATTCATTATAGAGATAAATGGTAAATATAAAAGGAAAATGAAAAAAAGATGTGATTCTAAGCATGATGAAATTAAAAAATTTCTTAATTCTTGAAAATAAAATACTGATGTGAACTTTGTGTTGTTTCAGTTTCTAAGCTGTAACAGTGTGAACTTAGGGATTATTCTAGTTGTGAGGGCAGTTCATTAAAGTATGATAATAATTTTTATATTTGCATACTTTGTTCTACACAAATTTTATTTTTTTTTTGTTATATTTTTAGCTAAATGTATACTGAATAGGCTGTATTTTTTTCATTTCTTTCTTTCTTTATGAGTTGCATCCGTAGAAGTTTAGGTACTTTCGGAATCGCCTACGTAAATGACGAAGGCCTCACGCGATAAATAATATGAGGCTCTATCTGGATTGTAAATTCATCTTCAACTGCAAATAAACCGGCAGGAGAACATTCTGTTGTTTCTGTATGAGGGTGTTGGAACCTTCGTGCACGAACACGTCTCATATCCTGTTTTACTATTACCATCGTGTGGGTGGCCTCCAATAATATCTGTATTATTTCTGATGCTGTTAGTAATGTTGTTCGGCGATATCCTCTGACAATAATAACGGCGATGTTATTGTTGACTTCTGTAAGAGCAGTCACAGGAGCATAGAGTCCATCTTCCTTGAAATTGATTGTCACCCTCCCTTTAAAATCCTATGCATTCTACCAGCTAAGCTCTAGGGAAGAACAGACTCTTTATAAGACTCCTGTAGAATTTCCTAATCATCAGCTGGTGATTTCTTGAAGAAGTGCAACATTTCATACCGCTCATGTCATTGCATGGGGCCTCCATCGTTCCCGTAGACGTTATCGAATGCATCTAAATGTTCACGCCTGCCACTGACGTACTACTGAAAAAAAAATGAAAGAACTACGACATGTACATTATACATAAAAGTAACGAAACAACATTTAATTAAATTTGTGTATAATAAATTATATGAATAAAAAATATGATTAATTTTTACTGTACAAGCATTCTACGTTTAGGCGCAGCGCCTTTTTTGCTGTCAATTTTCAAGTGCGCCGTGAGGTTCACGTCTATAGAATATTCGCTATGAGGCCATCTTTATTTTACTACATTTGTAAGCATTTTTCACCATTTCTTAATAATTTTATATATGTCTTTCATATTCCATTTATCAATTATACCGCATCCAATACGCATGGTTTCTTTGCTGAATTTTTCGCCTCTAGCCCAGAGAAAGGTGTTACTCTCATAACACAGCATTTAAGAAAATATTATCATATTGTCGCATAACGTAATGGGGAATGAAATTATCGTTCAATATAGGCATCACGCATTCAAATTCTATATGTAAAAGCTCTTAAAAAGGCAACATCTAAGATAAACAAGGGTAAGAAGCATTTCAGTATGCTCAAATACTGATTTCATATTAATTTCAACTCGATAAAAAATATTTAATTTTTGCTATCTGCTTAGGTGATTTTTTTAACTATGTACCGTGTGTATATGTAACCAGATGTGTATATTTTTTTCTTGATTTCCTTTTGCGCAGATGGATACAAGTAGCTTTTAATTTTTGCTCGAAATCACACAGTTTCAAATTAATAATTCTATAATTATAAAAATAAAAATTTATAAACATGACAATTTTTATTAGGCTATTACATGAAAAAGAAACATAGGGGAAATTTTACGCTGGTAATTCCGTACTAAGGAAAGATGACAACTTTGGTACTCCCACCAACTTCCGCTACATGTCTTGTTGGCATTTCCGTTCCACTCGACTGTTCACTCAGAAATCTGTATAAGTAGTTGCACTTCAAAAAGTATTTTTACAACATCAAAAGATAGAAACACCCTTTATATACGATTAATACGATTCCTTTGCTGAATACTTTGAATTCGATTTGGCAAATCGACTATTAGCTGTCATTTTAGAAAAATTCTGGAATTATTTTAAAGTAAGGAAAATAGTCTTTGGTTTCATACTAGTTACGTGATGTTTTACATCTAACAGAACTTTATGTTAAGGAAAGGATTTTTTTCCCTGGATTTGTGAGATTTTTAGGGTTCCGTACTTAAAAAGTAAAAACGGAACCATTATAAGATCACTCCTGTATATGTCTGTCACAGCCATTTTACTCGTAAACTATGGAACGTGGAAAGTTCAAATTAAAGGAAGTGATAAAGACTATTGACCCACATATTTTCAGATTATTAAACTTTCATAAATATATTTAGTAAAATGTAGAGGGGCTAATTAAGCTACTTAAAAAACTCTTTTCTTTGTATATCGTGTGGGGTATCCTGTGAAAGCTTTCGTAACGCTGAACTCAAAAATACATTCCTTACATTCCTTTTAATTTTATGTATTATATTCTCAAAGATATAGTCGAAACTGTAAGGCAAAAATATGTCCCCCCCCCCCCCCCCATCTAATTCTGAATCTACTGAAACTAAAATTATGAAAAAATTAGATGTAGTAGACGTTAATTTAAACCTTGAAGGAAAATTATAGCGATTACCCTAGGTCACGTAGATTTTCAGGAAAGCGCATTTTTCCGTTACACACAAATTTCGATTTACGGGTATTCAGCAAAAGTGTTGAGCAGCGCTGGAGGTACCTACCTTAGCAGAAGTATAAAATCATTTTTAATAATGATTTTCGAAAAAAATCGTCCGTAATTAGCCAAGATAGTAATTCTTAAATATACGGACGGTTTGGACATACATAATGACAGGGGTGGCGTGCTCTATGTACCATCGGCTTTTAAAGCCCAGTTAACAACTTTTAGTGATATTTTATATGCGTAATACAATGTCAAGTAGCAGTATAAAAGCAATAAACGTTAAAAACAGACAAATTTAAGGGTCTCAAGATTCTTAAAATTGGAAAAAATGAAAAAAAGTCCATTTTCAATATTTAATGTCTTTAAATGTATATGATTTTAAAGCATAAATTTTATTGGGATGAAAGATATGAGTATGTTCTTTGATTTCGTGCATTTAAAAAATTCAAGATGCAGAATTAGTATTTATAAGGGGCTCGAAACTGCCAGACATTTGTCGAGCAGAAAATTAGTATAACAACTTACGCGCAGGATTAGAAAATAGATATTGCAACTAGAATGAAAATTTTGGTGCCTACTTATACTTCAGATTGCAATAATTACACTGAACCTAAATAAATTTGTATTTAAAGCATTCTTTTTTTTTAATGCAAAGTTCTGTTTAGCGAATAGAAAATTTTGAAAATTTCAACAATATATATCACCTAAAAAAATATTTTTTTGGACAATAAAAAGGAAATTTTAGCTTCAGTTTATACAGACTAACATGAAATGTACTTTTAGAAAATTTCTTGAAAAAAATAGGCAGAAGTTTTTGAGGTATCCTGTGCGTTACGCCCAAAAACGTATTTGAATAAAAATGACTTCAAGGTTTCGGAAACGCCGCGTCAGCTATTGAGCGGGTATAATTCTAAAAGCCATAACTTCTGTTCTAATGGAAATTTAAGGAAACAATTATATCAAATTGTTCAGAAATGATAGGAGTTTAACATGTAAAAATATTAAAATTTCTAAAATTTTGAAGCTTGAACCGGTCAATTCTCCGCCAACTTCAACTCGCGGTTCAAATCCCAGTTGAGAAACCTCAGATTGGCAAATCTAACCACCGGTTAATATTCTGAATTCATCGATAACTTCAGAGCCGCGATTATTCAACCTTGGGTTACTCAACCTGAAGTTGAAATGTAGTTAGCTGATTGGCCAAAGAAATCACATGACATAGTAATCGTCTCTGCGAGTTCTCTCCTGCCTTGACACCATTTTTATCTGTTTCTTTTCAATAACGAAACTAAAGGCAGTATTGGAAATGCATACTTATCATGTTTAATTTTTAAATAAAAAATTCTTATAAATAAATTTGTAATTACCATTTTGATTTCATGGTTTGTTTGTCTACAGAACAAAATTTTGCGTTACAGTAACATTCTTAAAAAAACAGTCACTTGATTAAAAAAAAAAATCATTTTCTTTAATATAAGTTTAATAAACTATTATCTGATCAAACTAGTAATATTAAGTAGAATAAAAGTAAATAATTTAATAGGTTTATTTATTTATTTTTTTACAATGAATATTACATATGAAGACGTTTTCATATATTTATTTCTAATGCATACATTTTTTATTTAACAAATGTAATTAATTTCACATTCAATTAAAATATCTTGGATAAAACAGCATGCCGGTAGCTAAAAAAGGAAAGACAAGATACCTTATTAAGGGGTCTCAGGACTCTTAAAATTACAAAAAAAGTCTAAAAAATGTTCTCAACATACAACATTTTAAAATGTATTTGATTTTAAGACACGTTATTTATTGGAATTGACATATACAAGTATGTTCTTTCATTTTATGTATTTAAAAAATTGCAAGATGCATAGTTAGAATTTACAGGGATCTCCAAACTGTCGGACATTTGTCGAGCAGACAAATGACATAACAGATTAGGTGCAGGATTATAAAATAAATTTGGCCACTAGAATGAAACTTTTGGTGCCTACTTATACTTCAGATTATAATAATTACTCTGAACCTAAATAAATTTATATTTAAAACATTTTTTTCTATTTTTAATACAAAGTTGCATTTAGCTAATGCAAACTTTAGAAAATTTCAAAAGTATAATCGACAAAAAAAATATTTTTTTGAACAATAAAAAGGAAATTTTAGGTTCAGTTTATACAGGCTAGTATGAAACACAATAAGAGCCTTCATGATTTTTTTGGATAACCAATTGTATAAAGAGATCAAATTTATCGAAAAAATAGCGTTCGATCAGGGTTTTTTTAGCAAAATATATTGATAAGATAATTCAGCACTACAACACTCTCCCTCCATCGGACCATTGTCAGGACAGGAATCAACTTGTGATGTACAGAATATTTCACTATATTCCCACCATATTTGAGAAGTTAAAAGTGATTTTACAGAACTATAATATAAAGTTGATGGCAATTCCATCCCTTTACCTTATTGATATCCTTAGTGACGAGATTGACAAAATCCCACTCGTCCAAAAATCTGGAATACATGAAATACTTAATACGTTATTAAATGATGATAAATAATGTCTATATAATACTATTAAGTAATGTCTATATTGGCTTGACAAAACGCAAGTTATCTGAAAGAATTAAGGAGCATCGTAGGGATTAATCGATTTAAACAGAATACAGATCTTTCCCGTTTCTATTTGGATAACAAAGGCAGCTATATTAATTTTTAGGAGGCGAAAGACATAGTTTCAATTAATAACGCATTTGAAAACATAATCAGAGAATCAGTTAAAATTATTGCACGTGAGCATAATGACTGATACAATAATTTATCTTATAATGTACCAAAAAATGTGGCTTAATATTATAAAAAAGTCTTAATTCTTTACCTGTTTGAAGTATTTCAATTTTTTCCTCTTTTACCATGACCTTGTTTGAATGTAATCCTTCCCCCTTCATAACTGATGACACTACACTGTCTTCAAGCGAACTTTCGATTCATCTCAACTTATTTCATTTTAAAATTTTCTGATGTACTCAATGCAGTTTTCCATTCATATAAATGATCAAGTCTCGCCAGAAAGCTTTCATCTCGAGTCTTTTAAACATTCCATTTTCATAGTTATCCTGAAGACGACTGCAGAAGGAGTTCGAAGCGTCGATATTACGCCTTATCATTAATTTTATTTGTACAAATTTATATAAAATTTTTTGTTTATGTGTACCATTGAGCAAGTTTATGTGTTTTTAACGCATACATCTTATTTATTATATTTTATGTTGCAATTGTCCAACATATGTTAATATGTTAAAGAAAAATGTTTTGCTCTTATTACCCCTGATCCTGTTTTTATTTATTTATTTTTTACTTAAAAAGTGCAAAAATCGTAATATTTTAAATGATACTATATAGTTTAATATATAATTTAATATCGTTTTAATATAGTTTTAAAATATAATTTAATATTGTTTTAATTCAGTTTTGAAATATAATTTAGTATAGTTTTAATACAGTTTAAAATATTCTTAACGTTGAAATTGCTACTTTTAACCGTTTCCTCATTCGTTCTTGTATTAAACGATATCAACTGTTATATACAGTGTGTCCACGTATAACCTGACCGACCTTTATTTTCGCAACCGTTGGTCCTAAATGCATACTTCCAATTACAAAAATGGTTTAAATAAGGTAAAGAATTATTTTCAAAGCGATTTGGGTCAAGAAAAACTTTTATTAAAAAATTACGAAATATAAATTTTTATACGGTCCCCCGGTCCTATAAGTGATATTTAGTAAAAATTTACTGTGATATTAACAAGTAAGACAGAAAGAGTCCCATTCATTTAACATCAAAATTGACCGAGTTATGAAACTTTGAATTGCATGACTTATACCTCTTTTCTGCATATCAAAACAGATGATTTCGACTACGATTTCAGAGGTCGTATAACTTAAACTTATTTCAAGGTATCTACTGTTTGAAAGAAATCGCGCAACTATTACGATTGAGTTAACTTTATTAGTTAAGTTTCAGATTAGTTAAAATAATTGTATTTTAACATATGTTTTATTTTGAAAGGATTTGAGGCTATGATAACAAAAATTATGTTATTTTCATAAGATTTTATTTAACTTGCAACGATCGTCTTTCCAGTTTAAAATTTGTACTCGAACTTTAACTGACTTTCAAATGTCCGATCGAAGTTAAAATTTTACATGCTGACTTAAATCCGATTACAATGTAATATTATTATGATTTTCGTCGCTTACCATCTTATACATACTTATATTAGAGGACAACACAAAAAAATCTGGTGGATTACCTTCAACAAGTTTAAGAAATGGTTTTAGATCAGATAACATAAACATGCCATGGTATTGTTTTTTAACTTTTATAATTACGTTTTATGTTTTTTTTAACGCTAAATAAAAAAAATTACCTTCACTTTTAGCCATCATGTCAAGATATTTCGCAAATCGTAAATTTCAAGATTAAAAAATAGCGAAAAATCAGATACTATAAAATAGATGTAAAACTTTTTTATTCAGTTTAATTTTATTTAATTCAATAACTTATTCAATTTTGTGGCTTATACTGGGTTTTTTACAGCTGAACAGCTCAGGGGTCCGACGAGGTTGGGCGGGGAGGGGGGATCAATTTTAACTTTGAACTTTTTAAATTTGAACTTTTTAACTTTGAAATTGAGAAAAATCCTCACGTGAAGATTTAAAGTGAACATCATTTTCGGATTCAGCGCTAAAAAATACATGTGAATCAATTTTCAAAAGCTAAAAATCATGGCACAACCCAAAATTTGAAAGACGGTGTAATCTAAAAGCATTTTAAAATATGTATAATTTTTGTAAAGAATTTAGGCTTTTGTTTTTCATCCTTTTATTTAACAAAAATTCTGTTATTATCATCCTCGTATATGTTCAGTACAAATTGCATATTTTGCAGTAATATGTCAGAATGATTAAAGATTTCAAATTTCTATTGCAATGCTAATTTTACTCTCAACCATTTCTTTAATATATCTGACGAAATTATATTTCTACTAAATTTGTGAATGACCCCTAATTTGCAGCAAAAAATATGCTCCAAATTTCAACAGCTATTACTCGGTCAATTTTAATCGTAGAATAACGGGACTTTTTTTTACCTTACTTGCCAGTGTAACAGGAAAATTTTACTAAATATAACTTATAGGACCGGGGGACCGTATAAAAATTTAGATTCTGTAATTCTTCGCTAAATTGTTTTTTCGCTTCAAACTTTTTTTATCTTAACTCTGCACCTAATTTTGACCACTTTTGTAATTGGAAGTATGCATTTAGGACCAACGGTTGCTAAAATAAAGGTCGGTCAGGTTATACGTGGACACACTGTATATATATATATATATATATATATATATAAAACCACAAACAAAATATCAAAATCCATCACTCACCATAGCTGCACTGAAACTCACATCAAAAATATTATAATAACCAACATAAACTTAACTCTTAAAATCAAACTGAATAACCAAACTAAAGAAAATATATATAATTGCAACACATAACAGAACAGAACAGAAGGCGAGCGGTATGGCTAACGACATACACTGCAGGGTTAAGTCAGACTTTACGCATGCTACGTCCCCCTTCACTCGCAGAGACCAAAACTGAAAAAATGAAAAACTATGAAAAACTAAACAGAACTGCAACATCCACCAAAATATCTCTCTAACTCATTAGATCAATCAACTCATCAAAACCTCCATTCTCATCCATCACTGAGTTCAGTTCAGTTCCGTACCTGCTACTCTTAATAAAATCACAAGTTATTCTCCTGATGAAATTGCGAGGATAACCATGCTTGAATCCCAAGTGGCACCACTCTAAAATATCACTAAACATATCTTTAACTCTAGTACTCAGTCTTTCGATTCGTATTAATCCATTTCTAAGTACATTTCTTTTAATCGAAACATGCACATTGGAATCAAAATATATCAGCTTTAAGGTATTAAAGTTGAAATCATTTCGCTTGTCAAATATCTTAGATATCAAATTTTCACTTTCTATGCTCAGGTTCACATCTAGAAAATTAATATTTTTACAATTCTGGGATGAGGGTTCCAGACTCAGAGACGTAGGATAATATGTAAAATCAACATTTTCAATATCATTGTTTAATTTAACTATCAAAACATCATCTATATATCTGTAGGATAATGTGTTACTGTTTAAATTATTATTTCTTTCATATATATGTAAGTAAATGTTTGCCAAAATGGAACTACAACTCCCCCCCATTGGAATACCCCGAATCTGTTTAAATATTGTATTTCCTTCGTAAAGGTAGTTTTCTTGTACTACTAACTGAAATAAATTTATGAAAAAATCATAATGAACATCCAAAGTACTATTTGTATTATAAAAATCTACTATTTTATCTTTTAAATCTGTCAAATCAATTGTATTATAGAGGTCTTCAAAATCGTAAGCGAATAAACCAGTAATATTTTTTAATTTTTTCAGATTATCTAATAGTGTATAGCTATTTTTGATAATAAAAGTCGTCTCTCCCCCCATCACTCCGTCAAACACCCCCTCCAGCACCCCCAGCAAAGCCTTGCTAGCGGCACCAATATATGAACCAAATCCACAGGTCACACTCCTGAATTTGATAGGGGTTTTATGGAATTTAGGCACTAGTATGAGATAAGGGAAACTTTGACTCATTTGTTTCAGCTTAACTTTTTTATAGATGGCTTTAATCCTATTTTCTATTACTGCAGCTTTCGAATTCAATGGTAAATAGCTATTTTTATTATTGTAGCAATCATTCAAAAGTTTACCGTAAAGTACCTTACATATCAGTGCATAACTTGTATTTGCTTTATCCACATAGGTGATTATAAAATTTTCCTGAATCTCTTTAATTGATTGTGTAAGTTTGTTGTATTTCTCTCTATTAACTCCGTCAAAATCTCTGGAAAATTCTCGTTTAAAATCTCTTAATATATAATACTTCCACTCGTCAAAAACACTGGATGGCAAATTGTATCTATACATTAGTTTATTTATAAATATATCTATATTAATAGTAAAACGTTTAATTGCAGCACTTTTAGTGAGAGTACGTTTCACACGATATTTAGTTCCGTACTCCATTAACCTCCTCAACTCCTCATCCTTTACTATCTTTAGATCTCCAGTAATAACATGTCCATAATACTTGTCTTTATAATTAATAAATTCAGAATCATTGCAATGGCAGATACTCCCTGCAATACTTTTCTTTAGATCTTTAGCAAATAAGTTATAATTAAAAATAGTTCTCCCCAAAGGCTTATCATATTTAAAAGCCTTAACTATTTTTATTTTACCGACTGGTAGTAATTCATTGTATTTATTCAGCATTTTATTGTAATTTACACCCCTATGGCTATCACCCAAATAATCCATTATAAAATAGATTTTATTTATTGCACTAACATGGCCATAATCAATGTTACAATACATTTGTAATTTTTGTGTCTTGATTCTATATCTCAACAAATCCAAACCTAGGTCAACATTCCCATTTTCTACCCTAGACTGTAAAGTTCTTAAAGTTACGGGAATTAATTTCTTCTTAATGTTGAAAATCAAACCTTTAATCACATTAACTCTTCGCTCACCTTTATAATTAATTATTTCATTTACTATGTCTGTACAAGTATTTAATTTTTTTAAATTATTCAACTTAGTATATTGATTACTATTTCTAATCAACTCGTTTCCAATGTCATGATTAATTTTGTCATAAATTGTATCATCTAAATTGTTAGTTTTAAAGTTTTTAATTATATTACTGTGGTTAAACATAACATTAAGTCCATATGGATAGACCGTACCAAACTTTATCATCATATCCTTTTCACGAATCTTTCTTTCCGTTTTATTAGGTATAATACACAATATAGAAATCCTAATGTTATCTATGCCATGTTCTGAAAAATGTGAAATTTCTATTTCTTGATCCTCTTTTTTATACTTAAGATTTCTAATGTCTGATTTGTGATTATTGAATCTCTTATTTAAAGGAGTAGAAGTCTCTCCTATGTACATTTGATTGCACACATTACATCTTAAACAATACACACAATTATATACCTTACAAAATTTTAAAGATTTTTCTTCAATCACTTTGTCTCTATTATCCGTATCGGCACAAATACAAACTCTACATCTTTTGTCACTACATTTTATTAAGTTTATTCCATTGATATTTTTTCCAATATTTATACCCCTATTATAAAACAATCTTGTTTTATACCTTTTCACTATATCGATGCAATCTATGTTTTTCTTATGTTTATTCATTAAATTTGTATTATAAACATATCTTGTCCGATACCTAACAACTTCTGTATCTCTATAAACACCCTTGTCCTTATTTAACTTATAACACAATTCACAATTTTTCTTCATTACTAAACAATCATCTATCGAACTCTCATCTATATAACTCTGCTTACTATAAAAATTGCATACATGACCTTTCCCCCTCTTCTCACATATCTCACCATAATCACTAGCTTTACTCTCCAATACATCCACATTTTTAAATACATTTGGTCCATGGTAACTTTTTGACGATCCGCTCCCCACCATGGATTCTGGAGCCGACCGAGCACTACGAAATTTATAAAAATTCCGTATCTTGCCGGTACCTTTTACAATATAATTTTGTCTATTCATATTAAATGTTTAATTATTCTATGTAAATACAATATAAGCAATTCCAAATATTTTAAATGTGTACTAAAAAATGTACAACTATAAGAAAGTTAAATAAACTTATAACAATATAACATAAACTCGAAAGAACTAATAATACTCTTAAATTAAACAATCATAAAAACTTCAACAAACTAGCCAAAATCAATAAAAAACTATTAAATCCAAATAAATCAACTAAACCAACCAATTCTCATCAACTCCATCCACCCGTACATCAATTAGCTATAATAAGGTAAGCATGATCATATACCGAAATTTTATTATAAAGCATAAAAGACATACCTGACTCAAGCCTACAGTAGTCCTCCATACTAATCCAGGCGACTCATAAACACCAAATATTAAATTACAAGAATGTCCCGATGTAAACGTAGACTTGCCACCGAATACACGTGACAAAATATATTTAAAACCACAAACAAAATATCAAAATCCATCACTCACCATAGCTGCACTGAAACTCACATCAAAAATATTATAATAACCAACATAAACTTAACTCTTAAAATCAAACTGAATAACCAAACTAAAGAAAATATATATAATTGCAACACATAACAGAACAGAACAGAAGGCGAGCGGTATGGCTAACGACATACACTGCAGGGTTAAGTCAGACTTTACGCATGCTACGTCCCCCTTCACTCGCAGAGACCAAAACTGAAAAAATGAAAAACTATGAAAAACTAAACAGAACTGCAACATCCACCAAAATATCTCTCTAACTCATTAGATCAATCAACTCATCAAAACCTCCATTCTCATCCATCACTGAGTTCAGTTCAGTTCCGTACCTGCTACTCTTAATAAAATCACAAGTTATTCTCCTGATGAAATTGCGAGGATAACCATGCTTGAATCCCAAGTGGCACCACTCTAAAATATCACTAAACATATCTTTAACTCTAGTACTCAGTCTTTCGATTCGTATTAATCCATTTCTAAGTACATTTCTTTTAATCGAAACATGATATATATACATATATATATATATACATATATATATATATATATATATATATATATATATGTATGTATGTATGTATATATATATATATATATACATTGTGTGTATTTATTTATATATTTATATGCTTTCATTTATTAAATATTTTTATTTTTAGAATATTGATCTATTGCTCTCGAAAACAATTTTGCAATATTTTCTTCAAAACACTATTTTATAAGTTTATTATTTATAATATATTACTTTCTTATTTGAAAAATAAACGAATACTCTAAATTTAAGAAGCACAGAACATATTTAACCATAAATGTAATCTCTTTCCAACTTTATTTTTAAAGCAAACGTTCGACAGAATGTAAGATTTGTTCAAATTTAACCGTATACTATTTGTTGATAAGTAAAAATAACTTTTCTCTTATTTGCATTTCTAGTAAAGAGGAATGGGTATAGTCTTACGAAATGTCTGTTTAAAATACAAATTTTATTTTATAAATAAGTTAATGGTCGGATTTTGCGTGTTATTATACATAGATATTATGAATAGTAATAATGTTAAATTGCAACTGAACATTTTGGAATTAAATATATACATAAATTATTTTCCAAATGTAATATTTATTAAAAATACTTTTACCCTTTTTAAAAATTTGTTTGGTAAATAAATCAAGCAAACTAGAAATGTCTAATAACGGATCAACGATATGCAAGTTATTGTAAAGCCGAGAAAAATAGTAACATTCAGATTTCATGACGCAAAGGCGACATATAGGGGAGACTAGTGAGGGTTGAACAAAAGGGAGGTTTAAACCACACCTCAGTTTTCATATTTAAAAGAATTTCAGAGTTTTTCCAATATTTGGTACTGAAATACTCAAACAATAATCTTTGTTTCATGCAAATAATTCCCAACAAACACAGAGCTATCGGGAAGCAATCGGACGACTGCCGGCAGGATACTATGCCAAAAGCACGCCGATAACTATTCATACGAATGCCGGCCGCAGCGCGAAACCAGCATTAATTGAAAAACAAATCTCTGTTTTGATGACATAATCTATGAGTCATCTTGGCATGTATATTTGTTAATATTTCAAAGGGACATATTTCGGCTCTAGAAGAGGCTGGTTTCGATCTGACGCCCCCAAGGCAAATGCTTTAACTACTTGGCTACTGAGTCTTGTTGAGGAGAAGATTCTATGGCGTAATAAGGGTAAGGCATTTCGATAAGTGATGGTTTGTCGTTGTAGGTAAGTGGTAGAAGAGAAAATTAAAACTTTCAAGTGTTTTAAAGTTTGTTTTTTTTTTTTTTTTGTAATTGTCTTATGCGCGTATATTTAAAAGTTAATTTAGTATTTAAATGAATGATATAAATATGTTAGTGAGTTAAAGCAAGCGAATTGGTTTTTATTATAAATTAAAGAATCATTAAGCATTTCATGAAAAAAAATTACTTTTAGAGGTTTTGTTCAGTTACTAAAATTTTCTTATTAGTAATTATAATATAATTACTTGCGTTGCGTTAATTTATAAAACATATTTTTTTAACATTTTTTAAAATAATATGTGGGAAATTAATCACTTCGAATTACAATAAGGATTCATTTTATGTCAATCGATGATTTAATGCAGAATATATTTTTAATGACAATGTAGAAATATTAATTCTTTACTTATCAGCCTTTTTTAATCTTAAAATAAAATAGAAATATTAACTTATCTTTTTTTTTACTTTGGTAAATATTTTTTTAGAGGGAGGAGATTTCTGAATCTTTCTTTTAAATTTTAATGCTAAAAAGGTGGGTAGATTTTTTGATATTTTATAGCTTGTAAAATAATCAAGAAAACTTTTTAATAATTTGTTTTTTTTTAAATAAAATAAGAAACTTTGATGTTACTTTTAAAAGGAATATATAATTACAAAATAAGGTGAATTAACTTATGAAGTATTTTTTTCTTTCTACGATTAAGTTTAAAATTAATAATAATCTTAAGGAGCGATTTAAAACAATCTTTTGATGATTCAAATAATTGTAAGCCCTTTTTAAAATGAACTCAAAAACAATTTTTACAAATAAATAAAAATAGGTTATTTTTGACAATTGTTCTGTTTATCACTGTTAGAATTTTATATGAAATATATAACTCTTATCAAAACTCAAGCTCACACAAAATTAAGAAAAAAATGTCGGCTAAGACTAAAAATTCCGAATTCGGACCGATGTTGGCAAATCTAATCGGGCCACTATCAGAAATCACATATCGGTCCTGCGTCACTTGCCGGTGTAAGTTACTTGCCGATATATAACCATAAGGGGACCGATTACGGTAACCGTCAGTTGAAAAAGCAGATTCTTAAGTTTCAGTTACCGACATACTGCCGATACTTCACCGAAACCACTGTGCCGATGCCGTCACTTAACCGGCACTACCGGCTGCGATCCGATCATGTACCGAAAGGTATGTGTTTGCTGGGTTGCAACAGGTATGGGAGAATCAATTGCGAAGCGTTTTCAGCTTAGTGCGTACTCTAGCGAAAATATTCTAGAAAGAGATCGATATGCGACTTCAAGTATCATGGTGTGGGAAGGCATCATGTTCAAATCTCTATGTACTTGACTAAGGGTACATGACCGGCAGACGGTACATTGAAAACATCCTGCTTCCACACGTTCGACTTTTTCGAGGTGCTGTCGGCTAAAAGTTTCGTTTTATGGATGATAACGCACCTTGTCATCGCGCACAGTCTGTACAAGGTTGTCTTGAGGCCGAAGATATCCATCGCATAGACTGGCCAGCACGTTCCCCTGACCTGAATCCCATTGAATGGATGCTTTGGGGATGCATGGGATGCTTTGGGGAGACGTATTGCTGCTCGACAACTTCCTCCCACAAACACGGAAACCCTCATCCGTGGTGTGAAGGAGGAATGGGGCAACTTGCCTAAACAGCTGCTGAATCATATTGTGCTAAGTATGCCCCGCCGTATTGATAGTTGTCTCGCATTACACGGTGGCCACATCCCTTATTGAAATGACACTGACGATTGTTAATTGTGAGTATTTTGCTTTCTTTGTACAGTCATGTTTTCGGTCAGTATTCACGTATCAGAAAAAGAACCTCTGGTAATACCTTGGGTCCTTTCAACAAATATTTTATATTAAATCCTGTGTAACTTGCTGTTAATACTATTGTTTGTTTCTTGACCCATAATCTCACTTAGATTTTCATTTACGTGTACATTTCTTCTTGGTCCTTAAGTTTTGTCCACCAATGTATATTTCATTTTTAAGACTTAAAGCACACACTTTTATTTTATATAAAATGATGGCATTCGCATCCTCTGAAGAATTCCTCATTTACGATCCAGTCTTAAACAGCATCTACAGTAAAGTATGTATATGACGGTCACTATCGCTGAATAATACACACACACACACACAAAACAGATGTCACTCAAGAAACGCAAATAAAAGAAAAGAAAGAAAAAGAAAATCGGCTATCTAATAATTCATATGCCTTAATTTGTTTGTAATATAGATATTTAAATTAAATATAGTTTATGATAGCCCCATGTTTTATCAGAAATCATTCATTCATATTTTTCCAAAATAGCACGTATTTAATTAGATTTTTTTTCAGTAGTTATGGGAAAATGGCAACAAAAAGATATAATTACTATTTTCCAACTATTTTTTCTTTACTTTCTACGGAAATGGAGTACTTGAGATGCCAAAATTAATCAAAGGACGCTAAAAACTACAAAAAAAATATGAATATCTCAAAAATAATTTGAGATGCAGTTTTCAAACAGATTGCATTAAAAAATATTTTTTTCCCAATACGACGGCATAAAAATCGAAAATTTGCGATGTTTAGAAGCTTAAAAAAATTCCAGTACTGTGTTTAATGGTACAATGATACATCTGCTTTGTTATAATATAACAGAACTTTTTTTTTTTTTGAGACGACATTTTATTTGCTGGGAGAAAGAAATAGCATATCGGGGCTAAAAAGAACAAACTGTAAGAGATGGTAGAGGAAACAACAACAAACAATTTTTGCCTGGAAAACCAACGCGCAATCAATTAATAAAACAAAAATGTAAGTTTATCTACTTCATGTCGAGCTCTGTTATTTATACAGGTGTTTAACATTAATGATGATATTTTCAACAGACTTACCTTTCTCATGATATCACGAAAAATGCTGGAAATGCGCAGTAATTCGATCAATGTCATCATATGGAATTTCAACTTCATTCCGAAATATGGAGCACCTAATTCAGCTGTTTAGATGCGGATGACGATAACTTCCACCAATTTTTGTGATATCGTTGCAAATGCAACGATATCACAAACACGTCACGATAGGTGTTTATGATGGGGGGGCTCCCCCTACAATATCTGTGAATTTAGGAAATTTGAGGTTAAAGTTGGAAAATTGTAGATATTTGAAAGACTTTTTTTTTAAATAATAGTAAAAAAATATGAAATTTTTATTGTTTTTCTAACAGCCTTTTTGAGTTCTGTAATAGTAAACATGTTAAATTATTAAATTATCAAAAGAAGTACATAAAGCAGCCAGACTCAATTTGTCATTGTATTTTTCTGTGCTACGAGAACATCTAACCTAAATTTCCCTACTGTTGTCCATCAAAAGTGTCTCTAATCTATTCCTTTTATTTCTTCCAAATCTTTGTTCCTTTTTCAAAATAACATGACGGTATTTTATATGAAGTGCGATTATGACTCGTTCGTAATAGCAGACAAAAAATTTTCAAACCTTAAACTAATGCTGGTTTTCTAAGAATATATGCAATTTTTCTAGGTTTAAATCTTACATTTACTGTATTGTTCGAAATTCCTTCCTTGACTATTCATTTAGCAATTGGGTATCTTATTACTTTCATGCTCAATGATTCTAAAATAGGGCAATAGAAATTTTTCTAGTTTTGATTTTAATTATTTAAATGAAAGAGGTGTACTTAAACTTTCATTAGACAACCAATAATTATATTTTTTATGTTTTTAGTTTCAGTATTTTTCTTTAGAAAGGATCTTTTACATATAAGTATCATTATCATAAACACACATTGAATATATCATTTGCTTGGAAAATAAAGCAATTTGTTTCAAGTTGGGAAATTTTTTAATTCTCCCCGCCCCCGAAAAAATATTTGTAGTTACGCACCTGAGTCTATTGAAACTTTTGTTGAAAGAGCTTAATTACTGTTAAATTTATAAACAGAAATTAGTGTTCGGCTTAGAGTGAAAAACACCTTATTGAGCAAATGGAGTGTAATCTTGGTTTCCTACACAAACATCATTTCCTAAATTTTCCTAAATTTATTTAGTAAAAAATGGATTCCGCAAAATGGATTTAGTAAATTCATTCAGTAGAAAATTGATTAAAAAATTGGTTTAGTAAATTGATTCAGTAGAAAATGGATTCAGTAAAATTGATTTAGTAAATGGATTCGGAAAATTTAATTTAGTAAATTTATTCATTTAAATTTATTTAATAAAAACTGTTTTATCATCAATAGGGATCACTTATACAAAATTTTAGTTAAGATGATTAATTTTATTTGCGCGTAAAAAAATATGAGTTTCAAAATTTGAATAAGCAAAGAAATAAGCTATATAAAAAAGTTTGCAGAAAAAATAGAATTAAAATAATTTAAATACTCATTAGTTCAATTTCATACACTCAGTCTTTTTTTCTTTCACTTAGAAAAAAAATCGAAATTAGACTCATTTCAATTTAATATTAAATCAATCAACAAAATTGAAATATATACACTTATTTCCGACAGCATTTTTTTTTACTTTTCAATACAGTTTTGTTATTAACTTATACCCTATAAAATTACATCTCTGCAAACCACACAAATACAGAGTTCACTATGCAGGGTTCTGATCAAACTGTCTAAAAATAACTCGTAGCAATTTGCGTTTAAATTATTCTATTTCATATAAAAGCCGCCGATTTCAGTTATTCTTAAACCCCAGGTTTAGCACATTTTGTAGTTGCTGTCACTTTTTTCGGTCACAGGCTATCAAAGCCCGAAAGCTAATGTGCCCGCAAATTCTGTACGTACGTACGAATGTACAGTCGTGGAAAAAAGGTAAACACCCCCTACTAACTCCTCAACAAATTATCGTAGAAGAAAGTTACTGTACCGAACGATTGGAAATAAAGACTACTTTTAAATGGTGTATATAAAATTTGCTTAGGGGACCATCTACATATTAAAACGAAACATAACATTGTTTTTTTTTCAATAGCAGTACACAATTCTGACAGAATAAATGAACTCTACATCCTTCAATTAGCCTAAAAACAATTTTTTATCCAATTCGTACCATAAGTTTCTGAGAAATTAATTATTTTAAAACGAGCGTATTTTAGGGGCTAATTCCAAATTGAAGTTTGGTACTCAATTGTAGAGCCCCCTTCTTGATCATGGCGTCTTAAGCGCCACTCAAGCAGCCATTGAAGTGTGCTAGATTAAAAGGATAGCATAAGAAATTCCAAAATATCTAGTCACATCTATCATAGACGGACCCTTAAACCATCATTTTGCCGTTTTTTAAGCATAATTTGAAAACTACTTGGAAGAAGGATTTGAAATTTTGGATTTCCATAAAGATTTGGATTTCCTTAATAAATCTAAATCCATCAAAAAAATTGCAATTCATAATTTTTCCGAATATTAATTTCATAATTCATAATTCATATAATAAAATCATAAAAATTGCAAATTCAGCATATTTATGTTTGGGTATATTAGTATTATTGCTACACAAAATATTAGCACATTAGGAGCATAATTTCAGGAGATATAAATAAAAATATGAAAATGTAACTTAACATTAGACGCACTAAATTTTGAACGTTTATAATTCAAAAACTTATCATTCAAATGACTTGAAATTTGGTGTCTAGGCATAGTTTGAACCAAAGATTTGAAATATCTCGTTAAAATTGGTTATTGCCATTGAAAAAAAATGAAGTTTGGATTTGTTTTAATATGTAGATGGCCCCCTAGGCAAATTTTATATAGGTCATTTAAAAGTAGACTTTATTTCCAATCGTTCGATACCAGTAACTTTTGTCTACGATAATTTGTTGAGGAGTTAGTAGGGGGTGTTAACTTTTTTTCCCACGACTGTACATATACGTACGTAACGCGATAACTCTTGATATAAAAATCCGATTTGCTTCAAATTTTGTAAATAGGTTTATTCTGATAAGGCGCTTCCGTAATTAGTTTTGGAGGTTCATTTGTTAACTATAGAGGGGGGGGGGAATAACCCAACTCCTTAATTTAGATTTTTTTTTCTTTTTTTTTGTCAATTTCTTTGTTTTTCGAGGGGCATTATTCTTTGAAATAAGAGTATAATATACAATTAGTGTGAATAGCCCACGAGCTCAATGCCACTTGTTTAACTGGGCACTTTTCTTCTTTATTAGTTTAGATTTCATATTTAAACAGCATTCCATACAGGCGATGAAAATGATTATAGAACGTTTTAAATGAGAAGAATGTAGGAGTTCTGACATCTATTTAAGGGGTCTCAGGACTCTTAAAGCTCTAAAATTTTCGAAATTTTAATTTTTTTAGATGTTAAACTTCTGTGTTTTCTGAACATTTTGATATAATTGTTATCTTGAAATTCCCATTAGAACAGCAGTTATGGCATTTAGAATTATACTCGCTCAATATCTGAAGCGGTGTTTCCAAAAATTTGAAGTCATTTTTCTCCAAATGACGTTTTTGGGGATAACGCGCACGATATCTCAAAAACTTCTAAATATTTTTTCATGAAATTTTCAAGACATATGTTTCATGTTAGTCTGTATAAACGGAACCTAAAATTTCCTTTCTATTGTAAAAAGAAAATATTTTTTAGGGGTTTATATTGTTGAAATTTTCTAAGTTTTGCATTAGCTAAATACAACTTTGTACTAAAAATATAAAAATGCTTTAAATACAAATTTATTTAAGTTCAGTGTAATTATTATAATCAGAGGTATAAGTAGGCACCAAAATTTTCATTCTAGTTGCAAAATTTATTTTGTAATCGTTCGCATAAGCTGTTATGCCGATTTTCTGCTCGTCAAATGTCTGACAGTTTGAAGTCCCCTGTAAATGCTAATTCTGCATCTTGCAATTTTTCAAATATTTAAAATGAAAGAACATGCTTGTATCTTTCATTCCCATTTAAAATTGTGTCTTAATATCAAATACATTTTAAGATATTAAATGTTAAAAATGGTCCTTTTTTTTTCATTTTTTCCAATTTTAAGAGTCTTGAGACCCCTTAACATAAAAAAGTATTTTGCTTACAAAAAAAAAAAAAAAAAAAAAAAAAAAAAAAAAAAAAAAGCGCAAAAGAAATATTGATTCAGCATAACCATGCAAATTTGAGCTGGTATATGCTTTTTGAGTGGTAAGGAAATATTCTTTACGTACTATTCAAAAACTAACTATTTGAATTTGTCGTAAAAGTTAGGAGTGAAATATTCTTCTTTTTTCTATGGGTCCTGGGAACATCAGTAGTTGTAATTGAAGTCCGATGTTGATACCTTTCGCTGTTGCACCGCCCACACCACCCATGCTGAGACACTTCTGCAGCTTTTTAAGCAAGCGACCTCTGGGTCAAACCCCCAAAGTCCCAGAGAAGCTCTTAATAAATAAAACTTACATTAAGTATAATTTAATATTTGTTACTGATTTTTTACGCACTTTCCATTTTTGAGAAGAAGTGCGCCAACGTTTGTTTTGAAAAGAAAACCACTGATGTAAAACAACTTCACCTTCACTAGCGGGTGAAGTAGCACATTATAGCATTTACCTGTGATAGTAGACATATGCAAAGCGGAGATTTATTTTTATCTTGATATTTTGCATGCGAAGGACACTGATCTAATCCTTTCTTTCCGAAATATATACATATTGCGTCATATATATCTGATATTGAAATATCTACTGAATGCGTTACATATATTTGTTTTATATGTAGTGATTGCAGTTTTATAGTTTTCATTAATTAAAGAATATTTAATGTTTTTTAACATTATTCATTTTTTATCTTTAGAATGCAGATAACAAGAGCAAAAACCAATGTTTTAGTAATTCCTTTCTATAATGTTTTCATTCAAAGACTTCCTTTAGATATCCAGGCAAATTTCTTTCTCTTGATTCAACTTGTTGTAGCTTCATAAAACTTAAAATTCAATTTCCGATTTCGCTATTTTTAGGTGTTGGTAATACGCCTGAAGGAACGGAATTGGAGAAGTAAATTAAATTTGCGACACTTTAAGAGTTCATTGAATTGGTGCTTCGATTCGCTAAATTTTAAAATCCTAGAATTCGATAGACGGATAGCTTTTTCTTTGTGCTTTTATGCCGTCTTAAGCATTAAAATTAAAGCCTCACGAATGCTCTCGGAAAGAAAAATACATGTATTTTTATGCAATATGTTTCATATGAATGTCAAACGTAAATGAAAGAATCAGGAAATAATATTACACTTTATCTAATTGTTAAAAAAAAGATTAAAGGGAATCTCGGTCTTAAGATTCACAGATCGGGAAAAAGAATGAGAAAGTGATGAAAATATAATGTAACATTTTAAAACTCATATTTTACTTTTAGTTCATTTTCATTATTGCATTACGGAGAATCATTTCCTGCTTTCTTGTATCAAACAGTGTAATTTAAAATATATATACAGTGGCTGTCAAAAGTTTCCGGCCAGTTAGTTTCTTTGATTTATTTGCCAGAATGTTTAGCGAAGATGTAGCACAATTTTTCCAAAAGTTAGGAATATGTAAGTGACCTCAAAATCCGCGTGCGCAAAAGTTTCCGGCCATTCATCATTCGTTAGTTTTTGCTATCGGTAAAGTGTTTTTTTGGCCTTGTTTGTAAATTCGTACACGTGAATAACGTAGCTGAAATTCAAAAATGAAAAGTTCAGCAATTATTGTTCGTAAACAAGTGATTTATTTGTCGCTAAAGAGTCAAACCTTTCGTGAGATTGCGGCAAAGTTATCGATCGGAAAATCTGCTGTGAACGATTTTTTAAAACTATATAAAGATGGCCATGGCCTTCAGGACTTGCTACGGCCCAGGAGACCCCGGAAAACAACTATTCCTGTTGTCAGAATTATCAGGAGATAAGCAGTTGATGACCCGCATAAAAAGACCGCTGCAATATTCCGTGATTTACGGAATGAAAATATAGCTGAAATAAGTCGATCTACCGTGGCAAGACGCTAAGGTGACGTAGGACGTTATGCAAGAGTCGGTGTTAAAAAACCTCTCATAAGAAAAAAAAAATCAGAGGGCCAGACTGACGTTTGCGAAGGAACACAAAGACTGGTCAAATGAAATCTAAAAAAGTACTATTTTCCGATAAATTGAAGTTTAACCTTTTTGGGAGTGATGGCAGACATTACGTCCGATCACCTAAAAGCAAAAGAAGTGATTCTAGATATGTTATTCCTAAAATGCAGCATAGCGGACGACACGCTATGCTGTGTGGAGCATTTTCAGGAAAATGCGTCAGTCCGTTAGTTTAATTCTGCGGCAAGATGAATAGTGCAATGTATAAGGATATCTTGCAAGATCATTTGCTGACTTATTGGAGAAAAAATTTTGGTCGCAACTACTTGTTTCAGAATGATAACTACCCAAAGAATTCATGCAATCTCGTCAAGCATTGGCTTTCTTACAAAAAAAATTCCGCTTTTGAAACGACAAGCGCAATCACCCGATCTGAATACAATAAAAAATATGTGGAACAAACTTGGCAAATGCGTGCGAAATTATAAATATTCCATTTCAGCAGGATTTTCCCAAAAATTGCAAGAGTGAAAAAACTTATCATAGACGATCGTCAACCGTTCACTGAATCGACGCCACGTCGCTGCATCGCAGTACTTATTGCTAAAGTTTTGCCAACAAAATACTAATTATAAATTTTATTGATCACTGTTATTTTCTATTATAAAATCTTTTTTTTTCACACTTGCCAAGATGGCCGGAAACTTTTGAGAAAATGCGTTTTCCTTTGAAATTAATTTTGTCAATTAAATTTATTGATATTTATTTGTTATTCCTTAAATAAGTTCGTAAATATTATTTAAATAAAATGTATAAGTATCACTTTGAGCTACCTCTTCATATGGGTATACTTACAAATTAACTAAAAATTTTATACTGGTCGGAAATTTTGACCGCCACTGTATATATATATATATATTTAGCGTGTATACTATATATACACTATAGTGTATATATATATGTATATAGCATATATATATCGTAGTTGTCAGAGCATCTGACTGCCGCGCTGCAGGTCGAGAGTTCAAGTCTCAGCTGGACAAGGTTCGTTCAGTCTTTCATCCGTTCGGGGTCGATAAAATAACCTGGCTGGGACATATGTTGTATAGCATCTCGGGGCCCAGGGTCAAGAAAACAGGGATGGGCACTGTGCTGTATGGACGGTATAGCCACAGAGTTTAGTTATATATATATATATATATATACAGGGTGATTCAGCTCGTCGGTGACAAACTTTAAGGATCGATAGAGCACACCTAGACGAACATTTTTGAATAGGGAATGTAGGGTCCCTGACGCGATGGTAAGGCGCTAGGCGCTTTCGAAAATTTGGGTGCCGAAATTCGAAACGTCATAAAAACTAGGGAAATGGTTAGATTTTCTTGCTTGTTGCGTCGAAATGATTCTGTTTGTTTAGACTTTCTTCAGTACCAATTTGATAAGCGTATCTCTTAAAACATGGATAGGGGGCGCTGCAGACTTTGGAGAGCTAGACAACAACTTTAAGCCCGTTATTTTGATAATTTAACACATGCTCGCCAAAGTTTATACTCTAACTTAAAGTTTGAACCCAAAAGTAGAGCCCTGCAAAAAGCGTAAGAGCCGGAATAAAATGTCAAAGTACAGGGTGGTCGAAACTCGAAGGCTCCTAAGAGATAAACAAACAGATTTCTTGACTTATGGCATGCATTTTCATGATTCTGTTTGCTGGGGCTCTCTGAAACTCAGTTGAACGGTACAAAAAGAAACATCGATAGGGGGCGCTTTGGGCAAAAAACATAATTCGTTGACATTTCGGACGCTAACTGGAAACGGGGCGCTACGATCAGTTAGAAACAAAACAAGAGAGTAATTTACTTATCATAAGAAGCTATTAAAACTGCAGTTTGTTTGTTTTTTTTAACAAACATAGCTGGTTTCAATCATGCACAATGCGCGCAATAAAATTTACATAAGGTGCTTTTTGCTGATTTATGCAAAAGATATCGTACCATATCGATATGCAAAAGATACGTAATGCGTAGACGACAACGCGAGATGACGTAGTTGTATGCGCAGACACGTCTTTTGAACGTGCGGTACCTACTTAAGCTTCGGGTTACTTGTCTGCAGATCGGTAGTAGGATGGAACGGTACACAAACTCTGAATTGGCTGACATGCATTTGGCGTATGGCGCTGCTGGTTGTAATGGACGAGCCGCTCAGCGGTTGTACGCCGAGCGTTACCCCAACAGGCAAATCCCCTGCCATGCCTTCTTCGCTCGAGTACACCAGAGGTTGTCCACAACGGGATCTTTCGACGGAGGCAGGCCTGAACGGGAGCGATCAGTGAGCACCCCCGACAACGAAGAGGCTGTGCTTAACCTGGTTGAGGACAACCCAGGTCTTAGCACGAGAGATATCGCCAGACATGTTGGCATTTCGCAAGCAACTGCGTGGCGCATCTTACGTTCCCGGAATCTGCACCCCTACCACATCCAGCGGGTGCAGTTGCTCAGAGAGCAGGATTTTGGCCCTCGAGTGGAATTCTCAAGATGGTACTTGGCGATGAGATCCAGGGATCCCCGTTTTGTAAACAGCATTTTGTTTACGGACGAGTCCACCTTCAGCCGGGAGGGAATGTGGAACGCCCACAACAGTCATGTGTGGTGTGATGAAAATCCACATGAAACCAGAAGCCGAGCAGCCCAGGAGCGTTTCTCAGTAAATGTGTGGGCCGGCATTCTGGGGGATTGCCTCATTGGCCCTTATTTGTTACCTGAACGGCTGACAGGTGGAAATTACCTGATTTTCCTGGATCAAGTGCTGCCGCAGCTTCTGGATGAGGCGCACGTACCCGAAGGTTCGCGTCGCCAGATGTGGTTCCAGCACGATGGAGCTCCGGCCCATTACACGAACGACGTGCGTCTCCATCTAAACGCAAGGTATGGCCAGCGGTGGATCGGGCGTGGGGGTCCAGTTCACTGGCCTGCCCGATCACCAGACCTCACCTGCTTGGATTTCTTCCTTTGGGGTTACCTGAAGGCCGAGGTATACCATACACCTGTCAGCAGTGCTGAAGAACTTGTGGCGCGCATTGTGGCAGCTGCAGGGCAGATCAGAGATACTCCTGGCATTGTTGGAAACACACACTCCTCAATGCGACGGAGGTGCGAAGCCTGCATCATGGCCCAAGGTCGAAATTTCGAGCATCTTCTGTAGTGTTATTTTTTGTAAATAAATTTCCAGTATCATTGATGTTTTTGGTCTAAATTTATTCAGAAGTGTTGAGCAGAGGTAGAAAATGTGTTTTCATTATTACTAACTGATCGTAGCGCCCCGTTTCCAGTTAGCGTCCGAAATGTCAACGAATTATGTTTTTTGCCCAAAGCGCCCCCTATCGATGTTTCTTTTTGTACCGTTCAACTGAGTTTCAGAGAGCCCCAGCAAACAGAATCATGAAAATGCATGCCATAAGTCAAGAAATCTGTTTGTTTATCTCTTAGGAGCCTTCGAGTTTCGACCACCCTGTACTTTGACATTTTATTCCGGCTCTTACGCTTTTTGCAGGGCTCTACTTTTGGGTTCAAACTTTAAGTTAGAGTATAAACTTTGGCGAGCATGTGTTAAATTATCAAAATAACGGGCTTAAAGTTGTTGTCTAGCTCTCCAAAGTCTGCAGCGCCCCCTATCCATGTTTTAAGAGATACGCTTATCAAATTGGTACTGAAGAAAGTCTAAACAAACAGAATCATTTCGACGCAACAAGCAAGAAAATCTAACCATTTCCCTAGTTTTTATGACGTTTCGAATTTCGGCACCCAAATTTTCGAAAGCGCCTAGCGCCTTACCATCGCGTCAGGGACCCTACATTCCCTATTCAAAAATGTTCGTCTAGGTGTGCTCTATCGATCCTTAAAGTTTGTCACCGACGAGCTGAATCACCCTGTATATATATATATATATGTATGTATGTATGTATGTATGTATATATATATATATTTAAAACCAGAAACAAAATATCAAAATCCTTCACTCACCATATCTAAATTGAAACTCTACATCAAAAATATTAAAATAACCAACACAAACATTAACTCTTAAAACCAAACTATAAAACCAAACTAAGGAAAATACATACAACAGCAAAACAGAACAGACGGCGAGCGGCATGGCTACCGACATGCTCTGCATGGTTAAGTCAGATTTTACGCACGCTACCTCCCCTTCACTCGCCGAGACCAAAAATGAAAAAATGAAAAACAATGAAAAACTAAACAGATCTACAAAATCCATTAAAATATCTTTCTATCTCATTAGATCAGTCAAAGCATCAAAACCACCATTCTCAACCATCACTGTGTTCAGTTCAGTTCCGTAACTGCTACTCTAATAAAATCACTAGTTATTCTCCTGATGAAATTGCGAGGATAACCCTGCTTGAATTCCTGACGACACCACTCTAAAATGTCATTAAACATATCCTCAACTCTAGTACTCAGTCTTTCGATTCGTATTAAGCCATTTCTTAGGACATTTCTTTTAACCGAAACATGAACATTCGAATCAAAATATATCAGCTTTAAGGAATTAAAATCGAAATCATTTCGCTTATCAAATAACTTAGATATCAAATATTCACTTTCTATGTTTAGGGTCACATCTAGAAAATTAATATTTTTACAATTCTGGGAGGAAGGTTCCAGACTCAGAGACGTAGGATAATATGTAAAATCAATGTCTTCAATATCATTATTTAATTTGACTATCAAAACATCATCTATATATCTGTAGGATAATGTGTTCCTGTTTAAATTATTATTTCTTTCATATATATGTAAGTAAATGTTTGCCTAAATGGAAATGCAACTCCCCTCCCCCCCCCCCCCCCATTGGAATACCCCGAATCTGTTTAAATATTGTATTTCCTTCGTAGAGATAGTTTTCTTGTACTACCCTTTGAAATATATATGTATATATATATATGTATGTGTATATATATAAAAAGATTAAAGGCGTATATATACGGATGTATATGTATGTATAACGCTTCATCTAGTAGGCTAACGGCAGTAAGCGACTTTATGTTTTCAATCAAGGAATTTATGTTTTTGAGGCGTTTTCACTGATTCAAAATGGATTGTAGGGTATGTTTTGAAATCTTCCTAAATTCTGCTCCGTTGGGAGAGGGGCAGAGGGTTTAATTATGGATGAAAGTTCTTTTTTTACTATTTTAAATCACGTGTTCATTGATGAGTTTTTTTCCGAACAACTGTCTCAAACAGGAGATTTTTAGCATCTGCGAAAAAATATATAAACCATGAATTACACCTCTTTAGATGGAAAACTACCTAAACCGGAACTTTTTCCCGGTTCATCGAGATTCTGTATTGACAGTATTTACTGAGTGCGTGTATGTGTAACAGTATTACGGTAGTATGTGTATTTCTATCAATTTTATGGATTTAGTTATTGGCTTATAAATTTCTAAATTAGCAGCAGTTAGCATGAGTAAATGTCGATGATGAGTAAGATCAATCTTTATATTTGCTGCTAATAATACAATGCAGATGAATTAATATTTACCAGTGAACGAGATTTAACAAACACAATAATATAAGACACTCAGCATGTACTGGAGAGTTAAGAATATCTAAATTAAGTTTAATTTAACATTTCTTTAAATTAAAGTTTGGTTCAAGTGTTTAATTTTCATATCCTTATTTTTTTCACTTCTTTCCATCTTCTGTTGTAATAGATACCTGATAACAGTTTGACATAAGTGCCAATCCCGTCATTCGCTCATTCCCTATGGAGTTTCAGAGATAATGATTTATTCTTAAAAAAAAAAAAAAGAACAGAAAGATCATCCATTTTGGCTACACAAGCTGCCAATTTAATAATTTCATGAAACTATAGTTGATGTTGGGAAAAATAACTTTGTTACGTTAAAAACTGTGATAATTCTTTGGGTTTCTCGGGTTCTTTCTCGGTTCTTTCAAGTTTTGCAACCTTTGATAACAAATTGTTTTTTTTTTATATAATAGTATGGTAACAATTGTTTTCAATATCCGGTCGTCATAAAATATACTAAATTAGCGTAAAATTTTTATTTCTGATGGACTAGCATATTTTGGAAGCAGAACATCAAAACTTCCCAAAATAATCCTGTTCTTCCAAAACAATAGAAAAAATACTCATGCAAGAAAGAAACATCATTAGCCTATATATTCTCGCAATATGTCATAAAATGTATTAACCCACTTCGTCTAATGATCAGCTTCAAGATTAATCATGTGTGGCTAAAGAAAATTCAGAAAATTATGGCTACAGACAGTTTTCTTAAAATCAACAAACATTTGAACACCAGTCTCCTCTTCCTTGGTTACTGATAGACGAGAACTTCTCTGAGTTTAAATGACATCGTTAGCATATTTTAGACAAGAAGACAAATCACATTCAGATTTTTTCAGGCATTTTGAAAGCGACAATTCGTTGAATAAAAACTGACAAATAATCAGAACAAGAATAAACTTACGCTTTTCATTTACATCCTGAAGACTTAAAGCAACTGATAATATTGCTCGATATAAAACTATAAAATGAACAAAGATAAGATTCGCCAAACTGTGATAAATGTGCTATTATTGCATTCATCGAAACTTGTCTTTTCCCATAAGCGTTGGGAAAAATTGGTCCCATCGATGTCTCTGTTGAAGAAATTTTATTTTTTGTCTAGTTACATAAAATCTGTGAAAAGTAATTGCTAGGGTTCGGAAACAATTTCCTTCGGAGACAGGTTTCCGTCTTAGGAGGCGTACTTGTATAGCCATCCTTCCGTTATTAGAGCCATGATATGTTTCCGTTTTTTCAGTAAACATGCCAAGAAGGAATATCAAGGGATTGGATAAAATATCCATTTTAGATAGGTTTCTATCTTAACAGATATAAATGTATGGTGTTCTTTTGACCGAACCATGATTTTTTTCCATTTGAGAGAGGTTCCGTTTCCACGAGTTTTACTGTAATAAATTTATGCTCTTCAGAGGTGTACTATAAAATGAATAAGTTTTAACAGTTTTAGAGGATATATGTGATAATAGAATTTGTCTATATCGAAGTCCTGTTTTAAATTGAAAAAAATCATGATATCGATAAAGGAATACTTTGAAATTACACCTACTCATATGGAAACCTGTATAAAGCAGAATTTCCCCTCGGTGGACTGTGATTTTATCTTAACAGGTTTTAGTCTTTTTGTATCCATGATTCTGGAAACAAGTTCTTGGTTCGGAAAAGAGAGTCCAGACCTCTTTGGCTACTCCACTGAATTGCGTGGGTTATTTGGAAAAAATAAACCATTAAAATAAGTATTCAGTAATGTTCGACACTCAGGTGCGTAAATGGCATCTGCGAATAAAGTACTACTTCTCTTTTAATAATTATTTTCATTCCGAAACCATCTTCTTTATTTACTGCTAGGAAAACACAAAAATCCGCTTCATCTGAGCGTGTTATTGATACTTCTGCATGGTGTTTTTGCTCAATATATACCCTTAAAAAATAATATATATATATATATATATATATATTTATATTCACCAATCTTAGAGACTTAGGCGATAAGTCAAATCTGTTGACAAGATAATTTCCTTACATTATATATATATACATATTTAAATAGTTTGTTTTTGCTGCTTTTATTTATACTAAAATTTTGCATAAACTGTTACCACCTTGAATTTATTGCAATAAGCAGGCTGTTTAGACAAGGAGATGGTCAGTTTTTAATTAGCATAAATCTCATGTAAATGATCCTGAAAATTATTAGGCTGATTGGGAAAACAGTGTTCAATTTCCAGTTAACCTAAATTTGCTCAGACTCATTGCAATAAGCCTGAAAAATATCAGGCTGATTTAAAAATGGTAGATGTTTCTCCAAATAGCCTGACTCTTTGGAAAAAGCCCGATTTCTAAATTATCCTATGAAATATACATCAGAAGAATGAAATTGATGACCTTAAAGGAAAAACAATCAGTAATTCTTATTGTGATACGATATAAAAACCTCTTCAACGTAACAAGATAGAACCTTTGCTTCTATGAAAGCAAAAATAATTTTAACAAATTATTACGGGTTTTCATTGTATTTATTATTGAACTGAATATTTGATTGTTACGGCATGCTGAAATTTTATCATAATCACTTTGTTTAAAAAATATTACTTTTTTGTGAAGAAAATGTAAAATGAAACAAAAATAAACAGTTATGCCAAAAAAAGGCACGATGTATCGTTATTTTTTTTTGTCTGGTTTAAAACCATTGTACTGTAACATAAGATGCGTTTTATTTCAGCAAATATTTTATGGCTTCCAAACAATGTAACATAATAAATACATACTGAATCTACATTAAAATGAAATTTTTTCCGAAAAATTTTAATTTTATACAGCAGTAAGAAGAAAGTCTCATGTTTCTTTTTTTTTTCCTTTGAAAGCACTAAATATTATATTTCTATACGAAAACATAAGAACATCATTTAGTTGATAAAAACATTCGAATTCGGTATAAAATAACTAAACATTTTCTAATATTGATCATTTTAGGAACTAAATATCAGTTAAGTGGAAGTAATTTGTGGTTTGAATGCAAGCCTTAAATTCTACTGAGATAGTTCACGTTCCAACCCCATTGAATGTGGTCAGGAATTTCTCATTTATTTAACTACCGGCATTGAAAGACGAAGCCTAATACGATGTGCAGCAAGTGATAAAAAAGGCGAAAGGAAGTTCAGGAATTCACTTTTTGACATTTATGATAGTCCTTGAGAATTTTAAGGCGAAGGTACTAATGAATAATAGCTTTTTCAGGACCAAAAGAGACTGGAGCTAAACTTAATGATAAATAAATACACTTCTTAGATATCTTGTTGTTGAATTTTATGTTTGCGGATTGAATATCAAGGGACTTAAATACTTTTTTCCAGGAATAAAAAATGACGTTATGTAAAAAACGTGTATGTATAATCAACAAAATAATCTTTGTTTGTGTTTTTTTAATATTATGAAATATAAAATAACAGAAAATAATAAACACATAAATTTTCTTTGAAAAATTGATAATTATATTCTAAAATTTATTAAATACAAGTAAAAAAAGTCTTAATAAACGTCCACTATTAACTATATAATAAAATATATATTTCAAAAAACCCTTCGAAATCTATATTAAAACACATTTACTTGCTTAAAAGACGTCAATTTCAATAAAAAACATTAAACAATATATTAAAAATAACATGTTTCGATTCATTCCTTGAATCATCTTCAGAATATACAAAAACACAAATACAATGCGCATAAAAAACTGGAAAATACTCATCTATTAAAAAGTTAACCTACACTGCCCTCTATATTATCAGTATTACGCGTTGCTTCCACTATAATCCGATGACTAAAGCTGTTTACGTACTCTACCGAAATACTCGGAATATAAAAAGATAATGTATCATTACATATCTCTGAACCCCTTAAATAAATTTCAATTGACTCCTTATTCAGTCTTGACAAAGCTGTATTTCCTCTGTTACAGAGGAAATACATCTTTGTCAAGAGTGAATAAAAAAGAGAATATTAACATCCTGTTTAACGAAGGTAGATTGATTTATAGATCTAATTTTTATTTACCGCTATTTATAAGGGATTGTACTGAAATTTATTTAAGGAGTTCAAGGGTTTGTAATGATACATTATATTTTCATATTCCGAGTATTTGGGTAGAGTGGTTAAGACTAAAACGACCATAGAGGTCATTTCGACCGGTACTAAATAAACATATTTCGTTTCGAACCCAAAATTTCATTCTAAAATAAGTTAAATATGTGCCACAGAGAAATAAGTTAAATAAATACACTAAATAGTTTTAAATAGAAATTTTGGTGTAAAATATTTTTATAACACTTGAGTAAAATTCCCGGTCGTTCTCGTGTTAAACAATTTTAGGAATCATAATATAGAGGGAACAGCGGTCGATATTAAAAATATAGAGCACAGTGTATGTCAACTTTTTAATAGATGACTGTTTTGCAGTTTTTATGTGCATTGTATTTGTGTTTTTGTATATTCTCAGGATGATTCAATGAAGGAAACTAAACATGTCATTGTTAATATAGTTTTAATGTTTTTATTGAAATTGACGTCTTTTAAACGAGTAAATGTGTTTCGATATATACTATAAGGGGGTTTTGGAATATATATTTTATGGTATATCTAAAATTTATGTTAAAAATGCATTTTAAATTAAACAAAATTTCGCAATATATTATGAAATTTTCTTTTAGCTTCAAAAGAAAACAAAATACATCCAATTACATTTCAAGAAGATGATAGCACGAAAAATGTTACATAAAATATTGACATAGTATTTTCTCAATTTTACTGACACGTTTTCGTTCCGTACTTTTTCCTTCCGAAAACCAAATGATTTTATTGAAATGCATGTGCATGATAATTCGGTAATAAGATGTGAATAAGAGGCTTTACTTTTGTCTCTATAAAATAACAATTACTGAATCAAAAGTTTCCAATTTGGAAATATTATAAAAGCGGTCATGCTATTTTACATCCTTCAAAAATAATCAATCCCTAAAGCAATCACGAGGGAATAAATTTAGGTTTATTCCTCAAATTGACATCAGGGAAAATAACAGTCATGGCAGTACATCTTCAAAGTACTATCCACAATTTTCGGCAAATAAGTTGAATCGCAGTATTGGGCTTTCTACAGTATATTGAAGCACATCATAAAGAATTTTATAAATTTGTCTGCGGTTCACCTATTTCAACTCTGATAAACTTCCTATATTATTAAATATGAACTCTGTTTTTGAAAAAGTTTATCTTTGAGACACCATGATGAACTGACATAAATACTGGGGTGTTCATAAAGTCAAATCAACAAGTCCTGAATTTAGACGCCCTAAATTAATACAGACTGGACACTGGTGCATTATTTGTGGAATCCGCCGTTTTAGTTCCAAGTTCAGTATTCCATATCATTACACCGTGAAAGATTTTTTACTAACTGCTCATACAGTTTTTTGGTAGATTATTTAGAAATACTACCTATTACATTCTCCCCTATGTTGGATTTTCAGAAAAAGTTTGACAGATCTACGTCGATCATGACCCCTAGAATCCAAAACCACCTCCAAACTCTCTCTCTCTCTCACTCTCTCTCTCTATATATATATATTGCTTTTTATGAACACGCTAAATTCCATAATTTTGCACAAATCTATTCCAAACTAATGCATAAAATCAAGGGGAAGAAAATCTCCGTCAAGTTCGTTATCGGGCAAAATCGGACGAAAGGGGTGTAAAAGTGGAGCGCTTTTGTGAAAACAGAAAAAAAATCAAAAGTTCTTTATAATACATATCGAATCAGTTTAAAGTTATTATTACTTCTAGCAAAAGGGCCAAAAAATTATGTTCAACAGATTTTTGATGTCTTAAAAAATGAGCTGAAGCGGCAAAAAAAAGGGGTTTAAAGAAGAAAAAACTCATAACTTCCTCACTTAAATTTATTATAAATCTTCTTAATCTTATCTACAACTTTTAGATTGACAAGTGTTTGATAGGGCCAACTCTTACAGAAAAAAATAGGGGTTGAAGCAAAAATTATCGTATTACCACGATTCTTATATAAAACCAGCTCTTACAGAAAAATAAAATTAAAAACTCGTCAAAGGTGGCCAGACAAAATTGTTTTGATTTAGATTTGTTGGTGAAATTAGTACTTGACTTCAAAATCTACTTGTGCCTGTAGGCCGAGCAGGCAGAATTTTTTTTTAATTAAACCAATGCGCGTTTCATTTAGAGTATTTGAAATTAATTTTATTTTCGTACTGTTTTGACAAAATAAAATTTCGTTATTCATTTAGATCTTTAAGTAAAATTATTATCAACCGGAAAATAAACTAACATTGTAACTTTTACCTACTTTTCGTAATTTCTTAAACACGTCTAAACAATATCTATTAAACCTTTAAGCGCAACAGCTGTTAAATCTTTAGCTATTTTTTCATTGAGCGATTTCAAAAAATAAATTAATGATCATAATCTTCAAAAATATGCGATTGAAAATCTACTCAAAAAAGGTTCCAATCTTATTATAAATTAACTTATAGCTGCCGCTTTAAAAAAAAAAAAAAAAAAAAAAAAAAAAATTCTTAGTATGGAGGTCTCGTAAATATACTATTAGAATCTATAGTGCGACTAAAATTTTGAAAAAAATAATAGACACTGTTGTTACACGAAGCAAGTCATAAATATGCCGATTGAAAAATATGAAATTTTATACATAAATAAATATTTTTTAAATCATTCATTTATTCCAGAAATTTATAGCTTTTTTTATTTATATTTAAAAATAAAGAGAACTATTGAATATCGTTCATTATTTAAAATACATAAAAATTCCATAACGATTTAATGTTATTCGATAATTATTTTTTATATATTTTTTGAGAAAATCAATAGAAATTCTAAATAGGAAGTCTACATCATTCTTCAAATCGAAATCGAAAATAGGAATTCTGCAAAGTATATATATGTATATATCTCTTATTGACATGACTACTAAAATTCATGAACTTCTTTAATGACATTCTCCTTCTTCCGATCAGATTCAAAACAACACCTGCAATTCATTCAAATAAAAATAATGCTTCATGGAATTTGCATTCGGTAAAATAAAATTACATGTATATTTATGTTCTGTGTGCCTTTTTGAAGTAATATAAAACGATTTTCCTATTACTTTAGTAGATCGAATTCGTCAAAGGTTGGTAGAATTGTATGACGTTCGATAGCTATCCGTCTAATTTCTAACTAAGTTGGCAGATCTTTCATGAATGTCTAGTCTCTTTTAATATAAGGTCCCTATCCGAATTGAGCATACAGCGCAATTTTCCACTTTGCCGACTTTTGGACTAAGAAGCGGACCACGCAACATGATGCTCACCAATTTTGACGAATTCAAAGTATATTGCAGAGTTTTCATCCCTAATTATTCTAGTGAAACTATTTCTTCAAATGGGCCTCAGATTTCGAAAAACTGGGGGTCAAAGTTCAGCATACATTTCAAATACTCATTCGTTTACATCTTTCAACGTGTATTTTGTGGCGTGAGCTCAGAACGTTTGCCCACCGGACAGAAGACCCGAGTTTGAGGCTGCCTCCTGACTTTTTATTTTTTAGCTTAATTTCATATTTTTGACACTTTACATTTTTTAATCAAAGTTATGAATTTTTACAGCTTTGAAATTTTGATATTTTCCTAAAAAAATCGATTTATGTTTTTGATTTTTCTCGAAAATTTTTCTATAATGATTAAACTAACATTTCTGTTGACGAAAATACAAAGTAATTTGTGTAGAAAGTTTGTTTTCATGAAATTATTATTAATTACCTTTTTATATTTTAAATACAAGTCTCAAATAATGCACAGTATTTTATTAGAAAAAAAAATCAAAATAAATATCTTTTTAATAATTGGTTTGTTTTAAATGTATTAAAATATGACAAATGATGAAATACGAAAATGTTTGCTATTGCTCACTTTGAAATTTAAGTTTGTTAAATATGCAATTAATCCGGTGACATATAGCGTCGAAATATTCAAAACGGATATTCATACGAAACATTTTCCCATATAAAGCATAATTTCTTACCTAATAGTTGTCTTCAAAAGAACATAAAATATATCAATATATTTTTTTTAATTTATTTTGATATTATTATGAAAGTCTACCTGACGATTTCTTAAAAAATACATGTCATAAGTTATATGTCATGCGGGATCCGCAAACAATTTTTACATTTCCAGTTGACAATTTTTGCTTAAGGCTAATGCCAGACGAACGTCTTTTTGCACGCTTTTTTACTTACGTATTATCCCTTCACAATGCTAGCGGCATTGTGTAGGGATAATACGTAAGTAAAAAAGCGTGCAAAAAGACGCCCGTCTGACATTGGCCTTATGATCATTATTTGTTAGAATGAAAAAAATATTTTGAAATATTATTTGTCCATTTTTATTCACACTAAAAATAAACACATTTGGACATTTGACATCAATTTTTTTTTTTTTTTATAATTTACACGAAAAAATAAATTTTTAGTTAAAATTCCATAAAGTAAATATATATATCATGTATTATTTCTGAACTTTGCCTAAAATATAAAGATATATAAAGGTAAATAATAATTCCAAAAAAATATCTAGACATAAAATCTTTTGTATTTTCGTCAGTAGAGATGTTAGTTTACAAAAGAGATAAAATTCATATAAATTTTCATGAAAAAAAAATCATAAACTTGATTGTACATGTTTTAGCAAAATATAAAAACAAATTCAAATTTCCAGAAATTCACAAACTTACTTAAAAGTTGAAAATTGTCAAAATATAAAATTAATGAAAAAATGTAGCATCGAACTCGGGCCATCTGGGTGGCGTGCGAGCACTCTGCGTTCACACCACGACGGACACGACGAAAGCTGCAAACTAACGGTTAATTGAAACGTATGCTGAACTTAGACCTCCAATTATTCTAGATCTAAGGCCCATTTGAAGAAATCATTTCACAAGAATAATTAGGGATAAAAACTCTACAACATACCTTAAATTCATCAAAATTGGTAAGCATCATATTTGGTGGTCTCCTTGTAAGTATTTTTCTTCCAGGATGTAAAATCACATAGCTTATTTTATAGTATTTCCATTATTGGTAATTTTCAGTAGAGTAGTTTTCACTTTATAAAGGTTTCAAAGTAAGACTTTAGGCATGATCCCCCTGAATATTAGTTAATAGATTTTTAAGATAAATAATTATGCATAAAGCACTAATTTCATAAGATATGTTCACTATACGGCCAATGACCACCGGTCACTTCCGATTTTAGACGTTTTGTTAAATATCTAGAAAAATACAAGAGTAATTATACTGAAACTCCAGGTGTGTTATATATCTAGAAAAATATACGAGGAATTATCCTGAAACTCCAGATGTGTAAACAGATTAGTATAGGTCATATATTTCCGCGAAGATATTTCCCGAAACCCCATCGGGGACCGTCAACAAATTGAAAAAGAGCCAATATCTTTTCGATAACCCTATAAAAACTAATGCAGCAAAAGCATTCAAACTGTAGAACATTATTAAGAGGCTTATTGTAATAAATTGTGTTCATTTTTATAAAGATAGCATGTATACTAGTAGAGAAATTAAGGTTTTTATAAAAACAATCTCACATTTTGTCAAGTTTTTTGTTGATAATTAGCAGAGTTCTTAATAGAAAAAAATGATCGTTTCAAAAACTATGACAAACAACATTGTACACAATACCCTGCAAACATAATTTTAAAAAATAATAAAAATAGGATGAAAAATGAGCAGGTTTACTAAATATTGTTTCACTGCGCATGCACGAATGCAATCAAAATATAATGAAAGGAAGCAAAAAGTTGAGGGGTTGTATCCAAATATAATAGTACGTGCAATATTGTGTACGCTATCTTGGCACTAATCAACGGATATTTGGATACAGCTCCTCATCTTTTTGCTTCCTTTTGGGAACAACTGATTACGAGATCATTCTATCGACAATAATTTTCAGAATTTTCAAGCTATGTTTTTGAGACTTTCACAAAAGTTGCTCTATATACTTAGCGAATACATTATGCACATTATATTCTGATTACATTCGCGCATGCGCAGTGAAACACTTTTTAGTAGACCTGCTCCAGGGTTCGTACGGGTACCTTTATTTTCAAGCCCAAATATCAGTATTTTTTTTATAGAAAAATAAATCTAGTTTAAACGCGCGAAATTTCGACTTATTTAAGAAAAGATTTTCTTCAAGAAAATCTGGTACCGAAGAATTTCTTTGTCTGGAAATTCAAGAATCCTAACGAATCCTGTGCTCATTTTTCATCCTATTTTTATTATTTTTTAATTCTGATAGCAGGGTATTTTGTACAATGTCGTTAGTCATATTTTCTGAAAAGATTTTTTTTTATATTAAGAACTCTGTAAATTATAAGCAAAAACTTGGCGAAACGTTGGGCTGTTTTTATAAAAACGTTAATTTCTCAACTATTGTACCTGCTATCCTCATAAAAATGTACGTAGTTTATTACAATAAGCCTCTTAATCATGTTCTGCAGTTTGAACACTTTTGCTACATTAGTTTTTAAAGGGTTATCCAAAAAATATTCGTTCTTTTTCAATTTGTTAACGGTCTGCTATGGGGTTTCGGAAAAAAAAAATCTTTGCGGATATATGACCTATACTATTTTGTTAACACGCCTGGAGTTTCAGGATAATTCCTCGTGTATTTTTCTAGATATTTAACAAAAATATTAGATGTAAATTTCCAACTGGGCGAAAAATGTCCGGACCAGGATTCTAACCCGGGACCTCCTGGCTAAAGCCGCCAGTGCTCTGCCATCTGAGCTTTCCCGGACGATTCTGGTCGAACTTTTTCACCCAGCTAACCTTGATGATTACAGCATCTGGTCTGAAACCTGGTTCAGCTCAACAGAATTAATCTCAGGTAATGGAACTCCAGAAATCGCTGGATACGAAATTACACTAGATTAATATTAACACAATTATTCTAATTGGTAAACAAATCATATTAGATGTAAATTTCCAACTGAGCGAAAAATTTCCGGACCAGGATTCGAACCCGTGACTTCCTGGCTGAAGCCGCCAGTGCTCTGCCATCTGAGCTATCCCGGATGATTCTGGTCGAACTTTTTCAAGGAAGTTGGAAATTTACATCTAATATGATTTGTTTACCAATTAAAATAATTGTGTTAATATTAATCTAGTGTAATTTCGTATCCAGCGATTTCTGGAGTTCCATTACCCGAGATTTATTCTGTTGAGCTGAACCAGGTTTCAGACCAGATGCTGTAATCATCAAGGTTAGCTATGTGAAAAAGTTCGTCCGGGATAGCTCAGATGGCAGAGCACTGGCGGCTTCAGCCAGTAGGTCCCGGGTTCGTATCCTGGTCCGGACATTTTTCGCCCAGTTGGAAATTTACATCTAATATGATTTGTTTACCAATTAGAATAATTGAGTTAATATTAATCTAGTGTAATTTAACAAAAAGTCTAAAATCTAAAGTGACCGGTCATCATTGGCCATATAGTGTATTTATTCCCCGCTCAAACAACAACAACAACAATTTTTTTTTTTTTTTTTTTTTTTTTTTTTTAAGTGATACGAACAATGTAAATTATTCGTCTTTTCAAGAATCAATAAATAAAATGGCATTGCTTGAAAGCATTTTATTTTTGTTGCTGAATGTATGATTTTACTATCCATGATTCCTCTCAAGTTGTTTTTAGCAGTGCAGAAATTTCCTAAATCTTAAATATTTCCATCACCTGTCACAAATTAATAACAAATATTAAGAATGAAAAATACAGTATAACAAATTGAGTGAAACCTTTAGGTTTTTACACGATATTCCAAATTAAAAATTCACTTAACATATATTTCCAGATTTAATAACTTCTAGAGCTGTTTACATATGATCTTTCATGATAAAAAAATTCATTATGTAAACAACTGAATCTATTTACGTAGGTACTCGAATCTTTTCAAGAGTGAGGAAAATTTTAACATTTTGTCACCAGGAAAAAAAGTTGAGAGTAAATGATTTAATTCAATTAATTAAACTCTTTTACAACACTCGATTAAAAAAGTAATAACAAAAGCACCATAAATAGACTTAATGTTAAACATAAATTTTAATTAAATAATGTGATGTCGCTGGATGAACGAGTGTAATGAAAACGATCCAGTCGTATTATTTTCCAATGTTGAGTGAATTTGCAAAAGCATGCGTAATGCATGACACCACCGCATTTGCTTTAACATTTTAAAATAGCAAACGTAATGGTTGTGAATAAAATTTTGACAAAACATGCGCCACTTAACGCCTAAATTTATGAACTGCATTTGTGATTTCGAATCAAATGACGAAGGAGAAAATCCAAAATTCATCACTTCCATCCGCAGCCACTATTTGTTTTAAATATATATTTTCAGACCTGAAAACTTTATGTGTTAAGTAAATTTAAATCTCTGTGCGTTTTAATCGATAACTTTTCCATGTCGATTACTTTCCATTGTTATCACGTCACTGATAAGATAATAAATTACGTTTTGAGGTTCTTAATCAAAGAATAGCTTTAACTGATAATTACAGCCTTTCAGCAAAAGTTGAACATATTATTGGTCGGAAAACGGGCTATCGTCCAACAGTCTAGCCTTAAACCAACAATTAAACTGTTGTGTCATCTTCACATCTGATACCATTAACGTACTAAATATACTAAAAATTTACTCCAAGCGTAAGCCATGTTGAATAAAAAGTTTTAACGAATTTTATTTCATTAAATAACTGCAACCGATTATAGTATCAAACATAAGCATCTAGTAAAGTTCTGCAAATGTCTTAGCACCAAACATCTTTTCACAAATTTAATTTTGTTGTTGTAACAGCTGTTTTTTTTTGTGTGTGTGAACATATGTGTGGCACACATAAGCTCTAGCCCTTCCAAACACGATCTTTGCTGTCCTTAACTTAACACGAAAATGGCTTTTACTATTATACAGCGGAATCTTCTGAGATCGCGCTATTATGTTCCCAACATTCTAGAATGCAATGGGATCCCTCAATTGCGTTTGAAGCTAAAAGATGTATTTTGCCGAGTTTAGCTTTACTGAATATTAATTTCACTGTTGTAACCTGTAAATTTTCTGTGTGTATACGGGTGGCATACATTTACATGTGAATTTAAATATTTGTCTCTATATGCTGTTTATGTAATTAATTACCTAAAGCCTGTTTAATAATTTAAATGATGACTTGCCTTAACTTTATTATAAAATCAATAAAACATTAATTTAAACTAAAATGACGCAATCATAATGAAATATTTTATTTGCATGGATCAAAATATATTTTTTCATTTCATATTGAAGTCACTTTCATCATCCGGGTAAGTTCATTCTTTTACATATCAAGATAAACATTTTCTACATGTTTATATAGCTGCCCTCATTCGCTTGAAATCCCATTTTAGGTAGCTTTCTTTACAAAAAAGCTACCTATTGCAGCCGTTCGGAGGAAAGCGATTTCAAAAAATTTTGGTATATTTTCATCGATCATGACCCCAGACCCCGAAACCACCCTCCGTTCAAAATTGATATATATATATATATATATATATATATATATATATATATATATATATATATATATCTGACCTATGTCACACTGTAACTCCCGTAATTATGAACCGATTTCGATGTAATTCGGTGTGTACATAGTACATACCAATGTCTCGACCGAGTTCGTTGGCCAGCTTCATCCGCCGTTTTGTTTCAAAATGGCGGCCATTTAAAATTTTTTAAAAAATTTAAAACTTGAAATGGGGTACCAAAAAATTAAAAATGGAAAAATATTTTTTTCTTATGTATTTGACCTTTATACAAAGATTCCGGAGCAGTTTTTGTTTCGTCTATATCTTAAAAAATGGCTGAGTTATAGCATTTTGAATTTCTAGCGTGGCTGACATTTTGAAACGTCCTGAATTTTGTCACGCGATAAAAGGCGTATTTATGAACCGATTTGGATGTAATTCGGTGTGTACATTGTACATACCAATCTCTCGACCGAGTTCGTTGGCCAGCTTCATCCGCCATTTTGTTTCAAAATGGCGGCAATTTGAATTTTTTTTAAAAATTTAAAATTTGAAATGTGGTACCAAAAAATTGAAAATGGAAAAATATTTTTTTCTTATGTATTTGACCTTTATACAAAGATTTCGGAGCAGTTTTTGTTTCGTCTATATCTTAAAAAATGGCTGAGTTATAGCATTTTGAATTTCTCTTGTGGCTGACTTTTTAAAACGACCTGATTTTTGTCACGCGATAACAGGCGTATTTATGAACCTATTTGGATGTAACTTGGTCTGTACATAGTACATACCAATGTCTCGACCAAGTTCGTTGGCCAGCTTCATTCGCCATCTTGTTTCAAAAGGGTTGTCATTTTAAAAAAATTAAATTTAAAATTCAAAATGAGGTATTAAAAAATTGGAAAATGAAAAAGATTTTTTTAAGTGTTTGGCCTTGATACAAAGATTCCGGAGCAGTTTTTGTTTCTGAAAATTTGTTCTTTTGTTGATATCTTAAAAAATGGTTGATTTATAGCACTTTGAATTTCTAGCATGGGTAACATTTTGAAACGATCTTGTATTTGTCACGCGATAACACACGTATTCGCCTATTTCGATGTAAGAAGGCATGTGGATAGTATACATCAACACCTCGACCAAGTTCGCTGGCCAGATTCATCAGCCATCTTGTTTCAAAATGGCGGCCATTAAATTAAAATTATATATATATTTAAATTGAGGTGCAAAAAAATTAGAAATTGAAAAAGGTTTCTTTCTTAAGTATTTGATCTTGATATAAGGATTCAGGAGCATTTTTTGTTTGTCTTTACCTTAAAAAATGGCTCAGATATAGCAGTTTCAATTTCTATTGTGGGTGACATTTTGAAAAATCTGATTTTTTGCATGCGACAGTAATCCTATATATTAACCGATTCCGATGTGAGTGAGCATGTGCACAGCAATTACTAAGGTCTCGACCAAGTTCACTGCTTAACCTCATCCACCATGTTGTCTTAAAATGACAGGCACTTTAAGAAATTGCCGAATTTGGCAGTCAAATGTAAGTTACTTTAAAGAAAAGCAGCTTGGATAAAGCTGACTAATTTCGCGAAATTCTCATTCATTATATTGATAAAAATTAGTATTGAATCTCCTATATTCGGTTTCCACTAAATTGAGCTTCGTGTGTTTGCATGATATAAGTTGGATTTTTTTAAATAAGGATTATGAAAGCTACCTCTTCCTCCCGGCACTGGCCGGAAGGACTTTTTGTAATGTCGTTTGTGCTTGATGTTAACCTTGGCTGCAAATACAATTATGGAAATTTATCCAAATCCAGAATTCAGTTAATGTCCACAAAAAAACATAATTAACCCATTAAGGATTAGCGTTACCATATGGTCACAGCACAGCTTTCAACCTTTTGCTATTTGAATATCAGCAATTTAGAACAAAAATTTTCAGTTTCTTTAATGACAGAAACTCTGCTATAAAATAAGATAAATATGGCTTTTCTTAAAAAGTGGTACGAAATGCAATTTTTGTATTTTAAAAAGAAAAATAATTCCGCGTTTAATGGGTTAAGTCGATAGATCATAGTTTGAAATACAAACTAAATTTACAATATTTCACACATTTTAAAATTTAAAGCACAGTAAATGGCAAGTTGCAGTAATTTTATTTTAAAATCAATAAAACATTAGTTTAAATTAAAATTACACAATAACAGAAAAATACTATATTTTCGTGGATAAAAATACATCTTTTCATTTGAGAACGACGTTAATTTCACCAACGAAATCCTTGCATCCTTCCGAGATTAGGTCAGCATTTAATGCAATCGTTTAAACCTGATTAAGTTTTATAACTGCCAATACGATTTTTCTTTAAAATATGAAGTCATTTCCATTGGTGGAAGCGTACGTCACTTCATGTGCCGCAAAAGTTGTTTTCGCTATAAAAATACTTTTACTCATTTAAATAATATTTTTTACTTACAAATCTGTTTTATAAAATCTGTTTCGCTGGACATAGGTTACAGTTTATAAGTGCAAATAAAATTTCTTATTCTGCATTTAATATTTCACATTACAACTGTATTTTTCAAAACTGAACAAAATTGAAATATTCTTTTGACGTATTTTTACACTAGGGTGTTTTTGAATAAATAGCTGATAATATATTTGAATTTCCGAGCACCCAACTGAAAAGAATGTACTTTGTTTTATTCCATACATGATTTATAGAAAACTGAATAGTTAATGCTATGAAATTTTCTCTAAATGAAATAGTGAGACCTCGATGTTATAATAAAATGTATAAGTAATAAATTTACTCTTAGTAAATCTTGATATATAATTAATTATTCTTTTTCATAAAGAAAAAAATGCAATATCGGCTACAAAAGTGGAGCTAACTATTTAAAAGCCGCCACTACATCGTTCTTTTAAAAATAGGAAGCCTTCTTGCAGCAATTCAGGCAAAACATACTTGAACACGTTCAGTCTATTGAAAGTAGCTATCTTTTTGGTCAGAAAGTTTCATATCAATCCAATGTGCGTCTTATATTAAATCTTTTGAAACTAAAGTTAAAGTGGATTTTTTTTTAAAATTAGCGAGTGATAGTTTTTATAATACAAATACAATTAATAAAAAAATGAATGGTTTATTAAAGAATTAACTGAATTATTTTTTTGTTCTTCGGTTTATAAAACCAAACTACAGGCATTCTCCGACTTACGTTAGTAATGCGTTCCGCAAACTTTTACGTAAGTCGAATTTATAAATTGATTAGGTAAAATTACGTCAGAAACTGCAGTATTTATTATATGTATATATATATATATATATATAAATATTAACGATAAGAACAACGATAATTTTTAACGACTTAGAATTTTCTACAGTATCTTATTTATGAATATAATATATATATATATATATATATATCTGTATTTTGTATAATGTTACAGTTATATTTTGCCGCTAAATTTATTAAATTAATTATTGTAATAGGAATAAAAATACACTCGTTCCTCTTCATCTAAACTTTAAAATTAGATTTCGTTCTGGTTCGAATTCCGCTAATTGTTAAGGAACATAATTGTAACATGATTTGTTACGGTTGAACACCAGTTTTTTTCTTTCATTTTAATTAGATTTGAGTTTGTTTTGTTAAACATTTGATTGTATATCCAATAAAAATATAACTCGCACTAATATATAAAACTATATTATCGTTTTGGTATTTATCAGCCTATTTTGTGTATAAAATAATTAGGAAAAGTATGCAAATGCATATCAAATGCGCTAGTGTGTTCATAAATGTAAGTTTCGAGATTTATCACTTAACTGCGAATTTGCGCAAGTCGCATGATACGTAAGTCGAGGGATGCCTGTATGTCAAAATGCTGATTGATGAAAAAAATTACTCCTATAATGTTCACCAGAAACAAAGTAATAATGATAGTTATATTACATATAATTTGGAGAAATCTACTTATTTGAAAAAGCTCAATATGTTTCAAAATTAAAAAATAATCATATAAAAGAAAAACAATCAGTTCCATTTTGCTATTTTTACATCCAACAAAGAACCTGTTAAAAAGGTTCAGTAACAGCACAATCCAAATGCCATGCATTTAATATAAACTAGTAGTTACATCTAAAAATATAACAAAAAAAATATTTCTTTGAAACACGCATAAAAAGTGTGGTAAATATTTCCATCATCTGAATCTGATATTTATTTTAATCGTTATTAAAATAACGATAGAATAATTCATTTTAAAATTCATCATTTAAGAGTCTTTGTTCACATATTTTCAGTTAAAAAGTAAAAACGGAACCATTATAAGATCATTCCTGTATCTGTCTGTCACAGACATTTCACTCGTAAACTATGGAACGTGGAAAGTTCAAATTGGCTGAAGTAATAGCTACTGGCCCACATATTAATAGATTATTAACCATTCACAAATATATTTAGGAAAAAATGTATCTTAAAAAAAAAAAACTTTCATTTCTATGTTGTGTGAGGTATCGTGTGAAAGCTTTCGTAAAGCCGAACTCAAAAATACATTTCTTTTAATTTTAGGTATTATATTTTCCGAGATATCGTAGAAAATGTAATTCAAAAATATGTTCTCCTCCTCTGTTTCTGAATCTACTGCAACTAAAGTTACGAAAAAATTATGGATAGTAGAAGTTACTTTAAACCTTGCAGGAAAACTATAGCAATTACTCTAGATCACATAGTTTTTGTGAAAATCGCATTTTTCCGCTGCACACAAATTTTGATTTGTGGTGTTCAGCAAAGGAATTAAGGAACGCTAGAGGTACCTATCGTCGCAGTAGTATAAAAGGATTATTAATAAGAATTTTCGAAAAACATTGTTGGTAATTAGCGGACATATTAATCCTTAAATACACGGTTGATTTGTACATATATAAAGAAACGGGCGGCCATCGCGCCCGGCTTTTACCGCCTAGATAACAGCTTTTAATGATATATTTGTGTAATGAAATGCCCAATTACTAATTAATATATTTATTATACGCAATTTTCTGTGCGCAGTAATACTCGCACTTGACAGGTTGTTGTTTTAATTAACTGATTTACATATTCTTTGGCAGGCATTTGAGAATAACAGATTATCTAGACTTTTAAATAATTTTACATGTCCCTATGCTGATATTGAGTCGCATTTGTATTTTCAGATTTAATCAAGTTGTAGTTTGAACTATTTTCAAAATATATCCGAATATGATTGCGCTGAATCAAAAGAAAAAAAAATCAGTTTGCATGTCGCTGATAGATTTCCCATTAAATACAGAGATAGCCATATCGGACTTATTTCATCCCAAATAGTGGGACGGGGTAGTTGCTTTGAGACCCATAGCTACAAAGACTGTTGTCTGGAATGATTTTACATAGATTATTTTACTTCATACAATACACAATTTTGTTTATAATTGGTACACAGAACAGGCAATACATGATCGAAGGCATATCACAAAGAACAGAAAAGATTTACATCCATAATAAAAATCCAATCCTTAAAAAAGAAAACAAAAAAGTGTTTACCACGATATATGAATCGCACCAAGAAACATTTATAACAAAATTTATTTTTCATGCGAAATCTCAGACACAATGTGATAATTTTCGTTATCAATTACTCTATACTCATATTATACTCTATATACTCTATTACTCAATAATCTTATGCTAAGTATTAAATTAAAATGTCATTAGATTAAACCTCTTAAAATTAAATATAATTATTTACTGTTAAAAAATACAGGGTGAGTCAAAAGCCCCTGGCACATTTTAAAATTCATTATAAAAACAAGTAATTGTCGTAGAAGAGAGCGATTTGGAATAAAATGCTTCTCACGATGAAAACTTTTCTTCAAGGAAATGAAAATAATTAATTCCAATCTTCGATCATAGATCGCGCAACTTATCCATATTTGGTTTCAAGCATACTTTTTTTCTAATTTTCAGATTCATTTTGACGCCGTGACACAGAAATAATGACTCCTGTTCTTATTCATTTTCTTAGTCATCATTTCTGTGTCACAGCTTCAAACTAATCTGAAAATCAGAAACACATGTTTGAATACAAACATAAGAACAAGTGACGCCATCTATGATCAAAGTTTGGAATTAATTATTTTCATTTGCTTGAAGAAAACATTTCATCCGGAGAAGCGTTTTAGTCCAAACCGCACTCTTGTGCGACAATTGTATTGTACTTTTATATTGAATTTTAAAATGCGTCTAGGACATTTGGGACCTTGTTGCATCTTTGAATTATATGAAAAATTTAAATACTTAAATTTACTAAAATATTTTCGAAAATTCGCTACATGATTTACCATGAAAATTTTAGTTATTTATCTAAACTTTTAAATCCAATTAAAATTTTAAAACCAAGCAATATTTGACAAAAGAATTATTTTACGAAAATTAAATTACGAAAAGATCTAATTTTTCCCCATTCATTAAGGTTTATACAGGGTGTTCGGTCGCAACGGTGTCCAATGGCTAATTCCTAAACCGTTAGTAATAGACATATAGTTCCAATTGCGAAAATGTTTTAAATCATGTAAAGAAATATTTTAAAAGTGATTTGGGTCAATAAAAACATTTCTTAAAAAATTACGAAATTTAAATTTTTATACGCCCCCCCCCCCGGTCCTATAAGTTATATTTAGTAAATTTTTCCTATTACACTGACAAGTAAGACAAAAAAAGTCCCATTCATATACTCCTAAAATTGAGCGTGTTATGAAACTTTAAAAACGCATGACTTATGCCACTTTTCTGCTCTGAAAACAAATGAGTTCGACTTGGCTTTGAGGGGTCATATGCCAAGTGCTTAAAGTATTCCAAGATCCTATTTCATGTGTATCTGCGCTTTGAAAAAAAATCGTACAAGTATTACGATTAAGTTTCAAATTGGCTAAAATAACATATGTTTAATTTTGTCAGGATTTGAGACTGTTTCTTTTGTGATTTCTTTTAACAAAAATTATATATGATTAAATTTTGTTATGATAAAAAGTTTTTATGTTACTTCAAAGATCGTATGTATGTTTTTCCAGTTCAAAATTTGTAATCGAACTTTAACTCACTTTTAAATATCCGATTGAAATTACATTTTACATACTGGTGCAAATCCGATAACAATCTAATATTATTATGATGTTCGGTGGTGTACTCATTTTACAGGATAACACAAGAAATTTCGGATAGATTACCGCCAAGAAGTTTACGAAAAAGTTTTAGATTAGATAATACAATGACTGCGATTGTTGGGTTTTTTTAATTTTATGTATTTTTTAGTACTGAATCTGAAAATTACCTTAATTTTTAATCATCATGTCAGGATATTTCGCAAATCATAAATTTTCAAATTTAAAGAATAACAAAAATCGAACACTATAAAGTAGAGATGGTTGTGTTTTTTAACTTTTGATAATTGTTTTTCACGCACTTTTTAGCACTGAATCTGAAAACGACCTTCATTTTTAACCATCACGTTAGAATTTTTTTGCAAATTGCAAATGTGTAAGTTAAAATATAGTGAAAATCTCATACTATAAAACATATGTAAAACATTTTTTATTTTATTTGATTAAAAAATTTATTCGATATTTTTGCTTATCCTGGGATTCTTACAGCTAAACAGCTGAGTGGTCCGATGAAATGTGGGAGGAAATTCAATTTTAACACTGGACTTCTTAACTTTGAAATTTGAAATTTGCGAAAAATCCTGATATGATAGTTAAAAATGAAGGTCAATTTCGGATTCAGCGGTACATAATATGAAGCCCAGTGGTGTAGTGGTCAGCACGCCTGTCTGCCGCACCGCAGGTCGATAGTTCGACTCATGACTGGGCAAGGTTCACTCAGCCTTTCATCCCTTCGGGGTCGATAAAATGAGTACCAAGCTTGCTTGGGAACTAAACACCGAGGGTCTCGCGTTAGGTTGACCACCTGGCCGGGACGCATGCTACATAGCACCTCGGGGCCCAGGGTCAAGAAAACAGAGATGGGCACTGTCGGCCCAGATCCTTCTTGGATTGTATAGCCACAGAGTGTAGTTTAGTTTAGGTACATAATATATAAGAATCAATTATCAAAAGCTAAAAAACATGACATAACCCAACTTTTGCAGGCTTGTGCAATCTAATAATATTTTAAAATACGCATCACTCTGTAAAGAATTGAGGCTGTTAATTTAGAATCATTTTATTTAACAAAAATTCTGTTTTTTCTTTCTTCTTAAATGTTTATTACAAATTGTATATTTTCCATTAATATGTCAGAATGATTAAAGATTTCAAATTTATATTGCAATGTTAATTTTACTCCCAAACATTTTTTATATCTGACGAAATTATATTTCGACTAAATTTGTGAATACCCCCAATTTGCAGCAAAAAATAGGCTCCAACTTTAAACAGCTATTACTCGGCCAATTTTAATCGTAGAATAACGGGGCTTTTTTTGTATTACTTGTCAGTGTGAAAGGAAAATTTCACTAAATATAACTTATAGGACCGGAGGACCGTATAAAAATTTAAATTTCGTAATCTTTTAAGAAATGTTTTTATTGACCCAAATCGCTTTGAAAATATTTCTTTACGTGATTTAAGACATTTTTGTAATTGGAACTATATGTCTATGACTAACGGTTTAGGAATTAGCCATTGGACACCGTTGAGACCGGACACCCTGTATATATGAGGTCGAGTTTATTGGTACATTTTTTTTTCCTCACATTTATTTTTCAAAATTTATTGTTCAGAAAGAATGTATAATTAAAAATATTATCCATGCGTTAAATATAACGATCCCATAAATGAAAGAAACCCTTCAAGCTTAGTATGGTGTGAAATTTAGGAGAAACATTAATAACGAAGTTTTTGTAACAGATATTGAAAATTTAATTAAATTTTTACAATGAATAGAAATTTTCAATATTAAATTTAATGAATGTAACAGAACAGATAAATTCTCTTTTATTATGTGTGCATAAATAGCTATGATGATTTCCAAGCAACTGTCGAGAATACAAATTTCATTTCTTCACGACATAAAACTTTTCGAGATTGATAGATAACAGGTTGCAACACATAAATATTAAACAAGTCGAACTTTTATGTCAAATGTGGCAAATGAGGTGCGTTCGTACTATAACTAGTTTTATATATATTTAGATCTTGGTGCAATAGCTGTGTAAGAATTCAGTAACTTTGTTACAAAGGCTCTCTAATGGTTTGAAGGTGAACATGATATAAGACTAAATTTAATATAGAGGCACTCTAATTGTCCGCTGTGCATTTTTAATTAGGAGTTCACTGCTCCGCGAGTTAGCGGTAACCGTATGCAAATTTATTTGCTCAGTCTGCCAGAGTATAAATAGGGGAGCGAAATTATGTTAAGTTGGTCAGTCAGTAGTGAGTCAGTGCAGTTAGATGTTGGAGAGAGTGTGAGTTAGCGTAAATAGTTTTGGTGTGGAGAAACGACTGGAGCTTAGCCTGGGAACAAGAACAGATTTAGAATGTGATGAAATCTAGACGTGGAATTGAAATGAACTTCGCCGTCGCAGCTCAAGCACGCTCCGGTAAAATAAAGTTATGTGAGTTAACTTTTAAGCTTTATATTTAATTAAGATTTTGTTTTATTGCTGTCACAGAGTGAGGGCGAAATTTATGAGTTCTTGTCTGCCAACCCTTTGCCCATTGTTAAATAAAAGCTCCATATTTAAAGTCTATAAGACCCCTCATGAACTCCCACTACTATAAGTGCGCCACAGCTGTTGCACTCTTATTCAAAAATGCATGAATACAAAATTTATTACGATTACATATATTAAATTCTGTAATACGAATATAATATCCCTCCATATTAAATCTGACGTAATCACAACGACAACCTAGAATCATTACCTGTCATCGAATATCATGAATTAATTACGTATGATAAGATTTAATAGAATGAATAAAACTTTTATTAATATCTTTTTAAGTTTTGATTTGATTTTCATAAAATTTTGAAATGGCTCGAAAAAATTCTGCAAAGGTTATATATATTAATTTCAAATCATTCGGCTGGGCAGTTTTTGGGCTGTTATATATGAATAGACGGGCGGACCAGACGAAGACTTGTGGAAATAACCACAACAAAAATAATCAAAGAAGGGAAAGGAACAGATGTAAACTACGTTCATTTTAGCCTCGAAAATAAAAATATAAATCACTAATAAAACTTGGCGACTCGGTCTAAGTCTAAAAGAATAGCTGCAAGAAGCGGTCAACAAAAATAAGGCTACCGGTTAAGAAAGGAAGAAAATCCTCATACAAAAGCTGCAAATATGTGACAATGAATAAACGAAATGAAAGGATATAAATATGGCTTTATATTAATATAAGAGGGTAAGCTATATGTATAGAAAATATTCATGTAACAAGAATCTATGTGTAGATCTCGCATGTAGAAAATACAACAGAGAAATTCCCAGGTGCAAGTTAACGCGTTACGAAAGAAGTTTCGGATGTATCGTAAGAATTACGAATAAAAGGGTATAAAAAGGTGTTATGTAGAAACGGGGCTAGTCGTAGTTGTGTAAAAGGGGGTTTTATAAAAATCAGTGATGCACGAACGTCCCCCAGATATTTATGGTCAAGAAAACATATGCATGTGGCATCGCGAATAAGCCGCGAAACCCTTTGATATTTACCGACAGGATGCACCGGTCTGGCAAAAGAAAAAAAGGGGAAATTGAAAGTTTATATCAAAATTATAGTAAAAGGGGGATAATGATATGCAATATGAGACATGGAGGGTGAAAGTGTCCAATGGCTAGAGGCTTTTTGTAAATGAGTATCCAGTTAGGGACCGAAAGAGCTCTGATTGGAAATTCTGAGGGGGGCGTAAAATTTTAGGAAAGCAGGGACGCTGAAGAAAAGGAGGGAACGCGAAAAAATAAGGGCTATCGGAGATTTGAGGACTTTTTGAAAAGTATAACATAGAGAGCTCACTGTAGAGCTAAGTTTTGAAACTTAAGTTAGCTAAATCGGTGTTCATGGATATTCTAGAGATGACATCAGCCAAGCAGTATTGGGGTAAGTGGATAAATCCTTTGAGTATTTCGAGCGATTTCATTTATTAATCTTCCGTTAAATCGCGCTACACATCCGTTTGCGTTTCGCATTCTATTTTATAATTTGTGTTATTATATTTAAGGTGTTTAGTTATGATGACAAGTCATCATGTATATGGCAAAGAGTCATGTGTTGGCTCATTTTTAGAAATGATAAAGTATGGCATTAATCTAATGTATTAGCGGAAATACTGTGTTTCAATAAACAATATTGATTACTTCAACCCTTTCTCTCTTTCTTTAAAACACTGTTTCCATATAACTAGTACTTAACAATATGCCGGCTAGCAAGAATTCTGGGTTTAGCGAGATCGGCCATAAGATGTTTGAATCCGTAGCAATTAATAGTTATAGTAATCTTACCAGCGAGTAGCACTGGTAATAATAATAGGAAATATCAGATATGCTGCAAATAATTAAGATACCAAAACAGTAGCCGGACAATGGTGCCGTGACAGTTTAATACTTCTTTAAGTATTAAAAGAAAGGAAATAACTGGAACCAAAGGGATGTTTATTTAATAATTCCAGTAAATTAATAAATATTAAATAATAAGAAACGATGCATTAACAAGGATGTTCTTTTCTTTTTGTTTTAGAAATAATTCACACTTGTTTAACCTTTGTGCAACAAAAGGAAATTAATTTTATATAAATATATTGTTACTAAGAATGAATAAATTAAAATTTATTTAAAAAAATATATCAATAATAATAATAATAATAATAATAATAATAAATAAATAAATAAATAAATAAAATTCTAGTGATAATCAGAGCATTGGTAAAGAAAAAAAAATGGGACATATGTGTGTTGGGATATATATTATTTTTCAAGTATCCATCTACTACTTTCTAGTGTGATTATTCTCCTAGGTGTCAAATACTCTGATCACCATTTTTTCGAAAATATAATACCTTATATATGTGCATTTATTCTATATATTATTGTTATTGAATGATTTATTGTGTATATATACATATGTCTTTTAGTATTTTGTGTATTTTATCAAAAGGATTCTAAAATGTATCCAAAATCCCTGTAGTTTATTATATTTAAGTGTAAACAAATACGTTAGACTAGCGTAATTTAGTGGAAGCGTCTATACTGAATCACAGTATTATTAAATAAACAAATTAGCATATTGTGTTACTATTATTTAAAATATTAGATTTTAATTATAATGGCTGACGCAGAAGCACATCAAGCGGAAGCTTTGGTCCGAAAATTAGCGAGTTTCCAAACGCTTATAGCCCAATTTGACAACCTAAGTGCTATCACACCGAAATTCTTTATAGAAAACCTTGAATAAATTACAACTTTCGCCAATTTTACCAATGACGAAAAAATCCTTATTATGAAATCTCGTCTACGCGGGGATGCACTGATCTTATTAACTCACCCGACTTGAACCAGGAAAAGGACTTCGATGAATTTAAAAAAAAGTTTCTAGCGTTTTTTGATACACAATACAGTTTAGGGGCGCGACAGCGTCAGTTCTCAAACTGTAAAATGCTGCCTCGCGAACTCGTAAAAGTTTACGCAGTGAAGGTCTCTTTAGCAACGCAACATTTTTTTAACAACCCGGATCTAACAAATGATGCAGTAAAAAGCATTTTTGAACAATCGAAACTTGCTAAATTTATAGAAGGACTTTTACCGTCATACAAACAATCCGTGATTCTTAGAGATCCCAAGACATTCAACGAAGCTGTGTCTTTTGTACAGATGTTACAAGCAAACGATATTTCCCCTTTTGACGCGGAACTAAACCCTGCAGTCAATAACATAAACACGAATGCAGCTACGGAACAACTTAAAACACTAATGGAAACACATGCATCACACACACAAGTGATAGTAAATTCGCTGACAAAAGAGGTTGAAACGTTAAAACTTCAATCTCAAGACCGCGGTCAGCAGGTGGGCAATCGATACACAAGACCCCCTCTCAGACAACCTTCAGGCTATAACAATAGATATATCGGACAGACTAGATACTATGCACAAAGAAATTCCCCTTCTTGCAATTTTTGTAAAAAATCGCACAGATCGATAGATTGCTATTTCAACCCATCGAACAAAACCAATTTTTTATTTTAAGTTTTTGGATATGGCAGGTAGGTCCTCCCTGAATTTGAAAAAATATTCGCCGGTAGGGGGCGCTGTAACAGCGATTTTTGTGCGATTTTGAATATTGTACCATCCAAAAGTATATGAAATTATGCATAGAATTGAACCAAATTTTTATTTTAAGTTTTTGGATATGGCAGGTAGTTCCTCCCTGAATTTGGAAAAAATTCGCCGGTAGAGGGCGCTTTAACAGCGATTTTTGTGCTATTTTGAATATTGTACCATCCAAAAGTGTATGAAGTTATGCATAGAATTGAACCAAATTTTTATTTTAAGTTTTTCGCTATGGCAGGTAGGTCTTCCCTGAATTTGGAAAAAATTCGCCGGTAGGGGCGCTGTCACAGCGATTTTTGTGCGATTTTGAATATTGTACTATCCAAAAGTGTATGAAGTTATGCATAGAATTGAACCAAATTTTTACTTTCGATAGAAGAAAGTATTGTATTCGAAATTTTTTTCGACTTCCGGTTTTCGACGGATGTACATGTTTTAGGGGTCAGAGATCCCAAAAAACATGTTTATAGAAAATGTCTGTCTGTCTGTCCGTGTGTCCGTGTGTCCGTGTGTCCGTCTGTCCGTGTGTCTGTCGCCACTGTACCATCAAAAAGTGTATGAAGTTATGCATAGAATTGAACCAAATTTTTATGTTAAGTTTTTGGCTATGGCAAGCAGATCCTCCCTGAATTTGGAAAGAAATCGCCGGTAGGGGCGCTGATATAGCGATTTTTGTGCGATTTTGAATATTGTACAATCCAAAAGTATATGAAGTTATGCATAGAATTGAACCAAATTTTTATTTTAAGTTTTTGAATATGGCAGGTAGGTCCTCCCTGAATTTGAAAAATATTCGCCGGTAGGGGGCGCTGTAACAGCGATTTTTGTGCGATTTTGAATATTGTACCATCCAAAAGTATATGAAGTTATGCATAGAATTGAACCAAATTTTTATTTTAAGTTTTTGGATATGGCAGGTAGGTCCTCCCTGAATTTGGAAAACATTCGCCGGTAGGGGGCGCTGTAACAGAGATTTTGAATATTGTACCATCCAAAAGTGTATGAAGTTATGCATAGAATTGAACCAAATTTTTATTTTAAGTTTTTCGCTATGGAAGGTAGGTCTTCCCTGAATTTGGAAAAAATTCGCCGGTAGGGGGCGCTATCACAGCGATTTTTGTGCGATTTTGAATATTGTACTATCCAAAAGTGTATGAAGTTATGCATAGAATTGAACCAAATTTTTATTTTAAGTTTTTGGCCTTTGCAGGCAGATCCTCCCTGAATTTGGAAAACATTCGCCGGCAGGGGGCTCTGTAACAGAGATTTTGAATATTGTACCATCCAAAAGTGTATGAAGTTATGCATAGAATTGAACCAAATTTTTATTTTAAGTTTATGGCTATGACAAGCAGCACCTCCCTGAATTTGGAAAACATTTGCCACTAGGGGGCGCTGTAATAGCGATTTTGCATATTGTACCATCGAAAAGTGTATGAAGTTATGCATAGAATTGAACCAAATTTTTATTTTAAGTTCTTGGCTATGGCAAGCAGGTCCTTCCTTAATTTGGAAAAAAATTGCGGGTAGGGGGCGCTGTAATAGCGATTTTCGTGCCATTTTGAATATTATACCATCGAAAAGTGTATGAAGTTATGCAGAGAATTGAGCCAAATTTTTTGTGTTTCTTTTTGTTCATGGCATGAAGATCCTCCCTGAATTTGGAAAAATTCCGCTGGAAGGGTGCGCTATAATTACGATATCTGTACCATTTTCTTTATTGTACAATCGAAAATTGTATAAAATATGCATACAATTAAACCAAATTTTTTGTGCATGTTTTTGGCTTTGGCCAACAGGTCCTCCTTGAATTTGGAAATATCGCGGGGTAATGGGGCTCTGTGATGGCGATTTTTGTATACTTTTCTTGATTTTTCGTAGTTCTATTGTCCATCGGCGGCTCGTGCAAAGGCGGGAACTCACTTCCTGCTAAGCCGGCTATTCACAAACATCTGATAACAACAGAATAAGGAAAAACTATTAATTTTAACAAATATCATGATATAGATTAACTCGTTTTTAGTTCATTTAATTGACTTAAGCAGAAATTTAAGATGAAAATCAAAGTTGGTATAGTAATGAACTAATAATATTGAAGTATTAACATGTGTAACTACTTTTTGAAATATTAAGATGTATAAGATAGAAGAAAGTTTTGGGATTGGCACATCCAACTAGTTAGTTCTTGCTCTTCAAAATATGATAAACAATTAAATTATAACAAAAGCTGTCATCTAGATATTAGTTATATATTTAATTCATAAATGTATAGATATATATATAGAAAGAAAGCATTAAGTAATTCCAAATAATTATAAAATAAGTAATTTGTTATACAAATAAATTAAATTTCAGTAATACAAAAGTTTTATACAATTAATTAAATAATTATTTATTAAAGGAGTTATGTAGTGATCAGGTCACTCGCCGTTCTAGAGTAACGGATACTGCTGGTCGGTATTCGAAGTGCGCACTTATTCAGAATTTAGAGTGACTGCAGCGCTGCAGATTTCTTTGATATCAGCCTAGCACTATTATAGCTGTTAGTAGTTAAATATAAGTTCTTATACTCGGAACCAAACTTTTCTACTATAATGTGCCATATTCCTTTAGGAATATGATTCAAATCAACTTATATTAGTAGATGATTACTAAATAAAATATTATCTTAATTTTATAAGAGATACCCAAATAAATTTATTGTTTCTTGTTGTTGTTATTTTGATTATTTTTTTTTTATTATTCTCTCCTTATTTATCATTAAACCCCTTTCGGGATCGGATAATTTTTTTTTTCTCTCTTTACCAATAATTTGTTCGGTTGGCACAATTTTGATTACTTTCTCTTTCAATTTTAAAAAGTGCTTAAATTAACGTAGGCAAAGTCTAGTTTGCCTCTTACTAGTGCCAATAGGAAATTCTCTATGTTGTTTTGAAATGCATATATGCACATATGATCCCGAATGGTATAACAATGGAAAATGTTTAGATACTCATTAAAAGAGAAAAGGGGTCTTATATTCGGTAACAAAATGTTTGGTTATTCCAATTACGAATGCTTTGACAATTTATCACTATTAAAAACAAATAAATAACTAAATAACTAAATTAATTAACTAATTAATAAATAAATTTTATAAGTAAAAGAAGACATTCTTCTATAAATTATCATCTTGTCACATCCTATTTTTATTTCGACAGGCTTGTTTAATTCATTATATTATTATACTAGGTATAACTACTAAACTAAACTCAATAAATATTTAAAATATTTCTTACAAAATTGCTCGAAATATTTGATGGTAAGATCCACTTTTCCCTTTCTTTCAGCTGTGATAGAATGTCTGCTGCTTATACAGACCACAACAGCAAAAATAGGCACAACAATGGCCAATTATGTACTTTTGATAATGAATACATCTGCTCCCCTATGTCAAGGCAGATGTGGGGGAAGATTGACATCCCAGTGGATGCTTGTTACATCCATAACTGCGAGAATTGTGTTATAACACACAGAACATTCGTTATGACAAAAAATTACCAACTCCACATGCCAAGTGAGTTTATTCAGAAACAAATCACGACGGACAAAGACACTCACTCCACAACTTATGAGTTCCACAACGAGGACAGAACCCCATGTGAATGTGCAGAGAATGGCTGCGGCGGTGCACTCGATTTCTGTACAATTCGAAATTGCACATCAGAAAGTAAGTGTAGATGCAGACTCACCTACAATAAGGTCGAGTTAATCGCCATAACACCAGAGGAAACAATCTATAATCCAGAAATCCTAATAATGAAAATCTGCTTTTTTGACAAAAATAAAGAATTTACTCACGGAATCCACAGAAAACTTTTAGAAGGGGAATGGGCACTATTTTCTGACAGAAATCTGTCAATTACTTTTGAAGACCCCATTCTATTCCTTCCTGACAAAGGCAGGTTAATTCTTAGAAGAACAGATTTCGAAAAAGTCATGACAATTCCTGATGACAAAATGATAACAATCTCTTTTGAATATCTGGCGTACGAAACTCAAATTCAGGTCATTTGCCTTCACCCAAATGGACAAACTATCTCGGGAATCATTCACGTAAATGGAAAAACGGTATGTCAAATCAAACAGTGTTTTTTATGCAAAGAGGTTTTTAGTCATTTTAGATGTTACCCCACATTCATACAAATTGCAATTTATAGTGCATTCGCCATTCTTATCATCTTACTTTTGGCAAACATCAAATTTATGATAAAGACAACCCATTATATCATAAAATCAATGATCCTGGTTCTTTACGGATTATTTAAACTGTCAAAAGGCATAGCACGGTGTTCGTTACTTTTTGGATCATTCTTTGGATCTACAATTCGAGAACTCCTACAGAAAAGACTTCAGGTACTTGAAAGACATGCGGCGCGCAGAGCAGAAATGAACATTGCACCATTGGTAATGCTAACACTCCTATGCGTTGCTTCCCCAATTTCAGCTGACTGCAGCACCCACTCCATTATAAAATCGGAATTACGCACATGTGAATCGCTCAATGATGGTACAAAAACATGCAATGTATTCACGACGGCAGAAGTCTCCTTACAAACAATCTCGTCTGAAACGTGCTTGCGGTTCACAGACTCCCACGATAACCACTTGTTTTCCTTGAAAATAAAATTAGAGGAAGTACTGTGCACCTTTCACAAGGAACGACTTTACTTTACGTTTTCAGTTAAAAGCAAACAACTTAGCCAAATATCCTGCATTTTTAACAAATACTGTGGCAGAGACGTACACTGCATAAAGCGCAGTTTAGGTAAAGAAGGTCTAAAATTCGAAGCTGAAACACCAGAAAGTAGAGAATTTCCAGGATTTTCTGCTTGTAGCCCAGGAGGTCTCGGGGTGGGCTGTGCACTTCTCCATAGAAGCTCATGCAATTTTCATCGAGTGTGGTACGAACCACAGCTCATCAACACCTTTGGGGTATCCGAAATCCGTGTACACTCGTGCCATTATCAAATATCAGTTACCCACGTTGAAAACACTACTATGTCCAGATTGCTATTATGAGATACAGCCATCACAGATAGCGGTATCAAAATTACCATAATAGGGGCGTATGACCAGCCCCAACTTCACATACAAGACAAACTAATACAAAGAGTGGGGCGTCCTAACGAAGCATTTCTTGCACCAGCAAGTGAGTGTAACATCCCTCAAGCAAACATGGTAGGGGCTGTTCAAGCCAACTCATCATTTACAACCGATTTCATATTCGACCCCACAATGTCCGTCTGTGATTAGTTTGAAGACAGACTACGCTGCATTCACGCTCCTGATAGTATTGCACGACTTCAAGCCACACAGGAATATGCACTTACGGGGATGTCTTACGTTGAATAGACGGGACTTAAACAATTTTTTTTTTTTTTTTTTTTTTTTTAAGGACGAGGAGCTAAGTTTTGAAACTTAAGTTAGCTAAATCGGTGTTCATGGATATTCTAGAGATGACATCAGCCAAGCAGTATTGGGGTAAGTGGATAAATCCTTTGAGTATTTCGAGCGATTTCATTTATTAATCTTCCATTAACTCCCGCTACACATCCCTTTGCGTTTCGCATTCTATTTTATAATTTGTGTTATTATATTTAAGGTGTTTAGTTATGATGACAAGTCATCGTGTATATGGCAAAGAGTCATGTGTTGGCTCATTTTTAGAAATGATAAAGTATGGCATTAATCTAATGTATTAGCGGAAATACTGTGTTTAAATAAACAATATTGATTACTTCAACCCTTTCTCTCTTTCTTTAAAACACTGTTTCCATATAACTAGTACTTAACAATATTCCGGTTAGCAAGAATTCTGGGTTTAGCGAGATCGGCCATAAGATGTTTGAATCCGTAGCAATTAATAGTTATAGTAATCTTACCAGCGAGTAGCGCTGGTAATAATAATAGGAAATATCAGATATGCAACAAATAATTAAGATACCAAAACAGTAGCCGGACAGACTATAGGTTCTACGTATTTATGCAATTACGAACGCACCTAAAAATGAGGATAACATGGGTCTATTTAAAACCATATGCAAAATTTCGTTTATAAATAAATAAATATCGCCATGTTTCTGTCGTTTTTACGTATCAAATTACTATATTAAACCTCCTTAAAAAGTTAATTTAGACAAGTTAACCTAGATTCAATAGAAACAAAACGTTGTACTAAAATTAGTGTTGTGAAGGAATATTTATCTTGTTATTAATATAAACGTTAAACCATGCATATAATTTCTTAAAAGATGCTAAAAACATATAAAGGCATTAGTCAATATAACCCTGAGATCTTTCGAACGCACACGCGTTCATTTTCAAAGGGCTGACTAGAATAGAAGTAAATATACGTAAAACAAACAAAATACTACGCATGCGGAAGCGAAATTCAGTCCACTTCTCTGGAAGAGGGGTTAAAACATCAAGTCATATTTTCAGGATCTCTTGAAATACCCAAAATTTTATAGCTAATCGCGAAAATATTATAAGAAAGAACATCGTTACAAACATTATGACTCCTAAATAAAATCAGAATGGATTCACAGATTATCGAAGAGTAATGGTTAGATGGTGAAATGATTATTTCAGCTTTTTCGAAGATTATCTTAATACTTTCTTGTTGATGCAATCTGGATAAAGCTGTACTTGGTTTGATAAACTTGATAACAGATAAATGTTCTTTTAGACTTCATTAAATTTTTCGAGATATCATACCAATGTAGAATAATCTTTTTTTTATGTTTTGTGCTGAATGGGATTAAGTAAACTCCTGCTTTTACAAAATTTGGAATTAGAGCAATTTTACTGACAATCAAATCTTTCAATTTTGATGAAGGTTTAGCTATTAAATTAAAATTATACTTTAGTAATGCATATCTCAATCTCTCATAAAGCTGTAGGATATATTAGAACGGGCAATAAACAAACATGCTCCAAATTAATTCATTTTTCTGTCTTGCTTGTTTTGCTTGATCGAATAATCTATTAATGCATTGAGGTAGGAAACAATTCTCAATAGCAATTTGTTTAATTAAACTAATCTCTTTTTCTAGGTATTTACCCGTACAATGTTCGAAGGCACGTTTACAGCTTTCTTATGTATTTCCGCGATTTGGTTTAAAAGTCTAGGTATTTCAAGAGCTCCTGAAAATATGACTTGATCTTTTCACTCCTCTTTTAGAGCAGTGGACTGAACTTCGCTTGCGCATGCGTAGTATTTTGTTTCGTTTCACGTATGTTTTCTTCTATTCTAGTCATCTTTGCGCTTTAAAAACGAACGCATGTTCGTTCTAATGATCTCAGGGTCAGGGGTGTAGTGGAGGGTATACGCGGGTATACGCCGTATACCTTCTGGATTTGTTTAAGAAGCATCGTATACCCTCTGTTTCTCAAATAAAGCAATAGCGTATACCCTAGGCATGACGTTCATGACTTTAGCGTATACCCTCTGCCTATAGCGTATACCCTCTGGTTTTTTTACGACTACATCACTGCTCAGGGTTACATTAACTAATATCTTTATATGTTTTTAACTCCTTTTAAGTAATTATATGCATGATTTAACGTTTATAGCCTACAATATTTATAAAATGGATTTGTTTCTTGTCTAAAGGAATAAATACTTTAATTTGACATGAAAATATAAGAAATTTTATATAAATATGAATATGAAGCATGTTTTAGTTCATATAATTTACGTGAAATAGTATCCTGCAATCGATGAATTGATTTTGCGAAAATATTATGCTAAAAATTTCTCCATCAAGCGTAGAATCTCAGCATGAAACATAAAAATTAATAATAAACTAGGAATGAGCAAAATTGATCTGAGCGAGTTAATTTACAATCATTCATTTGATGTCATGAAAAATTTGTGGAGAATTTCTAATTTTGATTTGAATGGTAATAGTACTTTAGTTGTCGAAGGAAAATTTGTCCCCGAGCATTTCGAAAACTCTGATTTTCATATTTACACTGCGGCATATTATTTTAACACGTTTCAATAAAGTCATGAAATTTAAAGCTGCCTTGAAATGTTTTCTGACTGTATCTGAAAACTCCTTCTGTGTGGGACTCCTATGCGATAGAAGATGATGTCGTTGCATCCGCAAGTTTCATTTTTGTCACATTTACCATGAAACAAGGAATCCGGAATGTTCCTTTCAAAGTACTCGGTCGTCGGTGAACTAGTGGCAAGTTCAACTCTTATCCTGTACATATTTAAAATATCTCAGACCCCGTTTTAGGAGGTGGTACGCCCCAGAATTAGAATGCCTGTTCATAGCGTAAAACTCATCTAAAATAACTACATGAACGTCACTGTGTCTGCGATCTGAACAAATGGGAAGTGTGCGCATGTGGATAAGTTAAAACGAACCTCAGCCAATCAGCTAAAGCAAAACTCTACAGGCAATCAGAGTGCGTGATAGTGGCTGTATCTAGCAATAGAAAATTTCTACTCGCTGGACCCTATTCAGGTGACGTCAGACGCCAGAGCTGGCGGTATGATCATATGTTAGTCTAGTTACTGCACCGGCAAAATACCAGTATGCGCAGGCCCAAACACCGCTAGCAGACGACTTTAGCCTTGACCCAGGTTGAGTGCATACATTTTAACTAAAAATTTGCAAACTTAGGGAATTTTCTCGCAAACAGAACAAAATTTTGAATTTAGAATACAATATATTAAGTATATGCTGCTGCATCAAAAATTTTTTTGCGGTATTTTTAACAAACAAGCATTAATAACTCACACTCCATAGACTGCTATGCTAAACACCGCCAGTAAATACCGCCAGTAGACGATCCTTCATGGATTGTATAGCCACAGAGTTTAGTTTTAGTTTAGTAGACGTATTTTAGCCTCGACCTCAGGTAGCGTGGATAAGGTCCCTTAAGTGAGTTTGTGGAACTCTTGCAGTGAGTTCGATAGTCTGAGATTTTTTAACTATCCTGTTTGAACGGAGTGTTATACGATAACATAGCTGCCGTTAAACCCCCACCCCCATTTTTGTTTAGCGTATTGATAGTAGCGGATGGTCTGTAACAGCTCTGCTAAAGTTCTTCGCTTTTACAAACAGAAATCAACAGTAGGAAAATAACTAAGCTTTCATAGACATCCCTTATTGTGTTAACTTCTCAGACAGCGAATCTTGAGAATTGTTTAATGCGTAAAAAAATATAAAATTAAAGCCCATGCACTCTTTTCTGCGTGCGTTTTAATGTTAAGTTTATGATATTTATTATTTCCAATAATTTCTCATCAAAATAAGCTGGCTTTTTTTTTCTTTTTTACGTGCATTTTGCCGACCATAGCAGCTAAGTATAGGGTTGTTATAATTAAAGTTCGCCTATTCAGAAGGCTCTAGAGCCGGTTCTATGGCTCCAAACGAAATAAAATTTCACTAGTACGTAGTTAAAAAGATGCGCTCTGCGAAAATCGAAAAAAATAGTTAAAATTTTTGTCAATAGGTGGCGCTGCGCCAATATTTAAGCCGATATTTGCAGATTCCTTTATTTTGTAAGAAACAAAATACAGGAAATTTTATTTCACAGTTGGTAAAAGTAGACTTTTTCAGATTCGTTATATCAATTTCGGTCAATACACATGAAACACACAAAATCATAAAATTTCACCCAACGCTTGAAAAAGATCACATTTTATTCAAATTTTCGACGAACGACGTTAAAGTGACGTCGCAACTTCGAAAACTTGAAATACCCTTCTAAACACCTGACGATTTAAAACTTGCTGATAAAGTGTGTCTGTGATTTCTTTGACACTGGAACAGTTGATTGTTTCTGAAAAGCATTTGAATCTACGTTTTGTGGAGAATGGTAACTTTGAAAGAAAAGGCACTTCTTGTACAGTTATTTTATCAAAATAATAGCAACACAGCTGCAGCTCTTCAAGAATTCCGGAAACTAAAAGATGTTAGACGTGGACCAGCGTCGGATCGTGGAGTTCACAAAATGATTAAAAAATTCGAGGAAACAGGAAAACTCGACAATCTTCCTGGCAGAAGACGAAAAAAGGTAGACATTTCTAGCATTGAAGATATTGCTATTGCTGCTGTGGATTTACCAAGCCAGTCATCATTTGGTAATGCAAGTGTGCCAGCTATTGCGAATGAAGTCGATATGCCGATTTCCACTGTGAGAAAAGTGATTCGTCAAATTTTGCGCTACTGTCCATACAAGATTCAAAGGGAACAACAACTAATACAGGGATACCGAAAGTCGGCTATCATTTTCACTACAGTTTTTTGCACGAATGAATGTGGACAATTCTTGGCCCTGGAATATTCTATGGACTGATGAAGCGCATTTTTATTTAAACGGACAAGAGAACACACACAACTGTCGAATTTGGACGAAAGAGAATCCTAATGTTGTCCAAGAAGTTCCATTGCATGGAGCTAAAGTGACGGTGTGGTGCGGTTTCATAGCTACGTTTATGATAGGGCCATCTTGTTTTGAGGAACTAACATCCACAGGACCCATTACATGTTCCGTAAATGGGAGAAGGTATGTCATTATGTTGTCAAATTTTCTGATTCCCGAGCTGCAACAGTGAGGATGCCTTCAAAATATCGTGTTTATGCAAGACGGTGCAGTCACCGCACATTACTAGAGCAGTTTGGACTTTCTTAACAAGCCATTTTACAGAAGACCGCATCACAAGTCGTTATTTTCAAACAGTCTGGCTACCACGATCGCCTGATCTAACACCATGCGATTTTTGGTTGTGGAGATTTTTGAAAGATTCTGTATCTAAAGACAGATGCCAGACAATCTCTGATATGAAAGACAGTATTAGACTTCATATTCTCTCAATCTCACAGGGCAGTTTACGCAATGCTGTAGAAAGCACAATTCTGAGAATGGAATGCGTTATTGAAAATGGTGGAGGATTCATTGAGCATGCGTAATGTTATTGCCTCGTTGCCGAGTGACATGTTTTATTTTTGTTGATGCAGATTACATAACATGAAATTATATTCATTTTTCTGTATTGCTTGGAGTCATAGGCCAGGCTTTAGAGCTGTCTGATTAGGTGAACTTTAATTATAACAATTCGCAGTTCCCCGAAGTTTGTTGAAACTTTTAAATTTGTGTGCTTCGTCTGGATTGACTGAAATTGATATAATGAATCTTCAAACATCGCTTTAAATATTGCCCTAGCGCCACCTACTGACAAAAATTTTAACTAATTTTTTTTCGATTTTCGCAGAGCGCATCTCTTCAACTACGTACTAGTGAAATTTTGTTTCGTTTTGAGCCATAGAAACCGGCTCTAGAGCCTTCTGAATAGGCGAACTTTAATTATAACAACCCTGTATGCACGGAATATAATGGTCATCGGCCGAGAACGTTAGGTTCTGTAACGTCACAAAAAGAATCCATTAGAGTGAACGCAAAGAGCTCCGCTCACTCAGTTCAACAAACGATGATTATTTATGGTAATAAAAGATTAGACATATCCCATTAATGCATTTGAGAATGTTGTTTCAATATAGATATAGATATTTGAATGATTGTTTAGAATTAAGGTATCCACGCACCTTTGAAATATCATTGCCGATCAAAATATCGATTTTTATTTTTGCAATAATATTAAAATCAAAATTTTTAACAGTCGAATTATACTTAAATTGTGTCTGTATCTTAATCAGAACCAGTGTTAAACCCGTTTAAAGTTACAGCTATTAGAGCTTTTGAATTGTGTTTAAAGATAATTTTAGCTTTTTCTCAAAATTAAGTTTTTCAAATTCTTACTATGCAGTGTGTCCACGTATAATCTGGCCGACCTTTATTTCCGCAACCGTTGGTCCTAGATGCATACTTCCAATTACAAAAATGGTTTAAATAAGGTAAAGAATTATTTTTAAAGCGATTTGGGTCAAGAAAAACATTTATTAAAAAATTACGAAATTTAATTTTTTTATACGGTTCCCCGGTCCTATAAGTGATAGTTAGTAAAAATTTACTGTGACACTAAAAAGTAAGACAAAAAGAGTCCCATTCATCTAACGTTAAAATTGACCGAGTTATGAAACTTTGAAATGCATGACTTATATCACTTTTTTGCAACTCAAAACAGAAGATTTCTGCTATGCTTTCAGGGGTCGTATATAAAGTATTTAAACTTATTTCAAGGCATCTGCGCTTTGAAAGAAATCGTACAACTATTACGATTGAGTTAACTTCAGATTAGTTAAAATAATCGCATTTTATTTGTAAGGATTTGAGGCTGTGATTTCTTTTAACAAAATTTATGTTATTTTCAAATGGTTTTTTTTAACTTGCAACGATCGTCTTTCCGGTTTAAAATTTGTACTTGAACTTTAACTCACTTTCAAATGTCCGATAGAAGTTAAATTTTGCATACTGATTTAAATCCTATGACAATGTAATATTATTATGATTTTCGACGCTTACCATCGTATACATACTTATATTAGAGGATAACACAAAAAAAATTCGGATAGACCACCGTCAAAAAGTTTAAGAAAGAGTTTTAGATTAGATAACATAAACCTGCGATGGTTGTGTTTTTTAACTTTTATAATTACGTTTTATATATTTTTTAACGATAGTAAAAAATTTACCTTCACTTTTAACCATCATGACAGGATTTTTCGCAAATCGTAAATTTCAAGATTAAAAAATAGCGAAAAATCTGACACTAATAAAATAGATGTAAGACTTTCTTATTCAGTTTATTTTTGCGCTTTTTAACTTTGAAATTTGCTTTTTGCGAAAAATCCTGACGTGATGGTTTAAAATGAAGGTCACTTTCGGATTCAGTGCTAAAAAATACATAAGAATCAATTTTCAAAAACTATAAAACATGGCACAACCCAAAAATTGAAAGACAGTGTAATCTAACAGCATTTTAAAATATGTATCATTTTATAAAGAATTGAGGCTGTTCTTTTTCATCCTTTTATTTAACAAAAATTCTGTTATTTGTATCCTCTTATATGTTCAGGACAAATTGTATATTTCGCAGTAATATGTCAGAATGATTAAATATTTTAAATTTATATTGCAATGCTAATTATACTCTCAACCAGTTCTTTAATATATGTCGCGAAGTTATATTTCTATTAAATTTGTGAATGACCCCTAATTTGCAGCAAAAAATATGCTGCAACTTTAAACAGCTATTACTCGCACAATTTTAATCGTAACAAAACGGGACTTTTATTGCCTTAATTATCAGTGTAATAGGAAAATTTTACTAAATATAACTTATAGGACCGGGGGACCGTATAAAAATTTAGATTCTGTAATTCTTCACTAAATTGTTTTTTCGCGTCAAACTTTTTTTTTCTTAACTCTGCACCTAATTTTGACCACTTTTGTAACTGGACGTATGCATCTAGGACCAACGGTTTCGAAAATAAAGGTCGGTCAGGTTATACGTGGACACACTGTATGTAAAATATCCAATAGCAAAAAATTACGCATTGAATGCCTTGAAATTTTGTGTACTTTAGTACAAATATTTATTGAGAGATTATACGACACTCATGATGATATATTAATTAGTTTTATATTTACATTGGTATAAAGGATACACTGTAAAAAAAAATGGTAACGTTCCATGTAAAATCCAGGAACGTTTCACCTTTTCTCAGGTTTTCAGAATAATTTAGCTCTTTCCTGTGAAATTCTGGTTTTCTTATCTGAAACGTTCCTGAACAAAAGTTGGAAACAGCAAAACGCTGCGGCCGCCATTTTTTTTTTTTTTTTTTTTTTTTTTTTTTTTTTTTTTTTTTGCTATAATCCGTTGCTCGCGCGCGAGTGTCGAAAACGAATTCCTTAAATGAATGTAAAAAAAATAAATGTGGAATGCAAATAAATCAATAGACGACATAATCCTTTACGTGTCTATTGTCAAGACAATTCAGATGAAAATACAATACCTCTGTGACATCGCTAAGAGATTATTTCTCGTACTTGTCTGTGGTCCGAGCAGACCGTGTAAAGAAAATACGCCTATTATTTGGATCTCCATTAACCAGGGGACCATTAAACATGATTTTCACGATTTTGATTAATTTAAAGTATGTTTTAGAGTTCTTATCTCTAATTATTCTTGTGAAAGGATTTCTTCAAATGGGCCTTAGATTTTCAGAAATTAGATGCCGAGGTTTAGCATACGTTTCAAATACCCATTAGTTTGCAACTCTCAACGTGTCTTTCGTGGTGTGGACGCAGAAGGCTCGCACGCCACCCGTACGGCCCAAGTTTGATGCTACATCTTGACTTTTTTTTCTTTTTTAATTAATTTTATATTTTAACACTTTATTACAATTTGATTTGAATATGATATATATTTGACACTTTGAATTGCTGCAAATTTGGATTTTTTTTTATTTTCGGAAAAAATATACAATTACGTTTAGGTTTTTTTTTCATGAAAATTTATATGTATTTTACCTAACTTGTAAACTAACATAATTACTGACGAAAATCCAAAATATTTTATGTCTAGATTTTTTTTCTAATTATTATTTACATTTATATATTTTTATATTTTAAGCAAAGTTCAGAAACAATATATCATATATATATTTACTTTATTGAATTTTAACTGTAAATTTATTTTTTCGTATAAATTATAAATAATAATTTTGATGTCAATTTCAAAATATTTTTTCATTCTAACAAATAATGATAATAAAACGAAAATTGTCAACTGGAAATGTAAAAATCGTCTGCGGATCCCGCATGCTGTGAAATGTCAGTAATGTTTTGCTGTCAACAGAAATATTCCTGGTATTTCGCAGAAAACTTACTGACATTTCTGTAGAAAGTTTTTAACATATACAGTAAAGTTCCAGTCATTTTCAAGAAATGTTTCTTGGAAATAATGGGCAACTCAGCTGCCCATTTTTTCCCAGGAACGTTGCGGAATTTTTTTTACAGTGTAAAGTTGCAACGTATTTTACGATTTTTCATTACTCAATCAGTTCTACAACTGCCGCAGCACCTGATATATAGATGCTATTATAAAGCGAATCCTAGTGAGTCCTAGAGAAAAGTTATGCTCTTTATCATGCAACTTACAAAATGCCAATACATTGGTTTGTTTTTGAGTTATCATGTTTTGCTGAAATGTCAAATTTTCACATCATTTTGACTTTTTTCACTTTAAAAAAGTTATTTTTGTGTAATTGCTAAACTATTTTCATATTTTTTAAAGTTTTAACTGAAATGTCATCATAAAAAATTGGTATAAAGCGAAAATTAAAAAGTTTGTGGATACTTTAATCAAAATGGTAATTAGTTGATTCAAATAGATTAGTTTAAAAGGAAATCAGGTACGTAAAGAAATTCTTTTAATATTTCACAGTGTTAAATTTTATCTTTTTTTTAGACTTTTATTTTCGATTAATTTCTTTTCCGGCGATTTTATGTTTTAATGGATCAAATTGAAAAAAAAAAAAAACGATTCTTTCAGAAAAGCTTTTAATACGAACACAAGTAATATCACATGTATAAATGTACTAATGCTCACAATTTATTTCATAACATTACAGTTTTAAACTTAAAATTATACAATGTGCAAATTACTTAAAAGATGAAAAATATTTAAAAAAAGTGTTAAATTACTTTAATATCCTTAGTACTTTCAACTATATACATAGCCTTCATCTGAGAATTTAAAAAATGCAAGCATCTTATTTTCAAATTTCACGTAGTTGGTGTCGAAAGGAGTGAAAGTGAAAGTCAATTTTTGGATCCGGAAAACATTGGTAAAATAAAAATATGGATATAGATAATAGTGGAATATTACGTGTTTTATGATTTTTTAAGCAAACTGAGCCAAATTCAGGAGATGTTGTAGGATAAAATTATTCTGTACTACTGTATTCTGAAATACTGTTTGTAATGATGTTTTATCCTAAAACATACCCAGAATTTGGCTCAGTTTGCTTAAAGAATCATAAAACACGTAATATTGCACTTTCCTCTATATCCATAGTTTTATTTTCCCAATGTTTTCCTGATCGGGCGGAAAAATCAGTAAGAACTGTTACCTCCACGTCTGTCAATAACTGCTGCTACACGCTGCGGCATAGAGTGAAAGAGGCTTTGGATGTGTTCTTGGGGAATGGCATCCCACACTGCCTCCACACGTAGCCAAAGTTCATCTTGTGTACTCTCGGGTGTGGTATTCCGCGATAGGCGTTCTCCAATCATTGACCAGACATGCTCGATGGGTGATAGATTTCTAGAATAGGCAGACCAGGGTAACAATGGAATATGTTGTGCTAAGAAGAAACCTCGAACATTGCGTGCAACATGTGGTCGTGCATTGTCCTGTTGAAATGTGGCCGCAATCAAGCCCTGATGATAAGGGAGGAGAACAGGCTGCAAAACCTCAGAGATATATCGCTGGCTGGTAAGTGTACCGTTAAGCGTACTAGGGGGGTGCGGGAGTTGAATCCAAAGCCACATCACACCATAACACCGGGTGCAGGACCAGTGTGATCATTCATAATACAGAAGTTGAACAGCCTCTCCCCACGGTGTCTCCAAACTCTAATTCAACCATCGTGATACTGCAGGCAGAAGCGTGATTCATCCGAAAACACAGTACTATGACATTCGGATGTCCATCTTTGCAGTTTAGCGGACCATTGTAAACGCAAATGCCTGTGGTTTAATGCCAAATGTATGCGAAGCAATGGAAGACTAGCGGACAGTCCACTGTACTGCAAACGACTTCAAACTGTTCGCGCGGACGCCCATTGTTGTGTTAGAGACGGCATTCGTTGTGTTATGGTTGCGAATGTGGCAGTGCGTTTCATCAATGCCATGCTCACAATATCCCTGTCTTCCAGAGGAGTGGTGTGATGAAGTGGTTGAAATCACTCCTGTCGGTCTGTTGCTCCCTCCTGCATCCACCGATTCCATATTCTCATGAATGTTGCTTGGCTATGTGCGATACGATGATCAATTTCTCGGAAGGATAATCCGCAATCTCTGTATGCAACGATTCTTCCGCGATCGAAATCAGAAACGTACTCGAATAGTGCTTGTGTTTTTTCACGTGGCATACTGAATCTGTACACACAAAAAATCGCACGAGAAAACAATTCACGTTCTTCAAAACTACAACCTTTCTTCCCTTTATATACAGATTGTAAGGGGCGCTGTAGTCGCCCACCATGTGCGCGAGCGCTGAATTTGTAATCATTTGCATATCCTACCAAGGTGTATACATGGTGTAAATTTTACGCTGTTTGGTTGATCCATTCATGGTGTTGCATTTTGGATTTCCAACAGTGTATTTTAGAATGCTTTATAAGACTTGCCTCAAAAATAAATTCTTCACATTTTCTTAAAACAACGAATTTCGAAAGTATAATATCATTTTCCAAATGTACGTAATTTTAATAACACATTTAAACAATTTGTATTTAGTTTTAAATAACTATTTTAAAGTAATTTTTTCATTGTTCCAGGAAACAGCATGAATTAAAAAATAAAATCATATTTTCTTTTATACAATCTGTTATTTTCTGCTATCCTTGTTATCAGTTTCATCAATAAAATGCACTTTTCTTTTAATATGACGTCATTTTCACAAAATTTCGGCTAAATTCAAATTTCACTATCAGTACCAATGGAATAAAAAATTGTTGTAAACTAAACCAGTTTACATGTCCTACACAATTTGTATTTAGTTTTAAATAACTATTTTAAAGTATATCCTCTTTCCTCTTGATATTTTCTTTTATACAATCTGTTATTTTCTGCTATCCTTGTTATCAGTTTCATCAATAAAATGCACTTTTCTTTTAATATGACGTCATTTTCACAAAATTACGGCAAAATTCAAATTTCACTATCAGTACCAATGGAATAAAAAAGTGTTGTAAACTAAACCAGTTTACATGTCCTACACAATCGCACTAAATGTTAAATAAAAAAAAATATACTGAAGTCATAGTTTTAAAATTACATGCGTTTTGAAGAAACTGCTTTTTAAAGTAAAGTAGACATCTATAAAACAAATGTAAATTAAATTCAAAGTGTTTTGATATGTTTTAATACATTTTATGTTTACACACATTCGACGTAACATAAATCTTTGTCATGCAGCAATGATTTTGCAATTGCACTTTTCTATATTTATTTTTGAAGCATCAAAAATATTCTGCATTATATCAGAATTTTCATTTCCCTTCAACTATTTGTTCTGTTTCTCTTTATCTTCTATAACAATACAGCAAAGATAAAAATAAATTTTGATTGTTCAATTGAACTTGAATTTTATTGCTCTTTCACAGATTCTCTTTACAGATATGTCAAGCAAAAGAATAGAAGCATGAGTTCATTTCTTTGGCTGACATTTATTGTGAGGATTTTTTTAGTTTAGTTTTAGGATATAGAATATAAGTAAACTGAAAGTTTTACTTTTAATATCCGTTTTAAGATTGCCGGGTGGAACATGCAAAAGATCATTCACAAAGAAAAATTAAATGTATTTTATAGCCTGCTCATTTGCACGAAACAGCTGCCGGAGGCGAGCCGCTATGATGAACATAATCCTCTATTGGTGGTGAGATATAGCAATGAACAATTTCCTTCTATAACAAAGGTGCTTTTACATTTAATATTTCCCCTTAAAATATTAGAATATAGTGGCGCAAAGTATTGCTGTTAAAAACCGTACTGTGGGTAATAGAATAAATATTTTGCATTTCACGTCAAATTTTAATTTTGTATTTGAATGTAAAAAAATTTCTCTTCCGTGGTGTGTCTACCTTGTCGGGGTGGAGGAGCTTGTGTGTACCAGTGACCCGGAGAGCTATGCCGGTAGCGTAGCTACTGATAGGCCGTCCCAAGCCGGACTGGTCGAAGGGTAGGTGCCAGACGAAATCTGACACCCTGGCACTCCAGGTTGGGGGTTATGGCAATAGCCATATGGCCTGTTTCATGTAAAAACTTTCCTTGCAAAAAGAATCTACAAGAATGAGAAACCGGATGCTTCTAAAAGACAACGACTAAGGCTGCGGAAAAGGACTATGATTATGGGTGCATGAAATACTTATGTATTTTAGGAAATGAGACAGACCTAAATCTAAATAATAACATAAAATAGAAAGCTGTAAGCATTATAGATATCTAGGTGTAGACATTAATAGAGAAGGAAAAGACTCACGGGAAATTAAATACAGAATTTGTCAGGGAAGCAAGGCTGTTAAAATGCTAAATTCTATTTGGTGGAGTAAGGAGATCTCTAGGAAAAGAAAGTATAACATATACAACTCTATTCTAAACAGCATATTGTTATACGGAGCGTTTACGTTTTTAAGCATAATTTGAAAACTATTTGGAAGAAAAATGTGAAATTTTGGATTTCCATAAAGCAGGACTTAATAAAACTAAATCCATCAAAAAAACTGTAGGTTGAATTTCCTATTTTTTTCGAATATTAATATAATAATTCATAATTCATATCATAAAATTATAAAAAATGCAAATTCAACGTATATATGTTTGGGTATATTAGTATTATTGCTACACAAAAAATTAGCACATTAGGGGCATAATTTCAGAAGATATAAATAAAAATATGAAAATATAATTTAACATTAGAAACACTAAATTTTGAATGTTTATAATCAAAAAACTTATCATTCAAATTACTTGAAATTTGGTGTCTAGGCACAGTTTTAACCGAAAATTTCAAATATCTCGTTAAAATTGGGTATATTGTTATTGAAAAAAAATGAAGTTTGGATTCGTTTTAATATGTAGATGCCCCCCTAAGCAAATTTTATACACATCATTTAAAAGTAGACTTTATTTCCAATCGTTCGGTACCGCTAACTTTTGTCTACGATAATTTGATGAGGAGTTAGTAGGTGGTGTTTACTTTTTTTTCCACGACTGTACATACCAGTTTACATTAGAAATAGAGCAAATCGGAAAACTACCTTTTCTTGATATTGAGCTAATAAAAAATGATGATAATCTGACCATTCACACGAAAGTTTATAGAAAACAAATTCGATCAAATAACACCATTTCAACTGATAGTTCTTCCCCAAGTAATTAAAAAGCTGCAGCATACATGTTTTATGTAAAACGGACATTCAGTGTTTGTATTAATAAATATATTGGTCAGGAATTAGACATTATTAGAAGTATAGCAAATGATAATTGTTTTTCACTTAAGTATTTTAATAAACTAATTTACGAAACTCAATATGGACAGCAGCATTCATAAATTTAAATATAATGAAGTAAAGTTACGCAAATTTCAATATTTTCCAGGTTTGTTTAAGTGGTTAAAGTATTAATTAAAGAAATACAATATAAATTTAATCGCTTCCCCCTCCCTAGTAAATTAAATGCAAGACTTCACAATAGCATCGATCCTATCCTTATCCAAGATTCAGCAGGTGCATACATAATCGCAGCTGCTATAATAGAGAATAAAAGGAAAGCAGATTATATCGTAATGACAACACGCAAATTTAACGAGCGTTTAACAGAACATACCGCAGATATCAAACTTAACCAGCTTCGAACAGCTATTTCTAAACTAAATCTGAAGCAAGAATTTATGATTGATTTAAAAAAAGCTAAAATAAATAAATAAATTACCAAATTACCAAAAATTAATAATTATGGAGTCAATACAAATTCTACGTCATGTTAATTACACATTATCCTACATCATTCCAAAAGTTTGGTGTAGTATACTGAGAATAACCTGAGCACACCCACTTCTGTTGAACTTTGGAACAGTCCGACACAAGGTTGCCAGTTTGGACTCCACTTTTATTTAAAAATTCCGAATTCGTAACAGAAATTTAAAAAAGTACTTTTTGCTTTATTTAATGACAGAAATTCTGTGATTACAGAAATTACAGCTTCTTCTTTCAAAATTTCCAGTATGATTGCTAAATTTCGAAATAAAAGAGGAGGCCAAACTGGCAACCTTGGTCCAACAGAATATCGTTTTTAATTTAACTATTATTTAACTATTATTTGATATTTATTAATTTTTCAGATCATACACAGGGGAGCACAAAATTTCTCAACAAGATCCGTTTATCAGCGGAAATTCCTGAATGGAAATTTTCGACTGTTTAACAGAACTAACTTTTAGCATAATATTTAATGTACATATTATGCCACAGATCCATAGATCATATACAGGGCTGCACATAAAGATCGTATATTTTCAGACTGTTCATACTAATAGCAGAAATTGGGGTTTCAAATACGTTATGGTTATGTGTTTTTCAAACTGTTCATTTAGACATCATCTTTCACATTAGTAAACCGTGAAGATTTGTTATGGTATTGTGAATGTACTGGAAAGTGTTTCATAATCTATGGTGTACGCATGATTTTCCGTTCTTGCTTCGAATCTTTTAACTGACTTTTTGTGCTTATGGATAAATTTGGGGATAAAATATTATATCGATAAAATGGCTTTTCACATGAAAAGATATCTCAGCGTTTAAAATTCTTATTTGCCAAAGATTTATAAGCAGAAGTGCACAAAAAGTAATTTTATTCTTAAATATAATATTAGGGTTTTTATTTTGTAAATAGAATATACCCGCAGTCTTATATTCAAGGGTGTTGAAAAGCATACAAACCTAGTCAACTGCTGTTTCTGAGTTCTATTCAATAACTGTTGCACAATTGAATCATGTAAATATTTATGTGAAGAACTGGACAATAGCAGAGTTAAATGATTGACATGAATATTAGACAAGGTAGTTTTTTGTGGAATATTTTGTTGAATGGAGTGTAACATTTTCAATAATGCTATAAATAACTTACTGCGACTGTTTCTCAAATACTATGGTTAAAAAAAATATCATAAGGCGAAATGCAATATTTCACCGTCATTCAATGACAAAATACAGAATATGAACTTTAAAAGATCATCGTTACACTTAAAAGGCAACGAAAATAATAAAATAGATGTTACATGTTAAAAAATATACATTTTATTTTAAAACTTCTTAGTACTTTCGGCCTGCATTTCCCGCGGCCATCATGAGAGAATACTTTTATAATTAATTACTGTTCATTCATACAAGTACGTCACTTCGTTTAAAATGGGAGAGCAAATAATTATTAGGGTAGTTAAAAGTAGAAGTAGCAGTCGCATTGATTGAACTTAAGTAGAGAAACTATATATTAACTGCAGTTTCATTTATTAAAATACGAGTAAATGGGTGTAATAAATGTATGTAATAAAATAAATGGAACTACGGTTAACCTTTAAATGATGTTACCGGTCTCTCAGACCGCGGCTTTTTTCTATTTTTATAGTTTAACTTGCAATTTTCAGTTTAACTACAAACACAACCGAAATTTTGTTCCGTTTGGAACTTTAGTACTATCACAGAGACTTTCGAATAGGTGAATTTTAATAACACTCCTGTACAAAAAGTTAGAATTTTAGAAAGTAAATCTGCAATATTTTAGATAAAACATTAAATTTCTATTTCGTCATTTACAAAATTATTTTTGCTACCATAATTTGGGGTTCTATTTTTTTCAGTTAGCGATCCATAGATTTAATATTTATCCACCGAAAAAATCTATCGTATTTTCAAGTGATCTTGAAAATAAAAGTAGAAATATTTCTGGCATTTTGAACAGATACGAACACAGAGGAATGAAGATTAAAAAAGTTCTTCCGACTCAGTCAGAGGAGTAGTTTTCTTTCTTTGTTTTCTTTATATAAGGTACATAAATCAGAAATAATACATATTAAATAAATTGGTCTTACTTTTTCTAATTTCATAATTTTCGAAAGGAGGGTAATTTATAAGAAAAATTTTCATTTCACTTATAAGCTTCATTGTAATGAATATCATGCAATTGTATCGAAAATGTTAAAACATTTTTGAAAATATTTCTTATGAAAATATTTCTTAACAAGTCGGAAATTGTACACCAAACGACCAAATGACTAGTTTTAATACTATAACTGGTTTTATAAATATTCAAATCTTGGTGCAATAGCTGTTGAACTCTTACACAATAATGTACGAATACAAAATTTATTACTATTATACAGGGTGCAAAGGAAAGTCCCTTTAATCTGAAAATACTTGCAAACGGAGAGAGCTACTGCTATGCAAGTGTGCTAACGGTATAGTAAAGCGACTACGCCCGACCTAACGCAAACGACAACAGCGCCTCCTAGTGGGGAAATTTGGAAGATAGCCATTGCAACTCGAAAACGAAAATAGCTAGAGCAAAATTTCCAATTAGAAAGTTTCAAAGTATAGATTAATTAGTAAGAAAGGACATTTGGTTCACACGGATAAGATAAATCGCCGCCTTTATACCCAAAAATGTCTGAAATCGAGGAGCGATGATTCTACACTGCACATTCAGATTCCGGTAATGTACCAGTGCACAACTGCAGATTGTGACGTTCTACTGTTTTGTAATGTCTCTAAAAATTTAATTTCCAATGATTTAAAATTTTAGACTAACCCTTTCAGAGCAGAAGAATTTCGTTCGTAAACTGATGAAATAATTGACTGACACCAGAATATTTAAACGAATTTCTTGGAAAATAGAAACCCACTATTTGCACTTTCATTACAAAAGCAAAATTTTATTAAAATATTCTTGGTGCCATTTGTTAGTTTTGGAATTAAAATTATGTGGTTAGACAGTCTACCCATGAAAGGGTTAAACCTATGTCGTCGTATTGAAGAGGCATGCAATAGACGTCCCATGCTGAGAAATATACATGCAGAATTACTCTCACGAATACAAAAGTGTATCGAGAGCAATGGCAAAGTTTTCGAACATACTGAATATTAACTTTTTATCACTGTTAGACAGTTTTTTTTTGTGTGTGATGTTATCAAAATGTATTGAGATATGTACGTATTTATACAATAAATTGTGCGTATTTCTTCATACTTCTGGCTATTCCATTCAAACGTTTACACAAAATGAAGTGCATCGGTTTCGGGCATTTTTAGGTATACAGGTGACGATTTATCTTATCCATGTAAACCAAATGTCGTTTCGAACTATTTAATTGATACTCTAAAACTTTCTAATTAGAAATTTTGCTCCATCTCTTTTCGTTTTCGAATTGCAATGGCTGTCTTCCAAATTTTACTACTAGGATCACTGCTGTCGTTTGCATTAAATCGGGAATAGTCTCTTTACTATACCATTACCTTATTTACATAGCTGTAGCTATCTCCGATAACAAATATTTTCAGGTTAAAGGGACTTTCCCTGTATATATTGGATTCAGTAATGCGGAAATAATATAACTCCATCTTAAAAAGGACGTCAGCACCGTGGCAACTTTGAATCATTACTTATCATGGGATATCATTGAATTAATTACGTATGATTGGATTTAATAGAATGAAGAAAACTTTTATTAATATCTCTTTAAATTTCGATCCGATTTGCATAAAATTTGAAATGACTTGACAAAATTCTGCAACGATTATATATATTAAATTTCAAACTATTAGGTTGCGCAGTTTTTGATCTGTTATATGCAAATAGACGGACAGACACACGGACGAACTAGACGACGACTATAGGTGCTACGTATTTATATAATTACGAACGCACCTAAAAAGCAGTCATAAGTTGTAATGTATTTCCGACGCTGAAATAAGTTTCGAACCAAAACAGTTCAATGAACGCTATCAAAGTTCTTTTAGTATATCGCACTTAACAGACTAAACAACTCCTAAAAATGTCATTGAAACCGAAGAATTTTGAAAACGCACTTCCAGTAATCATCGCTCTAAAATAGAAAATTAACTGAATTATTTTATGTGTCCCCGTAGACGAAATAAAAATTCTACGAACTCTATTTTCTATAGAAGAGTTGTTTTAGTGCATTTCATTAATCCATATGAATTTCATTATATTTTAAGTTGCGTAGCACCATTTAGAAACATCGCAAACGATTTTCCCAATTGATCATAGTGTTATGGAATTATTTTTTGCTTCCCTTTAAAGGAAATATAAGATATACAGTGCGTCTCACAAATATAAAGACACAGATGTTTTTGAAATTACATTTTATTAATTCGTTGTAAGAAATTAAGTTTGATACCGCATATTAAGAACAATAAAATGAATCTGTTATAGGGGTTTTTATTTATATAAAATAATTTAGCCTCGAATAATAAAAAAAAATAAAAGAATTACGATGTCTCATAAAGAGAAATTTGAAACTGCTTCATATGCAATTTTTTTTTTTAATGCGCGCGTACAGATATTAATGGGCACGCGCAGAAATACACTTTAAGTTACCCAAAAGAGCAAAGTTGTTTGACTTGTTTCAATTGCAAATATGCCGTGGAACATTGAAATTTTTGAAGATGAGATTTGTAAAATACGTGAATTTAAATCTAATAGCTTAACAGTTTCTCAAATAATTAATAAAACACTGGGAGAAGCAGAGCTGCACTTTATAAAATTTTATCAAAAACTTACAAATTATATTCGAGAAAACGATCTGGCAGACCGATAAAGACTAGTGAAAGACTCGTTCGCAAGATCATACGACTTGTTTCGTCGCAAAAAAATGTCACTCCGATAAGCTTCTCAGCGACTTTATAGTATGGTCGCAAAGGACACAGTACATCGTCGTATAAAAGAAAGAAAAAATATTGTATGCCGGCATATATGCAGATTTCTTTGACTGAAAAAAGAACACAAAGAACGGAGGTGACTTTTGGCTAAAGATCATATGCACTGGAAGGACGAATGGATGTAAGACATCTTTTCAGATGAAAAGAGATTTAACTTGGATGGTCCAAATTGGTGCAATTGCTACTCGCACGATTTATGACGTGTATCTCAAACCCTCTTCAGTAGGCAGAAAGGGGGGGGGGGTTGTTATGGTTTGGGTTGCCTTCTGTTTTAATGGAACTACAGATATTGCTTTTTTGGAAGGTAAAACAGACATCTAAAGTGTATATAGAACTGCTTGATAGTCACTTTTTGTCAATTGCTGAAACTCTTGATGGTCGAAATTATTTTGTACCATCAGGATAATGCATCGACTCACACATCAAGACTTAAAAAAAATGGTTTGCCGATAATAATGTTCATGTCATCGTGTGGCCCGCACGTAATCCTGGTTTAAATCCAGGGAAGAATCCAGTGGTGGAAAATTGGCGCAGGCGAGGAGCCAATTGACACCACTAAATTTTAGTAGAATTTTTCGGATTATCTAATGACAGAATTCCTGAGCTTTTATTAAGGTGAAGAATACAATAAAATATTAGTGGTGTCAACAGGCTCCTCCTCTGCGCCAATTTTCCACCACTGAGAATCTTTGTGGCATTCTCGTTCGCAGTGTATATGCATCTGGAAGACAATTTTCAAACGTCCTTGAGTTGAAAAAAGAAATCGAACGAAGCTGGTATGATATAAAGCCAAAATACTTACACAACTAAATAAACAGCATGCCAGCTAGAATATTTTCTGTCCTTAATAAGAATGAATCTTTTATTGGACGATAATTTAAAAGTATGTAAAGTATCTTTATGAGACAGCAAATTTATTTACATTTATCAGTTTTCGAGTTGAAAATTTTTAATTCTAATTTAATTTACTGTGAAATACTTTCTTGGTACATGCTTTTTGTTATATGCATAAATATAATTTTGAATACTGAATTATTAAAATATTATTTCGAAATTATCAGGGTCTTTATATTTATGAGACGCACTGTATGTTATACGTGGAGAGACGGACAAGCAGACAGGCGGATCAACCTACGCACGTTTCTGTGCTATACGTGTGTGTGCGTTTATGTAGAAATATAAATAAACAAATAAATAAAGTGATCACAATAGATCGATTTGTAAGGAAATAAAACTAAATTCCTGCTATGCTTATTAACTTTCTTAAAATTTTAATGACACATTAGAGTATAACTTTAAATCAAAACATTAGAATAATGGCAGAAAATAAAATTGAATAATTTTCACTGTCCATAAAAATTAAAATCATATCATCTTTAGTTTATATTTACATGAAATCTGAAAGAAATGAGATACGTCAATTTTGGCATAATTTCAATTCCCAGTATTTGCAAATAGAACTAAGCAAAACATTTGCCCACAAAGTAAAATTGTTAACAAAATCTACAAGTTATTATAATTTACAATTCACAGAATCTGGGAAATCTTGCAAGAAAATTGAAAAAACAAATCATTATTTTTAAACCTACGTCGGTTAAAATATATCAGGATAAATTTCTTTTTAAGGAACTGCGAAATACGTATAGAATAAATGGAGCTTTTAAAGAAAGAAAACCTGGGCTTTGAAAAAAAAATCTATAAATTTTTTAAGAGGAAAAGTTATGTAAATAATTTATCTAAATGCTCGACGAAAGCGTACATATTAAAATTTGATTCTTTATTCAAAGTGATAATTTAAGAGAATTCAAAATATTTTAACGAGGAAAAATTAGTCTTTTTCGAATTGACATCCCATTAAAACAAGTAACAAATATTTAAGTGTTTATCAAGAAAAATGATATTTATAGTTTTCTGAAACGTAGCGCAGCGTTATGTACACTGCAAATAGAAGCGTCTTAAATTTAGACACATATGTGTCTGAAAAAGAATTTTAGACACTTAAGTGTCTTAATCTGAAAATTAAGACACTATAGATGTCTTAATTTAAGATACATAAGCGTCTTACTATGACCATGGTGTAAACGAACTGAGAATAATGTCTAAAATATCCGCAAACGTCTTATTTTAAGACACTTCATTGCTTTAAACGTATCTTAATTTAAGACGTTTTGATTCTTCCGACGCAATAACCACCAGGGGGCACTAGCACTCCCAGTTGCGCATGCGTTTTAGATGTCTTCGTTCGAAGTGGTATACGTTGTAATTCAAACAAAGTTTGTTTTTATGTACGCGTGTATTTTAATTCGTTTTTTGCGAAATGTGAAGTACTGTGATTTTAATTCGTATTAACTTGGAGTATTTATTTATTGAATACATACATCTGACGTGTGTGCTCGACATCAAATGTCTCTTAGAAGCTGTCGTCGATACAAGGGCGGGATAGACACAGAACAGAAGTAGATGACGGTTGAAGATTACACCCGGAAATTCTACAAAGCGTGTGCAATGGGCTTAGTGTTAACTCGTATAAATTTATATCAATAATATTGTGTTATTCATCTTCGTCCTGTCGAAGCTGGCAAAAAAAAAGAAACTTTTGTCTGGCGGGTCCTGTTTTTAGGATGAAACATCTCATTCTTTAAATATGGCTAGTCGGATGTATTATGGGATTACCTTTTAAACTGATGAAAGTCTTTCTCCCTCACTGTGGTTGTGGTAGTTTTTAAAATTTCAAATCGAGGAATATTTCTTACCTCTTGCAGCAACTCAAGTAAGTTTCTTTATAGTAGTAAAATTAGTGTATTTTATGATTTTATTTATTGTACTAAACAAAATCCTGCATGAAATTTAATTAGTTTTGAATCTGTTCGCAAAAAACCCCACTAATTCTAGAAGTATATATTTTTAAACTTATGACGTTCTTTTTTATTACGAATTATATATTCAATGTCAGTTCTTAGTTTCAATGGATAATTTTTATCTCGCAGTAAATGACGGCCACAAGGAAGTAAAGAAAAAAAAAAAACTTTGAAAGATGACCTAATGCTTTCTTACTTCCTGGCATAAAACCGCAGATTAAAAAAAGATAAATAAAGTAAATGAGACTGGTCTATTATATGAAGCTGCCTGTAAAAATATACATATGTATTTGATTTGCAATCAACTCTAATACTGATTTTTTTATTATTTTTAATAAAAAAGTAATTTGAAATTTATAATGGGAAAAAGTAAAAACCTCTAACTAGATTTCGTATTTAAAATTGTGGTAACTTTATTTATATGCACTTATACGAAAAATACAAAAATGACAGATGTTACTGTATATATTTAAGACGAAAGAAGTTTGGAAATCATAAGTTATTTTTTCCTCATGTTTTTAATATAGAATATGTACTTATTTGTTTTTATTGATAGTTGAATAGCTTTTGTGAGTACCCTCTGATCTACATAAAAACTTGCCCATGTGGAAATATAAATTTTTTAAAAACATAATTTTTAAATAAGTATTTTCTTTCTTTTTTTGGGGGGGGGGGGGGATTTTGCATGAATTTTTGTAAAGCTGATATCTTAAATCTTGCACTGATTATAATGAAAGTTTTGAACTTTTAGAGTAGGACAAGTTTAAAAACGCAAATATATTTAACAAAATACCAAAGTCATTTTTTCCCCAATGTTATTAAAGTAGAATTATTTATTTATTTATTTTCATTATTCATAGTTAAATGGCTGTTGTGATTATCAAGTGATGTATATGTAAAATTGCCTATGTGGCAATATATTTTTTTATATTTTCATTTTTTTTTGGGGGGGGGGGGGGATTTTTGCAATTTTCGTACATCTGATATTTTAAATCTTTTTCCACATTCAACCGAGTATAATAAATATTTTGAACTTTTAGAGTAGGACAAGATTATAAAAAATATATATATATATATATATGTACCTTAAAAGCCCTTAATAGCGAACACTTCGGGAGCGCGGAATTTGTCCGATAATTGGAGATGTCTACTTTTTTGAGGTAAAAATATACAAATATGTATGTCTGCTGATTAAAAAAGTATTCGTTAAATAGAGGTGTTCGCTATTCGAGAATGTCCATTAACCTCCACAAAGGATACTCCCGAATAACGGACATCTCAATTTAGACAACTATAATGCAGGGTTGCGTTTTTTGCAAAAGTACTTCTTGATTAAAGGAAGGGCAAACTGGGAAGTGCCCCGTCCCCCTACGACTGTAGTGCCCCCAAATTTAATGTGCAATATTTGTAAAGCTTATATTTTTAAATCTGTTTCGAAATTGTACTGATTTCAATATTTTGAACTTTTAAAGTAAAATAAGGTTAAAAACAAAATAAATTTAAAAAAATCTAATATTTAGATAAATATTTTTTGTTTTTTAATCTTGTTCTACTCCTGAAGTTCAAGATATTGATTATAATCAGTACAATGTCGTAAAAGATTTAAATTATCAACGTAACGAAAATTGTATACCAAAACTGAGAGCACCAAAAAAATCAGGCTGTATTGGGGGGGGGGGGGGGGCAGGACCACAGCCAAATATTTTTCCAGTATTCAACGTGGTCAAACATGGCTACGTATGATGCTTACAAAAAAATGGATGCGATTCAGACGTTTGAAGTGTCTGAAATTCAGACGCAAAAAGTGTCTGAAAAAATTCAGACATTTTAAAATGTCTGAAAATTGAACACTCCATTTCAGACACTTAAGTGTCTGAATTTCAGACATTTTAATTTAGAGTGTACTCAGTATGCAGAGTGTTTATAAAAAGAACTTTTGACAATTAATGAACCCCTACACTGCAAATAATGTCGGTTTTACGGTATAATACTGGTAACACAGCTGCTACTATTATACCGTAAAATTAACAGAAATATACCTTTAAGCAGTAATATACGGTATATTACTGGAGGTTTATTTATAAGACTGTGTACTACTGCTTATTTAATGTTCAGTACTGTTAATTTTACAGTATAATACTGGTAGCTGCCGTAAAATCAACATTTTTTTTTTTTTTTTTTGCAGTGTAGCAATCGCACTGGTTCAAGGAAACAGGCTGCCATTTGAGATGTGGTTATTTTACTATATAAGCTCGAGGAAGAGGTACAAAAAATTAATCGGAGTCTCACAACGCTTACAGTGACAAAATTTCAAAGATTTCTGATGCCGCAATCCAGTTTTTGTCATTTTAAAATTATCTTCAGGGTGATTAACCCTAAATGCTTAAAAACTGACTATCAACAGTAGGAATGACGCATAAATCAAACGTAATAAAACGTAGCGAGAAGACTATATACACCAACATAGGCGACAAAAGAAATGTAATTTTACTCAGAATTCAAAATTGTTAGGTGTTTACGTTCACAGAAGAAGGCGCATCGCATGCGAGATAGTATGTGTAGCATTAAATAATGGCATGAAGACTAGGGTGGGTAAAAAAAAAAAAAGAATTTTTTTGTTTTCGGAACGCTTTAGTGCGTAAAAGTTGCCTATTATAATAAGAAAAAAAAGGCATAAAATTTTTTTAAATCGGTTAACATCTTCCATTCGCGCATCGTACTTAAAGTTGATGAAAAACTGGACAAATCGCGCCTTTTCTCTAATTTTTTAAGTTAATTAAAACTTTAAAAAGAAACACACTTTAGCTTTTTATGCTTGTTTCATGGTTTACGTAACCTAAATAAATTAACTTCTAATCAATAATCTAATTTTTCCGTTCACGCAACATCTTAGAAAAAAAAACATAAATTTTGCAATTTTTCGCAATTTTCACCGTGCAACTCTTCGCTCGTTTTGATAAAACAAAACGACCCAGAACCACATGGAGGTTGTTGCATGTAGAGTTCCACCTCCACCCTACCCAATACACCATCCAGTTGTTGGGTGAGGTATTTACATTATATTTGCAACTATTTACAAATGTTTTCCATAGAGTAGAATTCTTTGACTAACTGTACTTTTTACGTTAACTTTTTTATATCTACTACTCATTTAAAGTCTGATTTTTTTGGAGTATTGATGCATAAGCAATTTAGACATCAGTGTTGTTAGGATATAGCCATCTCTAGTTTCATGTCCATATACTTTATTCGAGGCATCTATCACAAGTTTTACGCGCATCTTAACAGTCTCGGTGTGACAGGGAATCATTTGTATTTCTCTGATGAGAGTAGTGTCAGAAGTGAGGAACGATTTAACATCATCTTCTCTTATAGACCGGGAGCCAGTAGCACAGACAATCACCTCATCGAGTTCACGGATCAGATTTTAGGATTAGTTAAATCTTGATTCGCATATTAAAATGCAATCGGTCTGCCAAGCCTTATATTGGTGGAAAACACATGAAAACTCGATTTTAGCGGTTAACCCTCTCGCTGCGTAATTGTTTTATCAAAATAGCTTCAAAAATTCGTACTTAATTCCTTCGCGACGAGCGTCTTTTAAGAATTTTTATTCTTTTGTCACCGGTTTTTCAAAACAAACATTTTCGTCTGATTTAATCGGGAAAATTCTCCGTTAGATAAGGCAAAATTTACAATAAAAAGTAACTGGTGGTAATGATCAAGGCGGGATAATTAGACGTAGAAAACGCATCCCCAATGAAATCTCGGGTTGCGCAAATTTTGCTACTTTTACGTTGCCCAAGAAACTCTCGGGTTGCGCAGCGAGAGGGTTAACTCGTATGTTTACTATTGCGTTTTCCTGCACCAAAAGGTATGAAAACATGGAGGACTGGAATCTAAGAACTCGGTTGGCCGCAGTTAGTCATCTGGAATCGGACAAAATACCAGGGTCCCAATTCGCCAAGTTTTCTGGACAATGTCCCAAGGTGATTGAATTCAAAATGTTCCAAATTCTTTTCGCTGAAAAAAGTCCTGTCTATATCAGGAATCTGCGGGCTCACAATCAACAACAGGAACTTTTTCACAGCAAGTGAGCTGCTACCCGATTGACGCACTGAAAGATTTAGGCCCTTCAGTTTGACCGTGAATATGTTGGAAAATTTGGCGATAAGAAAGCTTTTTAAAATGCCGGATGCATATGATCGGCATTTTATGATTTTTTAGTCGGTGGAAAGCACGGTTATTCCATACAGTGTTTGCGACAGCACCATCACACCCTACTACTTCTAGTTTTTCTTGTGATATTGATAGTTCAGACAAGCAAGAAATAATGCTTTGACTTATATGATTTGATGAACTCGAGGAAGGAGATACATGTCCAGTATAAGTTCATTCAGGTTCTTGGATAAGAGACTAGTGTTCTTATTTCACATTCCTGTGAAATTGCTTGGCATTAAATTTTTCGGCGAACAAAGTATCTCATTTTTGTCCGTCAAAAAAAGCCTCGAACTTTTCTCAGGGGGTGTGAATCAGCTTTTCAAATCCATCCTAAAACGACATTTGTATCTTTTTATTTTACACTTATCAACCATATGAGAAGAGTATGTGTCGGTTATCCAGAACACTTGACGCTATGACAGCTTTTGACCGATCAGAAACTCCGCAACGATCGCTGTTTAGCGCTGTTGCGTTAATTTTAATTCTCATCTGCGATTTGGGCTTTTAGTCGATGTACTCGGTTTGTATTTATCTTCCTGATACTCAGAGTCTTCAAAAGAAGTGTGTTTGAGTTCATCAATTTCATAGTACACTGCCACTTTAGGAACTTTAAAACTATTTAAGGAACCACTCAGTGGTTGCTGAAGGTCGCGAGCTTTCCGCTCGGCCTTCACTTTTAACTTTTTTGTAACTGTATTGTAAATACATCCGATTCCCCCCCCCCCCCCCCCAATCCTTTGAGGAATCATGAACATCAACTCAAAGATACGATTTTTTTTTTTATACATAAGCATTTAATTAGTATTACACATTGACATGCATGTGGTCATTTTAATATAAGATAAATACCACACCCAACAATTGGACGGTTGGTTGGGTAGGATGTGGATGGAACTCAACGTGCAACCAAATCCACGTGGTGAGTTCTGCGTCGTTTTTTTTAGCAAAACAAACTAAGAGTTGGACGGTGAAAATTGCGAAAAATTGATAAATTTTTGTTTTTTCTAAGCTCTTGCGCGAGCAAAAAAAATTGTATTATTAATCGGAATTTAAGTCATTTAAGTTTTGTAAACCATGAAACAAGCATAAAAAGGTAAATCGTGTTTATTTTTAAAGTTTTAATTAACTTAAAAATTTAGAAAAAAGGCGCGATTTTTGCAATTTTTCATCAACTTTAAGTACGAAGCGCGAATGGAAGATGTTAACCGATATCAAAATTTATTTTTTATGCCGTTTTTCTTCTTATTGCGATAGGCAACCTTTCCGCACGAAAGCGTTCCGAAAATAAAAAATTTCTTTTTTTCGACCCAACCTAAGGAAGACTATGCAGAATTTCATTTTTGATGTATTTTTACCTGTCAGACTCTAGTGGATGTGACATATTAACCTAGAATTTTAAATAACCAAATAAACAAAAACCGTCTGAGGTGTATTCGGGTGATCCTGCTGACCACAAAAGTGCGAAATAGTGGTAGTTACGAATGCAATCAATTTGTTATTGCAGCACACGTGGGATATGGATTGCTATCTGCGTTTGTTTTATGTTACTAAATTACCATTACTAGATTAACTAAAATTAACTCTTTAACGCTACTTATGTTTTTTTTCCGCTTCAACAGTATGCTAGGGGTCATATATCGGCAAATATTGCTTTTTATAATCCCCATGTATAAAATTTAGAGCATTAAGTTGCATTTCTCTTTTCTTTTAACCTGAAATGAATAAACACACACACATAAATATGCACATACACATATCGCACATGTTACCTATAGACCGAGGTAGTCCAGTTGGCAGAATAACGGGTTTATCATCGTAGAATTGTAAGTTTGCTTCTCGACGCAGTCAAATATCGCCATTTAAGCTCATGTTATTTGGTACCTGGTATAAGTTTAAATCCGTAAATTACCGTCCTCCAAGCTCCTAACCAAATAAAAGTTCAGTTGTCTAGCAAATCCAAATTAGGTCCAGATTAAGAAGTTTAATCACTCTCTTGGATTTGGCAACCCCTCTTCCATAAACAAATTTGAGAACAAAGCTCATATGTATGACTAATAATTAATAATAGACAAAACATATTTTGCATTTATATAAAAAAATTGTTTTTATTTATTTCATTTGTTTTTCTTAAAGTTTTCATGAATGATTTGGAAATAGAATTGAATTGAAGAGCTGAGTGGATGAACATGTTATGCCACATTTTCTAAAAATTTTTTTTTTATCTTCTGGGTGAAAGCGTTATGAGGTACCCTATCACATGGTGAAGCTAAAATACTAAGATTACATTTAGTCTTGAAGATTTAAGACATTATTCATTAATATTTAATGTTTTAATATTTAATAATGTCAATAATATTAATAATTTTTAATATTTGAAAATTAAATATGAATAAGTTTTCTTGTGAGAGTTTAGTACCATACCTGTTAATATTTTAAACACATGGTATCAAATAGAAAATAAATCATTAAAATTTACAGCAAAAACTTTCACTTCAAATTTCTTCAAATGTAACTTTTGCTACTTAACATGTTCTTCCACTTAGCTTTTCAATTGTCAATATACATTACCCTGTATAAAAAAGATAATTTTTTTATGAGAAAATAACTATTTGGTTTATTGTTGCATCAAATGTTTTAGTTCTATCGTCGTAAAATAAATATGTTACACTCCTAAATGTGCAAAACGTCTGTTTAAAAGCTGCCTACACAATACGTTATTCTGTCTCAAAATGAAGTTCTTAAATTATATCTGAAAATTTATAAAAAGTAAATTAATAAATAAATGAATCTGTTATACTGAAATGTGATTGTCTGTTTGTATTTCAAACGTCTTTACAATTCGCAGAAATGGAAAAATGGACAGCTAAACTAACACTAGCTATTTGCATGAATTCAAGGATGCCATAATAACACTCTGAATTAAAAAATTCACATCAATTTCCGTTATAATATTTTTTTTTGTTATTTTTAATGACCTTTCTGTAATGGTGGCAACTAAATTGCATGATTCTTATGGATAAAATAGAAAAATGATAATTAATACCTGCTATTATATTTTTATCCACGTCATTTTCTCATTAAAACTGAAGATAAAAGTTATCAGGTATAATAGATGACTGAAAAAAATCGGTTAATATCGGTAATATATATATTTTTTAAATTAACTTCCGAAAAAAAATTGGAAGAAGTAACAAGCTTTTGAATGTGAATTAAAGAAATCCACTATAAAATTTTAAAACGCTTTTGAACCTAGAATGCATAACGTCGATATTTTGTACTGGTTGTTAATGTTATGTGACTATGATGATCGATGTACTCACGCATGCCAGGTTTAAATATAAATCAACAACATTATATCTTACAAAATTCGAAATTAATACTTTTCGTTTGTTTAATATCTGTGTAACATTGACCAATAACAGGATAAATGGCTTACAGAGTGTCCAAAAAAAGGATACCCGAACTTTAAAATTCAATAGCTCTTTATAATAAAAATAATTATTTTTTATAAAATAGTATATTTTCTAAAAATTTCTAAATTTGTTGAAAGGAGGCGGATACGTTTGTACAATTATAATAAATGCGTAATCCTTGAGACTATATTTGGAAAATATCATCTATGAATTACAAAAATTTGAAATAATATATAACTAAATACTTGATATGCTTAAGAATATGCAACCGAAAGGTTTGCGTTTAAAATATGTCACACATTTTTCAGAAATACAGTTGTGAATTAACACATGCCAGCGAAAATATTTCTTTTTTCAGAAGTGTACATTTCAAGAGGTAACATAAACGTCTTTGAAATGCTTTCTAAAATCTAAGAAAAGCAGACATTTTGATAAAAATGGAAAATTCAAGAACAGACGTTTCTCAACAATGTTTCATCTTATTTTTAATTTAAAATGAAAATTGATTTAAATTTCAAACGTAACTCTTGATTTGAATTTTTTTTAACTCAATTCTTAACCCTCCATCAGAAGCAACTCTGAACTACCGGATTCCGGCGCAGCGCACCTGAAAGGGGCCTGTTTTATAATCGTCATTAGCACCAAATTATATATAGATTATAAATTAAGATTACTTGAAATTTGTTTTGGAAAACCTTGTTTATTAACTGTAAAACATGTAAAACGCTAAGTAATTTCCGAAGCAGCCTAGCCTTCACTATGCCTCGGCAGGTGGCGTGCCATACCGGCTGCGACTAGAGAACCTACAATGGATAACCTAGTTGGAGTTTCTCTAGCTGCGACCGACAGACGGTTAAACTAAACTACAACCAACGTCTAAATAAAAGGAAAATCGTGCAGCATGCAATTTTCATTCTACTTTAACATTTAGGATAAAGGCGTAACTTAAGATATTTAAAGAAGAATCATTATACATGAATGAGTGCAATTGTTGGATAGGAAACATTGGGAAATGCTTTGTGATAAAAAATAGCCAGAAGCTTTATTTTGCAGAAAATGAATTATACTCAAGTTTTCCTTTTTCCTATATTTAAAAAAAATATGGAAGGAAATTTAAATTTACTAAACACGTATATATATATATATATATATATATATGTAATTTCCAATGTTTTCTTTTTATTACGCTTTTTTGATAAAATGGCCTACAAGGTATTTGTATAGAAATATTTTAAAATAAACTGCCCATTGAGATTTTGATTTAATAAGAGTTTAATGAAATAACAGGTTGAAGAATGATATCATTTTTAATGATATTTGAATTTTAATTTTAGTCATGATTTGTTTTGTTTTTTAATTTTTAGTTAATACAGTGCATGCCAAAAATTTAAGCACAGCATAAAATTTCGAAATAAAATTTTATTATCGACTGAAAGTTACTTTCCTTTTCACATAACCTACAAATTTTAATTTTAAAAGGATATTTAACAGATTTATGCTTTAAAATTTATCCCAAATAGTAGAATTTATCAAAAGAACAAAAATGAGTGTATCAAAAGTTTAAGCACAGTAGTTCTTTAGTCTTTAGTAGAACAAGAATAAAAAAAAAATATTTGATTATTGCTCCATTCGTCTAAATTCCTTTAAATATGTGGTCTTTCATCGATAAAATGAGGTTCTGTATTGTTTCTGGTTCAATTTTAAACCCCGCGCTCTCGATGGCATCTTTCAAATCTTTAACTGAAAAATACTGCGTTCCATTTGGATAAACTGCATGAGTGAGAATATCTCACATATTCGCTACAGGTTTTAAATCAGGGCTAATTGCCGGCCATTTCAAAACAGATACTTTTTTCGAATTATGCCACGTTGAAGTTGAGTTTCAGGTATGGATCGGAGCATTATCATGTTGAAATAACTATTTTTCGCCCCCAAAAACCTCGGCAACAGGGAGTGATTTATTGGCAAGTGTCTCTTGATAGTTTTCAGAGTTTTCACGACCACGGATTTATGATGTCTGACCATTGAAAGAAATAGCCTCTCTTACCATTACACAACCACCATCATGTTGTCGGCTAAATATACTCCTATGTTCTTTGCGGAGATCATGCCAATAGTACTGAAACCCATGCGTGACATCGAGGTTTCATTTTTTTCATCACTGAATCTGACATTCAGCCACTTATCACCAAATGACATATGCTCTTTGTCCCACAGTAATCTAGCTTCTTTATGGTGTCGTTTCAGACATGGTAACCGAGCCATTTTATGATTTTTCATGTATTCCGATTCCAAAACTCTTCTACGAACAGTTTTTTTTTCGATATTTGTCCTGCAACTGCATGTGTTATTTGCGAAAGCGAGTAATTACCAGTTGAAACCAAGTTTCTGATGCGGCGGTCTTCGCACAAAGTAGACACTGGTGGTCTTCGTGAAAGGAATTTTCGTTTGAAATCATTACCACGAGCCAAAACTTGATGATTTGATCTTTTTAATGCACTTGCAATTTCAGAAACAGACTTAAGTTTTGCTCTCATACTCCAGATATTTATCATCTCCTCCTCTGAAAATTCTTTCGACTTAGGCATTTTGTACTAACTCAAAAACAACAACTGACTGCTTCTTATACACCCAAAAATCGTTTGCGTGCGCAATCGCTTACGTAAAATTTACGCGTTCGTAAAATTTGCATAAAAATGATTTTGTGCTTAAACTTTTGACACAATTATTTTTGTTCTATTCTTAAACTCCGTGGTTTGAAGTAAAATTTAAAAGATAATTTTATTGAATATGGTATTAAAACTACTATTATTAACATATTCAAGACAGGTATTGAAATAAAGTGAATATTTACTTTAAAATTCTATTTTAAAATTGTTATTGTTCTTAAACTATTGACACGCACTGTATAATTAGATATTTAAGACAATACATATAGTTTTGCTTTTTACGATTTACAAGCTTGAATTTTAACTAATTTGTAAAACTGTAAAAATGTTGTTATTGGAGAACATTTTCTTTTTTTGTAACTACTGCTAAAATATCAGGATTGATAAACGTTACATCTTCAATTTAGGTTTACTTTACAATCTACGATGATCATGAAGATAAATAATTGCCAGCCTGAAAACATTACTTAACTTTGTGAATACAATCCCCACATGAAATTTATGGTTACAGTACGGTCTAAGTTTCCAAATATTTGTTTATTCAAGAACCACAGTACATACGAAATCATTTGCAGTGCTTACGATTGAAAGTGATTCTTATAGTTTTGTGAGTAGTCGTTACCCTTATATTTCTTCTGTACCTTCCAACAGTTTCATTTATCCCCTGTGAAAATTGTTGATTTGGTTAATTCAGTTAAAGCATTTTAACGTTCGAACATGCACAAATGAATGCAGCACATTTTAGTTCTAGACAAAGAATAGTCGCATTGGAAGCCAAATGATTCTTTCTCTAATTAAAACATTGCAATATATAACACAATCTTTTCTAAAAACTGTATTACAAAATGCTTCATTTAATATTCTGATTTTCCTGATCAGGATTCAATGTAGTGTCATCTTTTTTTCAATCTACCAATTCTTGTATTCAAGAGACGACCAATCTGCATTTGTTCACAACTCATTGTTCAATAAACTATCTTAAACTAGATAGTAGCCTGCATACAGTTCCAGAAAATTAAAAGCTTCAAAGAGGATAATACTTGAAGTTAAAAGTTTTTATAAAACTTCTTAAAGCAAAATCCCCTCTATTACTATTGACCAACTATTTTACACCTTTTAAGACATTTTTTATTACATATTTATTTTATTTGTTAATTTCATAAATAAATTTGCGTTTGAAAACTGTGCGGAAAATGTAAAAAAGAAACACCGTTATAAGTTATGGAAAAATGAAAGTAATCAAATGAAAACATGATATATCCTTCGTTAACAACAATTTATGGCTCACAATTGAGAAGTTTAATAGATTTTAAATTTAAATGTTGTTTTGTCGTCTTTTCTACTTTATTCAAAGTTAATAATATAAAATTATGTAGAACTATATGATCTTATACTCATTAAATTATTTCATATAAATCAAAATTTCTTAACTAACAAATTATTTGACGTTTTTTACAAGAAACCTTGCTCGACATCTGTACGTTATCTGAAAGATATCATCAACACGAGGGTATTCTTTTTTTACTTATTTTTATTCGTGTCACATGGATGGTAATTTTAAACTATTGAAAAACCAGAAAATATGAAAGTGGTCTTTAATTCTTTTATTATTATTATTATTATTATTATTATTATTATCTTCTATCTGTAGGGAGATTTTTTTCATCCGGATTACGAGGATGGCAATTTAAAACTACAGAAGGAACAAAAAATATGGAAACGGCCTACAGAAAATGTATACTTTTGAAATAGCAAGTATTCATATTTGTATAATGCAAGATATCCTGAGTACCACAAAAGCGTCATCTTAATGCATGTATTTTTTTAGAACTTTACTCGGCACGAGCAATTCGGATTTTAAAACACACAAAAATATGAAAAAGACCTTCAAAAAATATTGTTTTAATGTTACGAACTTATACTCATTGAATTAATTCATATAAACGTTTATTAATGTTGAAAAACATATTTTTTTAATGAAAAATATCTTCAGCACGAAGAAAGTACTCTCAAAACGTAAGTACTTTTTACTCCCTCCGAGCCCCAGCGATTACGATTTTAAAATGCACAAAAAACGGAATATCCCTCCCCCCCACCTCTTCGAGCTATGTGATTGAAAAACAACGTTTACCCCAGACATGCGTGGGAGCAATCATAAGGCTATTGAAATCAGGAAAATTGAAGTTCGTTCATTAACGTTTGGTTCGCCCAGCATGTCCCTAAAGGAATTTTGCGCCATTTAACCCCATACAACCAACCAACCATCATTAGCCTTTTATAAGGCTTTTTAATTAATATATCGGATAATTCCAAATTAAAATGAAAAATTTGCGTCTCAGGTGTAATGGGGTAGCAACAGACAGACTGACACACGCACGTACAAACACCGTCCTTTCATCAATACTGCTTATCATTATTAACCCGGGAGAACTCGCTACATGAGATTTTCTCTCACAGTCGTACTTTTTTAAGGCTCTTATTTAAATCATTTTTCATTTTAATGAAAATTTCAAAATGTTTTTCAATTATTTTACCTATTTTGTGAATAGAAGTACTAAGCCAACCAAAAAAAAGTTGATATTATATGAATGTAAAGTAAAAGAAAAGCAATTGGGCATTCTCACTAGCGAGTTCTCCCGGGTTAAGTAAGACTAAGCAATCATTTAGTTATTCAATGTAAATAAAAAAATATGTAGTAAAACATTAAAATATTTATGATAATTATGCTTAAATATGTATAATAAATCTTTGCTTTACTTTCTAAAAATGAGCGAAAGCAACAGTAAAAACCAATCAATAACACAACGCTGTAATTCTAAACGAACAACTGTTCATAGAGATAAGGATGTTTAATAGATTGATAATGAAAAGAAAATATTTTCCCTTTGCGGACATTAAATGATCGATTATATTGATGTCGAGGATAAAAATGAATTGTTTGAAAGTATCTTTATGGAATTGTCAAAATTTCATATTTATTTGTATATACATTCAGCTATATTGTAATAGACTAACTTGATAATTTTTCTGTTTGCTTGATATGAGCTATGAAGTGGTAATTTATCATTTGTTGTGTGAGTGTTTTGAAACTTATTTTCTGTCAATAAAGGAAACTTATCGGTAAATGAAATTTTTTTCTGTATACTCACAAGTGATTTACGGTCACAAAAACAGTCATATTTTTTATTACTCTTAGTCGAGAGAAAAGTTATAATTTTTGGTGATAATTTTCTCTACCTAATTGAAACAGGCGATGTTCTTTAGGGGGAGGGGACGCAAGGATTAAATGTACTGATAAATTTAAAATTGTGAAGTTAAGTAGTATTTTTCGAAATGAAACTAAACATCATTTATAATTAAGAAGGACCTTCATAACCCTTACTTTTGACTTAGAGCTGAAGAGACCTGAAAAGCACAAAATATACAAATTGTTTCAAATTTTCGAAGTTTCAATTCTGCACTTGAAAAGAGACAAGCAAACTTAGGCTATTAAAATATATGAGGGTGTATCAATAAGTTTTTGCCCTCGCATAAAAATAATTGAGTGAAAGTTATGAAATTGCTACATTGTATTAGTTCTTTTCTATATAGTCACCGTGCACAGTAACACGTTTCTGCAAACGGCATTTCAAGTGAGAGGAGAGTATGTATTCCAGGAGGCGCGATAGTAGACCCAGAGGGGAGCATTTTTCTAACTTTTGCCTTTCCTCACATATGACATATTGTTGTAAAGGCCTGTGACCACTTATTCATGCCCACTCGAGCCCATCTCCCCAAATTTGCCCTCCGGAGGGCATTTTTCTAAATTTTGCAGACATCATTCATGCACCCGGGGGGGGGGGGCAAATTTGGGTGGAGGGGCTCGGGAGTGCATAACATGAATAATTGGTCACAGGCCTTGCCAACAATATGTCACATGTGGGGGTCGGCAAAAGTTAGAAAAATTCCCCCATTAAGTCTACTATTGCGCCTCTTAGAATACATCCTCCCCACTCTCTTTTGAAATACCGTTTGCAGAAATGTGCTACTATGCACGGTGCCTATATAGAAAAGGACTAATAAAATGTAGCAATTTCATAAATTTTACTCAATTATTTCTATGTGAGGGAAAAAAATATTGATATATCCTCGTACAATATGCCCACTAAAGTCCCTTGCCACCCACTTAACTTCTGAACGACTGCTGCTATATTCATAAAAGTGGCATCTAGGTATAGTAAAGGAGCCATACGCTACTGAATGAAACCGACTACGGTGAGAATCTGCGGAATTAGCATTCCTACCTCGAAAACGGAGAGAGATAGCGAAAAAAAATGATTTACAAAGTTGCAGAGCATCATTGATTTAGTACGAAAAGACAGCTTCTGAACATTAATGCGAAGTATTGAACGGTTAAAACGCGCATTTGTTTTTTCGTGATTTCCTACACTGTTACGTCAAGAAACTTGAACGGAAGGTTGGTTGGTTGATTTTTGACGGCCGATTATCTACACTAGGGATATAGGCCCGAGGGGGAGTGCCCTTCGTGGGGGTCTTTCTAAGGGAACCTAATCCGTATTTACTCATGGAAAATCCACGGCTCGAAGAAAACCACGAAAACTCCGAACGATTAGGCCGGCGGGCGCGATTGGGATAGAACCCAGCACCTCCCGTCTACCAGCTTCGAGAGCAGAACCTCTCAGCCACTGGTGGGGCCTTGAACGGAAGGAGAAATGATTATTTTTCGGACCAATGTGCATCCAAATATGCATTGCAGCTGACGATGAGATGATTGTGCATCTCAAATAAAGGTCTTTTGTTATAACTAGTTGTTTTTTTCTTTCTAAGATCGTTTTCTCACGTCAGAGTGTAGGAAATCACGTAAAAACAAATGCCCGTTTTAACCGTTATATTCTTCGTATTAATGTCTACAAGGTGTCTTTTCGTACTAAATCGATGAAGCTCTACAACTTTGTAAATCACCTTTTTCCTTATCTCTTTCTGTTTCCGAGATAGGAATGCTAACTCCGCAGTTTTCCACCAGTTGGCGCCGTAGACGGTTTCATTCAGTAGCACATAGATACTTTACTGTACCTAGACACCAATTTTATTAATATAGCAGCAGCCATTCCGAAGTTACGAGGGTGGCAAGGGCCTTTAGTGGGCATTCTGTATGTGTCGTTTTACAATATAACCCTGAGACGGTGCCTTTATGTTCGTAAAAAAATGCCACGCATAAGAGTGCATATATTTTTTTAAGTTTTTCTCAGAGAGCATTTTTAACATATTTAAGTACACAAATTGTAAAATCTATTAAAATTAAAAGGTTAAAAATTTGTATATTTATATATCTTGTACTATAATGCGAGCAAAAATTGTGTGTGTGTGTGCGTATGTAAATTTTATCTTAAAAGCTGCTCTAAAGATTTTGACTAAATTTTGTATTTTACCGTTTTCGGGCACGAGAAGACCATTGGGCTAGGTCCTGTGTTCGAGTAAATTCGATTAGTGTTGTCATTTAGGGTCATAATGGGTCAGGGCCAAGCTAATTATAGCTGAAAATCGGCTCAAACGAATTTGACTAAATTTTATAGCCAACCGTTTTTGTCACGAGAAAACTATTGGGCTGGGTCACATGTTCAAGAAATTTCGATTAGTGGGTCATTTTTGGGTCACTTCGGGTCAAGCTAATTAAATCTAAAAAATGGCTCTAACGATTTTGACTAAATTTTGTAATCTACTGTTTTGGATTACGAGAAGACCAATGGGCTAAGTCACAGGTTAGAGAAAATTCGATTAGTGGGTCATTTTTGGGTCCCTGTGAGTCAAGCTAAATTTATCTAGAAAACGGCTCTAACGATTTTGACGAAATTTTGTCTTCTATCGTTTTCGGGCACGAGAATATTATTGGGATAGGTTACATGTTCAATAAAATTCGATTAGTGGGTCATTTTGGACCACAATGGGTCAGGTGTGAAGCTAATTGAATCTAAAAAAGGCTGAAACATTTTGACAAAATTTTGTAAAATACCGCTTCTGGGCATGAGATGACCATTGGACTAAGTCACATGTTCCAGAAAAATCGATTAGTGAGTCATTTTGGGCCACTGTGGGTCAAGCTAATTGTATCTAAAAAACGAATCAAACAATTTTGACAAAATTTTCTATTACACAGTTTCTGAGCATGAGAAGATGATTGTGCTAAGTCACATGTTCAAGAAAATTCGATTACTAGGTCTTTTTTGAGCCAATGTTGATCAAGCTAATTATATCTAAGAAAACGTTCAAAACATTTTGACAACATTTTGTATTATATCGTTTCTGAGCATGAGAAAACCATTGAGCTATGTCGCACGTTCGAGAAAATTCGATTAATGGGTCATTTTTGGGTCACTGTGGATTAAGCCAATTGTATCTAAAAAACGTCTCAAAACATTTCGACAAAATTTTGTATTATATCATTTCTGAGTATAAGACTGTTAGGTCACATGTTCGAGAAAATTCGATTAGTGGATCACTTTGGTGTTACAGTGGGTCAAGCTAATCTATCTAAAAAAAATCGCTGAAACAATTTTTATAAAAATTTTTATTACATTGTTTCCCAGAACGAGAAGACCACTGGGATAGGTCACATTTTCGATAAATTTAGAATAGTGGGTCCCTTTTGGGTTACCGTGGATCAAGCTAATTTTATCTATAAAATGACTTAGCGATTTTGACTAAATTTTGTATTCTATCATTTTACGGGTTCCAGAAGAGCATTGGTTAGGTCGCATGTTCAAAAGAATTCGGTTAGTGGGTCATTTTGGATCACTATGTATCAGGATCATGCCAATTGTATCTTCAAACATCAAGCATGATACAGCGAGGATAAAATATCGAATTGAATACAAGGCTAATTTTGACCGAGCTGAGCTCGGTCCTCCATGCTAGTATAATTTACTTCTTTTACCCCTTAACAGTCGCATTAAATTACGGTGTAAAAATTCAATTCCTTATTTTCAACACTTTTTTGAAATATAAATATTCACCTTATTTATTGACAGGTAACATGATACCATAATAAAGCCAATTACACTATTTTATAAAAGTTGTGGGAATCAAACAATCTGAATAAAAGACACAGCCCGTGAATATCACGGGAGCGAGAATTAAGGGTTAAAACAACCTAAATCATGATTGTAACTATCATATTATAGAATATATACATGAATATATTAAATTTAATTCCATGACTTTTTTAATACTTCAGTAATTACTTTTTAAATTCATTTCTTCTTGTGAAAAATTAAAAAATAAAAGCTTCTTTTTTTTTCTAAATGACACTTTCCTATCCTTTATGAAAAAAATAAAGAAACTTTTTTCAATATATTTTTAAAAAAGTACATCTAACTGTTCTATAGTGATAAATATTTAAACAGAGGTAATTAAAGTTAACTACTCACAATAAACAATATTGAGTTTGTATTATTTTTTGAATTATACGATTTTTTCTCTTAAAGTAATTTCCGTTATTAAATGAAGACATGAGGGAAAGAAGATATTATGTAACAAAAATTAGAATTCCAGAATATGGAAGTGAATGTTTTTTGTTGCAATTTTGGTTATTTATTTAATTACTTCTTAGTAGCATATGTTTGATTATTAATAGGTGATACTAAACTCTCCTAGAAAAGAATATTAATATTTTATTATTAAATATTAGAAATTATTTTCACCATTTAAATTCTTAAATATCAAAACATTAAATATCAAAAGATACTGTCTCATATCTTTAATACGAAGTAGAATTTTAGTATTTTAGTTTTACCATATGGCATAATATCTCATACCGTTTACATCCATAAAATAAAACAATTTTTCAGAAAATGTATCATAACGTGTTCTTCCGTTAAGTTCTTCAAATATCCATTTAAATCTCGCACGATTGCAGCAAAGCGTATGCTCGCAAAGACCTGGTATCCCTTGCGCTACAACAGACGCCGGTTGTACACCTACGGTGTCCGTATGTCCCTTCAGAGTTAGCGATGAAATTGTTCATGATTATTGATCATCCCGCCGACTGTCAAATACGGTCTTTAATCCGGATTTTCACATCAAAATACGTGACAACAGTGGACATTCATTACCATATCCGAGAGGTGTATAGACCTCTAATGTTATATATAACCTTAATGCAAGAGTGGTCACACACTGCTTCTCAAACAGATTCTCTCATCGAATCTTTTGGGTGATAGAAATTTGACACCATCCATACAGTCCTAACGTTGCGCCGAGCGACTATCAGCTCTTCCGATAGCTGAAATCGTTTCTTAGCGGTCTGAGATTCAACACTGACGAAGAAGTGGAAATGTTGGGGAAGGTGTAGCTTTCCTCACAGGCGGCGGCATTCTACAAGGAAGGGTTACAAAAACTAATCGGCGTTAAAACAAATATTTAACAGACATGGAAAATGCATAGAAAATTAGAAAAGATATGAAGAATCTTGTAAAAAATAAATTTTCTAAATATCTTTTGTATTTGTTTTTTTAATTGCAAAACAGATCTTTCTTAAATATAACCCTCGTATATATACTAAACTACGTCGATTTTAAAAAGAAAAATTTTTAACTTGTATACCAGTTATAAACAAATTACAAGATTATAAACATGATGCGAAATCTGCTTCGTTCACTCCATCGAGATGTCACGTACCTACAAAAGTACTTTAATTATAAAGAAAATTTAACAAAATTGAATTGCTTGAGTTGATGAAAGATATTAAATAACAGGAAATTTCTGTGATAAAATCCAGCTTTTATGTATGAGTATTTTAGGTAGCTTTCATTACAAAAAGCTACCTATTGCAGCCGTTCGGAGGAAAGCGATTTCAAAAAATTTTGGTATATTTTCATCGATCATGACCCCCAGACCCCGAAACCACCCTCCGTTCAAATGTTTATATATATATATATGATCTTTGTCATACTGTAACTCTCGTATTTATGAACCGATTTGGAAAAAATTTCGTGTGTATATAGTACATACCAATGTCTCGACCGAGTTCGTTGGCCAGCTTCAACCGCCATTTCAACAAAATGGCGGTTGAAAAAAAATTTAAAAATTAATTTAAATGGCCGCCATTTAAAAATTCATTTAAAATGAGGCACAAAAAATTAGAAATAGAAAAATATTTTTTTCTTATGTGTTCGAGCTTGATACGAAGATTTCGGATCATTTTTTGTTTCGTCTGTATCTTAAACTGTATCTTAGTCTGTATCTTAGTTATAGCACATTGAATTTCTAGCATGACTGACATTTTGAAACGATCTGATTTTTGTCACGCGATAATATGCGTATTTATGAACCGATTTGGATGTGACAAAGCATTTGCATAGTACATAGCAATGTCTCGACCGAGTTCGTGGGAAAACTTCATTCGCCATCTTGTTTCAAAATGGCAACCATTTAAAAAATTTTAAAAAATTTAAAATTTAAAATGAGGTACAACAAAATTAGAAATTGGAAAAGATTTTTTCCTTATGTGTTTGAACATGATACAAAGTTCCCGGAGCATTTTTTGTTTCGTCTATATCTTAAAAAATGGCTGAGTCATAGCACTTTGAATTTCTAGCATGGCTGACATTTTGGAACGATCTGATTTTTGTTACGCGATAATACGCGTATTTATGAACCGATTTCGATGTGACAAGGCATGTGCATAGTACATAGCAATGTCTCGACCGTGTTCGTGGGCCAGCTTCATACGCCATCTTGTTTCAAAATGGCGGCCATTTAAATATTTAAAAAAAATTTAAATTTTAAAATGTGGTATAAAAAAACTAGAAATTGAAAAAGTTTTTTTCCTTATGTGTTTGAGCTTGATACAAAGATTCCGGAGGATTTTTTGTTTCGTTTATATTTAAAAAAAACGGTTGAGTTATAGCACTTTGAAATTCTTGTGTGGCTGACATTTTGAAAGGATCTGAATTTTGTCACGCGATTACACGCGTATTTATGAACAAATTTGGATATAACTTGTTGTGTACATAGTACATACCAATGTCTCGACCGAGTACGTTGGACAACTTCATCTGCCTTCTTGTTTCAAAATGGCGGCCATTTAATTTTTTTTTTAATTTTAATTTAAAATGAGGTACAAAAAAATTAGAAATTGAGAAAGATATTTTTTTTATGTGTTTGACCTTGATACAAAGACTTCGGAGCATTTTTCGTTGCGTCTATATTTTAAAAAATGACGAAGTTATAGCACTTTGAATTTCTAGCATGGCTGACATTTTGAAACGATCTGATTTTTGTCACGCGATAACACGCGCATTTATGAACCGATTAGGTTGTGACAAAGCATATGCATAGTACATAGCAATCTCTCGGCCGAGTCCGTTTGCCAACATCATCCGCCATATTGTTTCAAAATGGCGGCCATTAAAAAAAATTGTATTTAGAATGAGGAACAAAAAAATTAGAAATTGAATTTTTTTTTCTTATGTGTTTGAGCTTCATACAAAGATTCCGGAGCATTTTTTGTTTTGTCTTTATCTTAAAAAATGGCTGAGATATAACAGTTTGAATTTCTAATGTGGGTGACCTTTTGAAAAATCTAATTTTTTGCCTACAGCAGCACTCGTATTTATCAACCGATTTAGATGTGAGTGAGCATGTGCACAGGAATTACTAAAGTCTCGACCAAGTTCATTGGTTAGCTTTGTTGCACCCATTATGTTGCTTTAAAATGGCGGGCACTTCAAGATATCGCCGAATTTGGCGACTAAATATAAATTACTTTAAATAAAACCAGCTTTGAAAACGCGACTAATTTCGCGAAATTCTCATTCATATGCAGTATTGAAAAAAATCAGTATTTAATCTTCTATAATCGGGTTCCACTAATTTGAGCTCCGTGTATTTGAATAATATAAGCTGGCTTTTAAAAATTAAGGAATATGAAAGCTACCTCTTCCTCCCGGCACTGGCCGGAAGGACTTTTTAAAGAATTTTTTAAGTATGTCTAACAATTTTACAAGAATTAAAGCAGAATAATATAATAACAGTAAGTGATCATTAACAAACCAAATAATAATAATAAATTAAATAATCGAAAAAGCAAAAACATAGATATTGAATAATTCAAATGAAACATGTTATTCCAAATACGGGCTTGTGAGTATTTCAAAGCGTTTTCAGGAAATTTCATATCACTTTGTAAAATTCAATGATATTTTTTATATTTTCGTTGTTTCCTTTGAACATAATTTAATAGAACTGATTACATGTTTCAAAAAATGCATTATACAATACATTTTGTTTATTTTTTTAGAAATATTGTACAAATTATGAATTACGGACAGTATGGTTTTATTTTCACTCCGACATGTATTCATTAGTTAAGAGTTTGAAAAACAAAATTTACAGAAAAATTCACAAAATATAATCGACTTTTAACGATCATAAAGATTTATGGGAGAGATGTTAAAAACGAATAATAGTTATGCTGACAGAACAAAAAAGAGAAATTTTTATAAGAAAATTCTGCAACACCTGCAAAAGTTATTAAAATTTCATAGGTCAAGCACATTTTGTGTATCACACGTAAGTATGTTAGACAGATTGCAAATTTTGCTGACGTATTTATTTACGATGTTTATCATAGTATTTTATTCAAGCGGTTTTACCGAAGAAAGGGAATACTTTGTACATTGGCATTACTTTGCTTAATTTGAATCATTGTTATTTATCTCTTACTTATCTTGTATGACGACAGCAAAAACTTGCGTAGTTAATTTCTATTTTAGAAGCAAATAAACAGTCATCAACCTGATATATCTCTCCAGTGTTCACTTAGATACTAAGACATTTAAATGAACTGTAAATATGAATACAGTGTTTAGACACCATCTGTAATTAAGGTGTTAGTTTAACACAAAACATATAGAGATGTTATTAAAATAATGTTATTTTATTATGGAATTTTGTATCATGAAAGAGATCAAAAATAAAAATATGAGATCTGAAGTGGATTGATAAATATCAAAAGATTAAAAACTGTTTTTCTATTTTATATTAATTTTTAACTGGCTTCTTTCGAACTAAATTTATGCAAATTAACACTGTAGCTTAAAGTTAAATTAGTGTTTATATTTCAAAATTGAATCTCATGGATCATTTAACGCCTTTTCTGTAACGTAACATAAATATAGATAAATAAAAATATACGCTGTGATGTGAACTGATTAAAAAATATATTATTTCGCTTCAAGTTTAATTTCCTTCTGGAACTTTTCCATTGCTCAACAGGATCGGGACTGAGACACAGGATTTTGTGTCATAAAAAGAATTCAACAGAGAATTACTGACACAACATGAAACAGCTTTTGTCACTCAGTTAATTGATTTTTGTATAACAGCTGTAATTTTGTACTGAATGCTCAAGGCTGTTTTCAAATCCAAAAGGGCAACTTTATGATATAAGTTTAAATTTATTTTTGTTCGGAAATGCATGAAATTAGCAGGTGTTGTTGTACAGAAACTATGTAATCAAACTGTTTTTTCGTTTTCATTTGCAAACGCAATAGATCTTTTAGAAAATAGTGTCAAAGTGGGCGTTTCGAGTCGAATTTCCACGCGAAAGAAGAATAGCGACTCAATGGAGGGTGAAAAACATCTTTGTCACGTGATTAAAACCGCTTATAACTAAATAGGTAATTTATTTATCAAAAAATGGAAAACACAGTTCGATTCCAAATCGCTTCCATAGTCAAGCATACGAATTTTATATCTTTCCTTTAAAAAATGAATTTGTAAATGTGTCAAAACATTGTGCGCGTTTTGAGTAGATCAGTTCAAAACAGCCTTAAAACACAATATTTCGAAATGTGCATCGCACAAGTACGCCTGTACTTCGTATTGACATAGTTTCGGTTTTATTAACTTTAGGACCATTGTGATGTGAATTAATCCGAACATCATATGATTCAATAGGAATTTCAGTAACAATCTCGCAGTGTTCCCGAGTCACAGATTGGTAAACCCTACTGTGGGTTAGAAAGTGAAATAATATCAGTATTTTAAAGTGTATATAATACAATTTAAAATTCTGAATTTACTTTGCAATTAATATTTCTTATTTATTTCATCAAGTTGCTACTAAACTTTATATTAATTCAAAGCTAAGATTAACAGAAAATACATTTTCTATCGGTACCAGTTTTGTTGTATTATGATATATTTTTTTAACTAACGAGGGGTGTTAGGAAATCAGACTACTTGGATCATTTTCAAACTTTCGTAGTTTGAAGGTCGTACCCAAGTCAGGGATAGAAGCAAGCAGTACTCCGGAACTTATTGTTCTTAATCTAAAAAAAAGTTCTTTAAATTATTAAAATTCTGTCTAATTCTGTAATGTTCATTGTATAAAGTCTAAATGAACAAATTGGAAATTGGGTCACGCATTTGAAAACACGATTTCTTCTATTACCATGAATAGTCGTTAAAATATACGATTTTTATTTGGGCAGCCCTGTACATGATCTACTGATATGTATGCATACTACAGTATGCTAAAAGTTAGTTCCGTTAAACGCATAATACAGTTGAAAATTTCCACTCAGCAATTTCCGCCAATAAACAGATGTTGTTGAGAGCTTTTTTGCGACCCTGTATATGATCTATAGAATCTATACACACCAAGTAATGTTTAAAAAATAATTAAATTTAAAAACGCATACCACAATTTAAAACCTACTTCCAGCAATTGTTGTTCGTAGGCTTCTATGCGCACCATATTTTTTTTAAATGGACCACATTTCTTTTCAATACCGAACCATGCCATAGAAAACCCCAATAACATATATCAATTCCATGGCAATCGGACTATATTTACGCGAGTTAGAGCATTGACGGACAGAAGAACCGTATCCATAAACACTTTTCAACTGTGTTAGAAAGGGTTAAAAAGAGTGTAAAAAAAGAAATTTGGACTGCGTGCTACAGAAAATATGTCGACGTGGTGCCCAGCTTCTGAAGCGCGCCGCAGGTTGCCGTCGTCAGGATTACAAAATTCTTTAATACTAGAACCACCGTTAGAGGTCATTTTGATCTCTGCCAAATTGATAATAGCGCGTCGAACCAGAAATTTCTTCATAGCATATGTTAAATGTATGCAGCACAAAAAATAGGCTAATTAAATAAGTTAAGTAATTAAAAAAAAATTCTGGTGTGAAACACTTTTTATAAAACTAGTTAATAGCTGGCGGTTCTAGTGTTAAATTAATTTTTATAAAATTTGTCAACTTTAATTTGAAATGTAAATTACCTAACGTTCATAGAAAATTTAATTATCATATTTAGAACGGTATAATTTATTTTTTAAGTTATACCTTTGAAAAAATAGTAGATACTTTCTTTTTATTTTCGGGATTATATATTTAGTTTATTTCAGGATTAGAGAACATTCACAAAATACAGTTCAATGGGCTTAAAACTTCATTTGGAGATTTAAACTCGAGTTAAGCTTTGAAAGCATTTTAGTTTACTTTAATCTAGTACTACAATTAATGGATTGGTTTAAAGTAAACTTTCTGAACGACCGTACTGGAAATAAAATTAGTGTTGTTTGAGAAAACATATTGTGGGTAAGGGAAACTACTAGATGTATTCATACATGCATTAAATTATCAGTTTGATGAATTCTTTACAAAACATAGTGAATTAGAACAAAATATTTGCGAATGATGTTTTTTCTAATACAATTCTATTCTAATACAATTATTCAGATAATAATTTACGTTAAAATATTAAAGGTTATTTAGTTTTTGTAACTTGTTATAAAGTGGAGTAAGAAAAACAAAACTATGAAGAGTTTTCGGATGTAGCTAAAAGTAACGTAGTAAAGTAATGTCGTTAAAATAAACGATTTTTATTTGTACAGCCCTGTATATGATCTACAGATATGTATGCATACTACATAATACGCGAAAAGTTAATTCAGTTAAACGCACAGCGAGATTGAAAATTTTCACCTAGCAACTTCCAACGATAAACAGATGTTGTTGAGAGCTTTTATGCGACCCTGTAGTTTAAATGTAGCTTAAAGAAAATTATCTTTGACGTTTCAATAAATAATAATAATGAAAAAATATGCTTTTATGAAAATGCATTGAAAACAATAATTTGTACTGATAAGATAATGGAAAAAATAAATTTTAAAATAAATTACAATGCATTGGTTGTAATTGCTATACATTTCTGGAAATTAAATTTCAAGCTTGATTAATTTACTCTATAAGTTGAAGACATGATGCTACCAAATTTTATTGATTACCTAATTTTTGTTACACTCTCTAACGATTAGCTTCCAACAAAGCCGCCCATTAACTACTTATCTACTAATCCTCTTGAAAACAAAATCTATTATTACTCCATTTTGCTATCATAAAAGGCAATACTTAATTTATTCGACAAGAGAGAAACAAACAGTACTAAATTTTAATAAGCAGAAAGAAAGAAGTATCCTAAAAAGTTTTAAATCGCTAATAACATTTATCTACGGAAATAAAAATCACTAACTATTGTTGGGCTTAAATATAAATAAATAAGCTTTACTGTTATTAAGTGAAACAGATGCGAAATCTTTAAGTTTGAGTCATAAGAATAATTGGGTAGCAAAGATTATTTTCTCATTTTTTTCACAACATGTTAAAAATCAAAGAGTGAAAAGGCAAAGTTCCATATATTATTATTAAACATTTTCATTCTTACTCTTGCTTTCAGCGCATTCAGACTGATGAAGAATTACGGACATTTACTTAGAATTTTAAGAAAACTACAGGACGTTAAGAGGAACTGATAAAAAAGCTAGAGAGAGATAGAAAAATGATTTATTATTAGTGGAATTGAATAAAATGATGTGTAAATCTCCTATCATGAGAAGAATAAAAAAAGGGGGGCTTTGCATTTGATAGAAAATTTTTGGCTAAAGCATCGTAGCATTTTGACAGGTGGTATTATTTCAGTTACATTAAAAATCAATATTTTAGGAGTGTACACTTGTATCCAAAATTAAGGACCAGTCACAAAATGCTAATTTTCAAGTAAGCTAATACTCAAAAGGAAATAATATAATTCAAATAATTACTATCCCTACAGCACAGCTAGTCCATATAGCATCTGAATCATGTCACACATGCTCACAAGTGTCACAGTCACTACGGTGAAACAAAAAATAGGAAATTCCACACGTCTCATTATGAGTCTAAAATTCTCACTATATGTGACTCCACTGAGACGTCAGTGTAACTGCTGATTTGTGACGAGTCACCAGGTGACTTTACAATGTAGGTACATTGTGACTCTCATGTGACTGTCATTTTTAGACTCAATTTCAAAGTCATCATGAACGTTGCATTATGTTAAGTCACCAAATAATATCACATTATAGTCACATGGTGACTTTTCATAAAAGAGCACAATGGTGACTTCACAGTAGTCTCTCTGTCACCTGAAAGTCATCATGTGACTTTAATGTGACATTATTTGGTAACATATCACAATGCAGCTTTCACGATGACTTTGAAATTGAGTCTGCAGATGACAGTCACATGAGAATCACAATGTAACTACATTGTAAAGTCACATAGTGACTCGTCACAAAGCAGCAGTCACAGTGACGTCTCGGTGGAGTCACATATAGTGATCATTTGAAACTCATAATGAGATGTATGCAATTTCCTGTTTTTTTGCTTTACCGTAGTGACTGTGACACTTGTGACCATGTGTGACATGAATGAGATGTAATATGGACTAACTGTGCTGTAGAGACATAATTATTCGAATTATATTATTTCCTTTTGAGTATTTGCGTACTTGAAAATTAGCATTTTGTGATTGGTCCTTAATTTTGGACATCAGTGTATTTTAAATACCTAAAAGGGGATGAAAGTGATATGCTTTAAATCGTGACTCCTTTTTATTTCAGAATCCCCTAAGCAATAATTTAAAAGTATTTATTTTTCTTTTCCATGACTTTTTAGTATATGTTGTCTATCTTTTTCTTTTATATAATACAAGATAAATTATTTAATTTTAGCCCGAAATTGAATCATGTTTTAAGCAGGACATAAAAGAGAAATATACAAATTGTGACTATTAAACTCGGAGGAATATTGACCATTATTGTGTAAATAGATGACGTCTTTACATTGATGGAAATTTACTAAACAAATATGAATAAAAGTAGTACATTAGTTCTTAACAAGTTCTTATATTTAAGGAAGGAGAATTACTATAAATATTAGCAAAGAACTTATAAGTTAGTAAGATTGGCAACTAGCAATTCAAAAATTGATGAAATTCTTGGTGATGGAAGTATAAGTTTCATATTACAATGCACTATGAAACTATAAGACCACTGAAGAATTCGCGAATCGGCGTAGAAGAAAAAATAATATGCAAACTTTATTTCGAATATTCAAAATTAATAGTAAAACACTTTCTTACCAATTTCTGTACCTTTCTGCACTACTTTTTACCCGACTGTAAAGAAGGGTTATGTGTTTCACGCGTATCTGTGTATGTGGATTTCTTTATACCCTCGAAACATCCCAACGGCTGGATGGATTTAATGAATGAGGTCTCTATCAATTCGTCTTAATGGCCCGATGGTTATAGGCTAGGTTTTGTCTTTATAAATTCAAAATGGCGGCCGTAAAATAAAAAATGGTGGTAGAGACGGGAAAAAAAGTTACGCACCCTATTGAGTGGCATATCATGGGATAGGTCTTTCAAAATAAAGACGATGTTTCATTAACTATTTTACAGTCAGAAGCTCCGTTAAAATATTATACAACCTGGAAGTTGTGTATGTAGGATCTCTAGCTTTACTGCAACTCTAATCATCATAGACATCTATAGATCTCATCAAAACAGTGATTATAGGTAGGAACTAACAATTAAACACAACTTAAAAGTCATCAATACAAGTAAATTAAAAAAAAAATAGATATGTAATATAAACAAGTAATATAAATATATATATATATATATATTTTAAGTCAATTCCTACTTAGGTCAATAAGAGAATTTTTTTCTTCCATTCTTCTTTTCTCGAGAGTGGTGCTTAAAATGCCTTAATCAAGAAGAGGGCATTCTCGGTTTTAAAATACCTTGATCAAGAAGAGGGCTCTCTCGATTATTCGAAATTAATTAATTTAATTTAATTAATGAATTAATATTTGAAAAAACTGAATTAACATCAAGTGTCATCCACTACAAGTTTAAAAAAATTTATTTGAGCTTGATTGGATGAATAATAATTATTTTATTAGCGATTGAAAATTTGAACAAGATATATATAGGGTGCATAGGAAAGTCCCTTTAACCTGAAAATACTTGCGAACGGAGAGAGCTACAGCTATGTAAGCGAGGTAACGGTATAGTAAAGCGACTATGCCCGACATAATGCAATCGAAAGCAGCGCCCCTGGTGGCGAAATTTGGAAGATAGTCGTTGCAAATCGAAAACAAAAAGAGATAGAGAAAAAATTCCAGTTGTAATGTTTTAGAGCATCAATTAATTAGTACGAAACGACATTTGGTTTACAAGGATAAGATAAATTGTTGCCGGTATACCCAAAAATGTCCGAAATCGATACGCGACGATTCTACTCTGCATATGCACATTTCGGAATTTAGCAATGCGCAATCGCAGATTGTGACGTTGTATGGTACTGTAACGTCTGTAATATTTTAATTTCCAATGCATTTAAAATTTTAGTTTAACCCATTAAAGAAGAGCATCTTTTACACTTCTTTTAATTATTCGACACCAGTTTTTTCCACATCGTAATTTTGTTACATTAAATCGCTCAAAATTTAAGATTAGATAATATGAAAATTTCCAAACTAAAATACTGGTATTCAAATTTAAATGTTTTGTTCACCTTACATGGCAAGTTTTCTTGCTAACCGGCTTTAATGTGTTAAAAGGTGTTGGCACTTGCTTAATACAAATAGCCTAATCTCATAGCATAAGCTTATTGATGGCAAACGATAATTTTAATCCGAATTCGCAAGCGCTTTTATTCTAAAACTTTTATTTTCTGTGTTGTGACAATCTTAATCGTTGCCTATGGACGAGTTAAAAATACGTGTCCTTTTCTGAGAGTGGCAAAGTGACTGGAATTCTGAATGATCCTAAATGAATGAGATCCTACAAAAGGTACATTTCCAGGGTTCGTGCGGGTCCTGGAATTGCCAAACCAGAAAATTCTTCAATACCAGTATTTTGTTATAGGTAATTTCTCCTGAAATAAGGCTAAATTTTGCGCGTTTGAACTTGATTTTTTTTTATAAGAAAATACTGATATTTTGCCTTGAAAATAACGGTACTCGTGCGAACCCTGATTTCTTCGTGTATTAAAAATAATCTTTTCTTGTAGTTTGAAGTGAGAATGGCGAACTTCACTGATTTCGAATATTGCGAGATGGTACTTATTTACGGCGAATGCCAACGAAATGCAACGCATGCTGCACGGGAGTATGCCGTACGTTTTCCAGCTGGGCCACATCCAAGTGCAGTTGCCATCGCAAATGTAGTGCAACGTCTCAGAGAGACCGGAAGCACTAGGAGTCGGCCGCGTTCTGGCAGACCAGTGAGTGCAGGTATGCGTATTGCGCCAGAGAGTATTTTGGCATATGCACTAATCCATCCACACAGAAGTACAAGAGATATCAGTATGGATTGTGGCTTAACACGGGGCCGAGTATGGAAAATACTGCGTGATCAACATGCACATCCCTATCGTATCACTCTGCAGCAAGCACTGTTGCCACGGGATAATGAGCGTCGATTTGATTGGTGCAACTGGGCGTTGATTAATGTTGAAGGTAACTTAGATTTTTTGTCCAACATTCTTTGGTCGGATGAGGCACAGTTTCAACATACTGGAGTACCAAACCGACATAATGCCCACTACTGGGCGCTGAAAAATCCCTCGTGGGGACTATCAACCAGACACCAAGTGCGCTGGTCCATTAACGTATGGTGCGGTATTTGGAAGGATCGCTTATTGGGACCTGTGTTCTACGAAGGTACATTAAACGGACAGAGGTACCTCCAACTATTACAAAATACATACCTGACTTTGTAGATGATATTCCCCATTTCGCATTACGGGACTTGTGGTTCCAACATGACGGTGCCCTTGCACACCAGCCAACTTCAGAGCAAAGTTTTCTCAAAGATTGTTTTGGACAACAAATTATCGGATATGGTAGTAGTGTTGAATGGCCTCCACGATCGCCGGACCTCTCTCCATTGGATTTCTTCCTGTGGGGTTACACAAAAGATCAGGTTTATGCAACTCCATCTACAAGTCTGCTGGACCTACGTCGTCGTATTGAAGATGCTTGAAATAGAGTGACACCTTCCATGCTGAGAAATGTTCATGCAGAATTACTCACACGAATACAAACGTGTATCGTGAGCAACGGCAAATTTTTCGAACATACTGAACATTAACATTTTATCCCTGTGAGACAGTTTGTCTTTATTGCTATTTTGTGTGATGTTATCAAAATTTATTGACGTAAGTACGTATGTATACAAGAAATTGTGCCTATTTCTTCATACTTCTGGCTATTCCTTTCAAACATATACACAAAATGGAGTACATCGTTTTGGGAAATTTTTGGGTATACCGGCGACAATTTATCGTATCCGTGTAAACCAAATGTCGTTTTGTACTAATTAATTGATGTTCTAAAACTTTCTAATTGGAATTTTGGCTCTATCTCTTTTCGTTTTTGAATTGCAAAGGCTATCTTCCAAATTTCGCCACCAGGGGCGCTGGTGTCGATTGCATTATGTCGGGCATAGTAGCTTTACTATACCGTTACCTCACTTACATAGCTGTAGCTCTCTCCGTTCACAAGTATTTTCAGGTTAAAGGGACTTTCCTATGCACCCTGTATAGCGAGAGTGTGAGCTAATAGTAGGAATTGAAACAAGTACTATAAAAATTTTGTTTTTAAAGTCAATCCATATTTAGGTCATCAAAGAAAAATTTAATATAATCTCTTAAGCTAATATTAGTTTTTGTTGGATTAAAATATCTCAATGTGTTGATTTTCTATAAGCAAGTAGGTTTACAATGGAAGTCTATGGGAATTTGGCGAAATATAAGAGATATTGCCAAGTTGGCGACAAACTTGGTGATATTTGTCAACAGAACAGGGTCCCACTCTATGGTAACCCCCCTTATATATATGAAGATGCATTAAATGCTTCAATAACCAATGGCCGTCATTTTGTCTCCCATGTAAAACTAAAATTAATTAATTAAAATTTAATTAATGAATTAATATTTTAAAACAAAAACTGTATTAACATCAATTGTCATCCAGCACAAGTTTAAAAAAATTTATTTCAACTTGATAGGGTGAATAATAAGTATTTTATTAACGATTGAAAATTTGAACAAGATATATAAATAAATAAATAAATACAGGGACAGTGTGAACTAATAGTAGGAATTGAAAAAAATAGTTTCACATTGGTGAGAAATAATTAATTAGTTGGCTTTTTACGCAGTCTTGTTTTTTGATTTTTAAAATTTAATTGTTTATTTCCCAATTGTTTTTTAAATTTACTCATTGTTGTATAAACTAAATACGGGTTCTTGTAAAAATTTATACTATCACCTGAAAAAATTTGAATATTACATGTCATTTCATAACTATCATATAACGTATGTTTTCATATTTCGTAAAGTCTTTAAGACAGAAGTAAAGTTTCAGGTTCAATTTACTAATTACTTGGTGATGACGCGGGGGAAAAGTTATCGGTGTACGAGGTGAGAAAAAATTATTTTATAAGGAGGCAGTTAAATCTGGAAGTGAAATAGCATGGTAAAACGAACGTACCAAACATTTCATTCGCAATTTCATAATTAAAAAAATATTTCCAAAGTAAAATAAAAAAAAAAAATCTGGGGGAAGAATTTGACAGCACGCGGCAATCGACAAGATTTTCGGCCATCTACGAAAAAAATTCTTTCCTCTCATTAAATTTCACACCGTTTTAACAAAAAGACATGACAAATTACGGTTTTAAAGATTTGAATCAAATGCTAATACCAAATTTAGGATAATGGAGAATAAAAACAAAATTATTGAAACATCATCGGGTAGAATGAATAAAATGGGCTTAAACTGCCATGTTACGCTATGATGAGGGAAAGAAAAATTGCATTCTGAAAAAAAAAAAAAAAAAACCCTTGATGGCTACAAATACTATTGGCATGACTCGAGGAAAGAACCAAAGGGATATTTCAAGTAACAAATGAGCGGCGGCTCCATAACCGTTTGCATGATGTTTTCTCATGATGAATTGTATGATTTCCAGTGAATATCTGGACTTATGAACTCTGAAAAATAGCAAGCTATGCTACATGTTAATATCATACCGTTCGTTCTTGTTTTAGGCGGCGCTGAATGGAGGTTTTAGTAGGACACTGCTTCTTGCCGTGCATATAAATCCACTCGGGAATGGTTTAACCCCTTGAGGGGCGGTGGGATATATTTTATCCCACCTACGATTATTGAAGATTCACACCAGAAAAAATTTATGAAATTTTACTTTTCTAACTTTAGTGGAAAAAAGTCGTAAAATTGCTTTTCCATATTTTGAAGTAAAATTTTTCTATTTTTCCGGTGGGAATTATGCATCACACAAAGGTAGTTGCTTGCCCCTCAAGGGGTTAAGAATGATGTTGTGTCGCTGTCTAGTACAGGGATGGCGAACCTTTTTGAATATGCGTGTCAAAATTTTGAAAATTATTATATACCGACTTCTAACGTGCCAGAAAAATTTTAACTAAGATAAAATCAATAATTATTTTTTTTTAATAACTTACTTAAGTATTTTTATACTTATACTAAATTGCACTCCTAACTTATTTATTATGCTGTATTTACTCAATAATATAGCCATGTCGCATCAAATTCTGTATTAGTATGTATAAATGAGTTTTTGTTTTATTGTATAATTCCGAATGAGATCATTTTTAGTTCTTCAGGTAGAAGCAGGTTCAATAAATACACAATCATTTACACTAACAGTTAAAATTCAATTTTGAAAATTAAAACTTAACTTAAAACCTTAACTCATATAAAATGAAACCTAATCTGAAGTAGAAGTAGGCATATTACTATGCAAATTATCTCCAAAGTTTCAATTTTCAAAAATAAAAATTTTGAAGTTGGATAGAGAAGCAAAATGATTTGGAAAATATTATATGTTGAATGATTTGGTGAGAAAATGACGCTACAAGGCGCTTTCATTGATATTGACAATATCTTAATTCATTCAAAAGTAACGGATTATTTTAAAATAAATTATATACCTTTTACTCAAAACGAAACTTTTCGTAAAAAAAACATAAAATGGATTCTTCTCCATAAACTAAATATAATCTATAAGTATTTTCGTGTGTCCAGGGAAGTTTTCTTACGTGCCAAGCTCGGCACGTGTGCCATAGGTGCCATCCCTGGTCTAGTGTAAGGTGATATTTGAACACCATAGAAAAACTTTAGATTACTTTAAATTTCAGATTTAATTAAAAAATAAACAGATTTCCTCTGTGAATGAACTGTGAGGTTGCCAATGTGGAATGGCGGAATATTCCTGAAACAAAACATAAAACCTCATCATTCCAATAAAAGAGAGAGTGTTTGAGATTACAAGAAAAAAGAGGGGGCAGATATCATACATTTTTTTTTTTTTTTTTTATGTCTCTGGTCAAAATGTCTTATATGTTTTTAATAGTGGAATTTTAATTTATGTCTAAAAATTTAATTAATTTAATAATTTATCACATTATTTAAAATTTATTAAAACCTTAATGTAAAAAATACGTTGTAACATAATATTTTATATATATTTAAATTATAATTATAATCTTTAATTATTTCATAATTTTCAAAATTAAAGTGGTCTTATCATCTCTTAATATGTTATAGTAATTGAAAAAATAAAATTGAAACGTCTATTAACTGTAGAATAATTTAATAAAATTAATATTTAAGGAAATCTTCTTGCACTTTATAAATTTAATTATTGAAGACGATCATGAAATGTAAATTAAATATATAGCATAATTTCACGCTTAACTGATAATTTTTTCAGTATTTTTCTTTTCAATATATATTTTATAGAATTTATACACGGAGAATAGATTAAGTTTTAAGATAAACCTAAAGCATTTTCGTCATTTCGTTTCAGATATACTACAAGCGTATCTTCCCCTCCCCTCTAAAGCTTCTTAAATAAAGATTTCCTAAAGGCTACAGAAGAAATCTTCCAGCTGACCGTACAGGAAAAAGAAATATACTAAGAATACAATAAGATCTCTTTTTCTCAATAAATAGCTTCCAGTTGTACGAATTCCCGGCGGTAAATCATCGATATCAAAGAGTCAGCAGTTCCTACTTTCTATTTCCTGAAGGCCTTCGTAGGTCATTGCTTATCGTCAGTTATAGGGAATATCTCTTTATATATCATTACAATAGTTACTGCTTAAGTTAAGTGTCACCGTAAATTACTCGGTACTTTTAGTTCAAAAATTACAGTTGAAATAAAAAAGGATTGTTATCTTTCGAAATGTGTACAAAGTAAAAATAAAATGCATAAACGATTTAAACACTTTGGTTTGAATTTGTTTTTATACAGGGTGTCCCAAAAGTCCCTGACACGTTATAAATTCAATATAAAATCAAGTAAATGTTGTACACGAGTGCGGTTTAGACAAAAATACTTCTTACGATAAAAGTTTTCTTCAAGCAAATGAAAATAATTAGTTCCAATCTTCGATCATAGATGGCGCCATTCTTCTGTATGTTTGCTGTCAAACATGCGTTTTTGCTGATTTTCAGATTAGTTTTGACGCTGTGACAAAGGAATGACGACACCCTTTCTCAGTCATAATTTCTCTGTCACAGCGTCAAAACTAATCTGAAAATCTGAAAAAATACATATTTGAAACAAAACCTTCGGACAAGTGGCACCATCCATAATAAAAATTTGGAACTAATTATGTCATTTACTTGAAGAAAACTTTTCATCGTGAAAAGCATTTTAATCCAAATAAAAAAGTGAAATTTTGTACCAAATAATATAAACAATCGCGAAAATGAAACTGCAAACAATGAAAAAAAGTAGAGGTGGGGGGGGGGGGGATTAGTAAAATCGTGGAAATCGACAAATCGCTCTTCGCAAAGCGAAAAAACAACGCTTGGGGAATTCTATTAGAACAGTGTATTTTAGGTGGTATTCGGTGTCAAATTTGTATATGTATGCATTGCATCGTATAAAACTTTACAAAAATCTATTTAAAAAATCATTCAAAAAGCTCTTTTTAAATATGACATAACATATTTATTTTTTCAAACGTATAAGAAATGATGAATTAAAATACGGTTGCCAAACCACGATTTACAAGCGTGTCTCCAGTTGGGACATACAAGATCTATGCCACGCTCTAATGCCTAACTTACTTCCAGCTTTTGTGTCTAATTTCAATACTGATGCTGATCTATAAGTTTTAAGAACGAAAATGTAACTTTTATTCATATCGTCTGAAATGAACGGCTTTAAGAATTAACTCAGGCAACCGAGTTATTTTTTTTATTTTTATGAAAGGAAAGAATTGTTTTCTGTTAATAATGGCGTCATTTTCTACATGGATAATTTTAAGGTACATATTATTGACATTTAAAATCCATTTTCTTTCAAACTTAAAAAAAATACCATTTTAAATTAAAAATTAAATATTTATACATGCAGTGCGCAGACGGTAAACTATCAAGTATTTTTAATAATTTTCTTCAAGTAATAAGATGTAATGGTATAACACAAGACCATTTTCTTTTAACATCAAAGCATATCCGTTTTATTTTCCATATATGACGTCATATTCGTCTACTTTACGTACTTTCTCAAGTTCATGCACCTTGTATTATTAAGAAATAAATGGACATTTCCGTTTTATTTCCAATATGACTATACATTCATCTTTTTATTTATTTTTTTTTAATTCTTAATTTTTTGATTTCACATACCATTTTTACGTGAAAATCTTTCAATTAAAAATTAATTGTTGAGGAGAAATCATTATTTCGAGTTTTAGTGCTAATCATGTCAACACTTTCGATACGGATAATTTTGCGGTGCATTTACTTTCCATATTCTTTTCAAACGCTTTTTTTTTTAAATTTAAATAAAAAAAAAATAATTCTTTATGTTAACCATGCGTACACGATAAACCGTAGAGTATCAATAATAATTTTCTTTCAATGAATTGATGCCACAACTCAATCTTATTTAATTTCAACATCAAAGCATACAATTTCATTTTCCATATACGACGTCATATTTGCCTCCTTTCCGTACGTACTCAAAATTCATGCAGCTTGTATTATTAGAACTACTTGAAAAATACCGTTTCATTTTCAATATGACCTCACATTCATATTTATTTTTATTCTTAATTATTTTATTTAATTTTCGTTTTTTCAAGTGAAAACCTTTCAATTGAATATTAATTATTGAGGCGAAATTATTATTTCTTGGTTTTTTCTTTTGAAAACAGAAAAAAAAAGATGGTTAAATTTTCGCAGGTAAATTGTCAATTGATTATGTATAAAAGAAAGTAAAATTTTGAATTATTACGAAAAATATTTGAATAAAATTAATAAAACACAGCCTATGTTATTAATTCATCCGTTTTGACGTTGACTTCATTCAAAAATTCACACACACGTTCGCATTAATAATATTATAAGGCTAGTTTCGCGATATTGGTAAATGTTTGCTTTTTATTCTCGAAATTAATTTTTGCTCCTTCTTTTTTTAGATATTTTTTCTGTGATTTTTTTATATATTTTTCACGAATTGTTAAACTAAAAGTTACTCTGTTTTTTTTATTATTTTACTTTTTTGTACTGAAAACATAATTTTAGCTTTTTTGATCAATGATCATATTTAAATATTTTGAATATTTAGATCAATTTATATAAATATATATATATATATATATATATATTTAATGTTACATGGTAAATAATTGAATTTTTAAATTAAAAATGATAAAATGCAGCTTTAAAAACATGAATGAAATCAAGTTAATGCATCAAATAAGGAATATAGCAATGCAAAAATATTTTTCTGAAATATTTACTCAGAAATGAGGGAAAATAAATATCTGTTTCTTTATTTTTGAATGATTAAACAGAAGGGAAATAAGTGTTTGTTGAACATTATTCCAATTCTCGTTTGATATTAATTCTATATCTCATACCCATCGCATTCCGTTTACGATATCTGAATACAGTCCTTTGTTAAAATTTCAATCGAAACTTTAATAAAATAAAAGCTATTCCTTTTTCACAATAAATTTAATCCTTGCTGTTCATATTGCAAGCTGGTAATTCAACAATTTATTTTAAATTTTCCATTTGATCTAAAAAACTATGAAATTGAAAAGTGCATGTAAAATATTTAAGCTTCCTTAATGGATTTTACCTGTTATCTGTAATTTTTTTCACTAGAATGGTTTTGCTTTGTCTTTCGAATATTTGCTAACCGTTTCAAACATTTTGAATACAAGTATTTAAATGTTAAGCTTGGAGGTATTTGCTCATTGTTTAAGCTATATTTTAAAGTATACTGAATTGTTTTAATCAAAGTATATGTTCCATGAAGTTTTGTAATTTGCTAAATGTTTCAAAAAATTGTCTTAGGAATATGTTTGGATATTTAATTAAATTAATTAAAATAGTTAAAAAATAATAACGTAAAAGATTTTCGTTTTAACACTAGAATGGCCAGAAATTTTAGAAAATTATTTTACACAACATTTTTTATTGAAATCTATTTAACTTAATTATTTAACTCTATTGTGTGTTTTTATATATTTAATTTAGTTTGTGAAGAAATTTCTGGTTTGAATTAAAATATATTTATTTGGTACCGGTCGAACTGACCGGGGAACTGGCCATACTAGTGTATGACAATTGTTTGAATCCACGGTAAATATTCAAACTCATAATTTTAACTCACATTAAAAAAATTAATTTTCATACATTAAATATTATCGTATTTTATTGTTAATCTTGAAATCTGTGTCAGTGGTACTCTTTAAATTTTTCGTTAGAGATAAACTATGGTAGCGAAATGAGCTCGAGAGCTGCACTTACATTTTTCCTCTCATTATAATGAACTACTATGATATACTATTTATTAATACGTAGTTATTAATTTTAGCCAATGTTAACAATGTTAACTGTGTGGTGTATAAGGCACAATAGCTAACAGGGAGATTTTAGAAGGACAGCTGAAACAGTACACCAACAACATGTCAAAATGAATGCTAATGCGTCATTTATTTCAACCTTGAACGTGCAAAAGTTTGTTATTGCAAACCATTCCAAACATTGCGATTTGTTTTTTATTGAACGTGCATTATTTATTTATCTTTTTACTATTTAATCATAGCATCTCAAAACATGTTAATTTGCTATTTTTAGAATCGGAATTATTATTATTAAGTTATAAGTTTTATTACTGACACTCGGGTGGATTTTACCAGTTATCAGTTAGCCGGTGATGAGGAATAAAATTATTTCTGGACTTTGGATTTGTACATAGAAAAAGTTTTTGTTCAAAAAGCGGCGAACTTATTCATTCAAAAAATGAAATGTTTATTGCAAAGTGAGGCATACGTATTGCGTACTGCACTCTGCGATGCTAAGAGACATTTGCAATTTCATGCCTGTAGTTTAAACTGAGTTTTATTTTAGTTGCCTTGAATTCCGTCTAAGCAGGTTTGTTTACACATAACATTTTCCCAAATGTTTTTTAATAATATTTAAACCATGTAGCATAAAATCATTCTGCCTTTTTTAAAACTGATTTTATTTCCCTTAACAAATATTTCAATATAAAATAAAGTGTGTCAAGCCTTCCATACATGGGAAGCCTTCACCCATTATTTTCTGATGTTTAAAATCAATATTTTTTCTTGTTTCTTATATAGTACGCTTATGTCGCGATTTTATTTTGATAACTGATTGTATAACGAATAAAATGGTATATGAAATATTATTCTAGGTTCAATATTTAAGAAACTAAAAATAATTTTTTAAAAAATGGGTGAACCTCCCCAGTCGTTTAGCATACAGTGTCTTCAATTGAAAATGAAGTATATAGCATTTATAGTTCGTTTTCAGGGATACACCAAAGAATTCTGTTACATTATGGTATACGGGATAAAATTGTTTACAGTATGTTTTAATAAAGTTACATTATTTGAAATATACTGAAATTCATATACATTATTGAAGTGCAATACCAAGTTCTTTCTGTAGAATATAGAATGCATCTCATTTACCATTCAGTTACAGGGACACACAAAAGAATTACATTATATTATGGCTTGGGGTGGGGAATTAATATGTATTTTTAAAATGATTTTCAAAAATAATGAAGTTGATGTGCACTGCTGTGGTGCAAGATGCTTGTTATAATGTTTTGTGAGTATTTTAATAATTACACCATTTCAAACGTAAGGAGATCTACTGTATACGTTGAGATATACTAGAATGTGGAGTACATAGCATTTATTTGTTCATTTACAGGGACGCAAAAAGAATTTGGTTAAAATACTGACTATCAGAGATAATCGCTGGAAGTGCGTTTTCAGATGTGGTATGCATTTTAAAGCTTAACTAAACCTTAGTGCATTACGTGGTGTGTATAAATTTTATAGCTCATATTCAAAGTTGTGCGAAGCAATTCGTAAGTATTACTGTGTATAAGCATGAGTTGGTTAGGGTATTTTTCATTGAGTCATGCATTTGCCTGCTGAACTATATTTAGTATACAAAGATATGTCTATGGACTATAAATAGATTCACAAACAGGACGATAGGAAGAACTGGATACATTGCCGCCAGTGGATATTTGTTTATGAAAGCGAGTTTTCAGTTAGTTACGCGTTTTTAATTTTTAGTGCACTTAAATAGTTCCTTGCTTATGAATAAGTATACTTTGAAGTTTATAATAATAAAAATATTATTCTAATACATATCTCCCAAGTATTTTTAAAAAAATCATGAGAAGTACCAAATATCCTCAATCTAGAGAGAGATATTAGGTTGAAATAGCTTAGACCTCAAAGTGTTAATAACATATATTCGCATTTAAAGCATTTAATATAGTAACAGTGACATTGCCAAAGTTTTTGGAAAAAATTCGTTGGGTTAGTGCGTCATATTCAAAACACTGAAACACAGGATGTGTTGAATGTAAATGTGAGTAGAGTGGGTAATTTTATATACTAATACAGAAGAACTCATTTTTAAGCAACTTATATCCTAACTTAAGCTCCAAATAGATAATAAGTCAAACATATTTTTAATTAGAAAATAGGGAGAACAATTTAATCACGTGAAATATAACATGCTAAACAACGAATTATTAAGTTAAACTTTGTTCAGTGTTTGATTGAATTAACTTTTAAAAATTATCTATGCATTTTGTACTTGTTTACAGTTTATTATCTATCTGTTTTGAACGGTTTAAATCTACCTCACCGGGTGGAGAAAGTTGAGACTTTTGAAGAAAACCCCGTTTTCTTGAATTAATTTTTGAATCAGCTATTGCAGCCATTTAATTTATATTATTTAGTTATGGAATCAAGCTATATACATGATCAAATTGTTGAAAATTTAACAACAAATATATATATAAAACATTAATGGAATCGTGTCCCAAGGGATCTGCTTTTTGCTATGCAAACCAATGAAACAATAAATATATATTTGACAAAAGCGAAAATTGTAAATCTGTATCTCGTGACAAAACCCCTTTATTAAAACTTTTACACGTTTTTTTTTTTTCTTGTCATGAGAATGTACTGCACGAAACAATTTTTTCTCCTTTAAAATATCAATAGATAAAGTACAAATAATTAATTTTAAGCTCGAATTATTGCTAAATGATTCATTGTTAAAACATAACGAAATTACCTTTATAAATGTTTCAAAGGTTATAATAAATAAACTTAAAGCATGTCTTTTCATTAAATTTCGTTTGCTTTGTTGTTTCCTTTATATATAAATATCAAACACATTTAACATGATTTCCCAAGATTTATTAGCGCCAAATAAATATCTGAAAGCAAAAAATATACGGAAGAAAATAAAATATTTTTAGTAGTACGAGATCAATATTTCTAGTGAAAAATAAAAAACTACAATCGAACAATTTATGAACTGCAGTATGATATCGTCTGTCGATGGAAATCGTGTGATATCGAAGGAAAAATTACCTCAGGTTGTGAGGTAAGTTAAGTTTGAACATTCTATTTCATGTCTAAAAATAATTTGTATTTAAAAGTGTAGAATTATTTTGAAAGTATACAGTTTAGATATTTTAGAACTAGTTTTGGGCTTGATTTAAGCAAAAATGAGTGAACTGGTATCTTTAAAAACAAAAAGAACTGCTCTACGGAGAAGTGTAACAAATTACATTAATAAAATCGAAAGTATAATCGAAAGTGATGACATTAATGTAATAGAATTAGAAGAAAATATTGAATTATTAAAACAGAAAGAAACGGATCTAAAAAAACTTGATAGGGAAATTGAAGTTTTAATTACAGAACCTAAACAATTAGAAAGTGAGATAGATAGCGCACAGGAAATCTCAGATAAAGTTGATTTGTGGAAATTTAAGGGTGAAAAGATGTTGAAAATACAAAATGCTGAGTTAAATAAGAGTGAAATTAAATCTGATAGTGTAATTTCAGAAAACGTGTTTGAGAATATTAAATTACCTAGGTTATCATTACCCACTTTTGGAGGTAATATAACAGAATGGATAGCGTTTAAGGATCTTTTCAATGCATGCCTAAACAGCAATACAAGTATATCTAATGCTCAAAAATTACAGTATTTGAAGGCTTCGTTGAAAGGTGAAGCGTATCGCGTCATTCAGTCTATTCAAATTTCGAATTCTAATTTTGAGATTGCATGGAATCTATTAGACGAAAGATATTCAAATAAGCGAGAACAAATATTTGCATATATTAAGCGAAGTTTGCCAACTATTCAAACAGAATCAGCTATTGCTATTTTAAATCTAGTTGACAACATTAATGAAGTCATTTGCTCATTAGAAGTATTGAACCAAACCATTGACAAATTTGGTGATACATTAATGACTTATTTAATTTTGCAAAAATTGGATCCTTCTACAAACTTGTGGTGGGAACGTCAGCTTAAAAGCGGGAAATTCCGAAACTTAAAAACTTAATCGAATTTCTTAAGAATTACGCAAGAACTCTTCAAAATAGCAAGCTAGTGGTAAATAAGGTACCTAAATGTGTAGTTCCGAATAAGAGTAATGCTTTTGTAGCTACGTTAGGTTGTGGTTATTGTAAGGAAGACCATAGTTTAGCTAAGTGCTCGAAGTTTCTTAATTTACCTGTTCAACAAGGAATAGATTTCGTAAAACGTAATCATTATTGTTTCAATTGCTTATCTAATATGCATTTCCTCAATAAATGTAAGAGTCTAAATAAGTGCCATCATTGCTTTAAAAAAACATCATAGTGTTTTGCACATGGTAAATTATTCAAGGAATAAGAATCACTCAAATAGTATGTCTCCACACGCACAAGAATTTATCCCTAAAAAAGTTGGCCCACCAGCGGCTGAGAGGTCCTGCTCTCGAAGCTGGTAGACGGGAGGTGCTGGATTCGAAGCCAATCGCGCAGGTCGGCCTAATCGTTCGGAGTTTTCGTGGTTTTCTTCGAACCTTGGATTTCCAAGCGTTAATACGGGTTAGGTTCCCTTAGAAAGACCCCCACGAAGGGCACTCCCCCCTGGGCCTATATCCCTCGTGCAGATAATTGGCCGTCATAAATACAACCAACCAACCCTAAACAAAGTTGAGTCAGCAAGTGAAAATGTTTCGTATACAGTCTGTGCCTCTCATTATGAGTCAAACGAAAGTTGTAATCAAAAGAGCCATACATTGTTGTGTACCGCATTAGTAAAAGTTCAAAATTCTAAACAAAAGTTTATAAAATGCAGATGTTTATATGATACTGGCTCTCAGAGGTAATTTATTTCACAAGAATGTGTAAATAAATTAGGATTAAAGGTCAAAGATAGTTCTATCTCTGTGTCATGTTTGGGAACATTTAATACTGTGAGTAATGGGGAAGTTGATTTATTATTCACTTCTCACTTCAAAAGTGATCTTAGAGTATCAACATCAGCATTCGTGATGGATAAGATGACAGATAATATTCCCTATGTGTCTTTGCCTTCAATCATTCGCAATAATTTCAATGATTTAATGTTAGTTGATCCATTATTTTTCAAATCACAAAAAATTGACATTCTATTTGGTGTAAATGTATTTATGCATTTAATGACTGGAGAAATTGTCAAACGTGAACCTCACCTTCCATTTGCATTAAATTCGAGACTTGGTTGGATAATTTCGGGTACAACAAATTTTGAAACTCTGGCAACTGATCCGGTATGTGTAAATCATTTAAGTACAAAAACTGACGAGTTAGTAAATTCATTCTGGGAATTAGAAAAAATTACAAATGTGCAACCTTTAACAGTTGAAGAAAAACTTTGTGAAAGGCATTTTGAGAGTTCTCATTTCAGGGAAAAAACAGGCCGCTACTCAGTCGCATTACCGTTTAAACAGGATCGAGATAATTTAGATGATTCTCGCCAAATGGCACACAGAAGATTTCTTTATCTTGAGAAGAGATTAATATCCATGCCAGAAATTTACAACCAACATGTTCAATTTATGAAAGAATATTTATCTCTGGGCCACATGGACCGTGTTTCAAATACAGATCGTGAATTAGAGAATAAACATTATTACATCCCACATCACTTCGTCTTCAATAGTTCTAGTTTAACCACCAAATTAAGAGTAGTTTTTGATGGGAGTGCTAAAACAACAACAGGTGTATCTTTAAACGGCACTCTAATGGTAGGTCCCAAAACACAAGATGACATAATTTGTATTTTATTAAGGTTTAGATTTCATAATATTGCAATCACAGCTGATATAAGAATGATGTATAGGCAGGTAAAAATCCATGACAAAGATAGGGATTTTCAGAGAATATTATGGAGAGATAGTCAAGATAAACAAATACAAGTTTTTCGCTTAAACACTGTCACGTATGGAACTGCTGCTGCTCCATATCTTGCAACTAAAACTTTGAGTCAGTTAGCAATTGATGAGGGTCTTAATTTCCCAAAAGCAAAGACTGTAGTTTTAAGAGATTTTTATGTTGATGATGTTTTAACTGGTGTTCAGAATAGTCAGGAAGGTAATGAATTGATATATGAATTGCAGAAAATGCTAAAAAAGGGTGGGTTTGAGTTACATAAATGTTCCACAAATGAGCCATCACTATTCAAAAATGCTGGGTTAGCAAACACAATTAATGATAATATGCATACTGTAGTGAGCAATAAAGCCATAAAAGTTCTAGGAGTAGAATGGCATCCTGATAATGATATGTTCAAATGTAATTTCAGTGATATAGATTATCAAAGTGTCCCTACTAAAAGAATTATTCTGTCATTTGTATCAACGCTTTTTGATCCATTGGGATTGATTGCACCATTTGTAATTCTAACTAAAATGATCCTTCAAGGACTGTGGAAATTACAATTATCATGGGATGACCCAGTACCAGAAAATATTGATCAAAAGTGGAAAATTTTGTGCCAAGAAGTCAAAATCTTAAATTCCATATATATACCTAGAAAAGTCATCTTACCCAATTATTCTCGATGTGAACTTCACGGATTTTGTGATGCTTCAGAAAAGGGTTATTCAGCAGTTATTTACGTTAAAACTTGTGATAACTCTAACACTGATGTGAAACTTTTAACAGCTAAATCTCGCGTAGCACCACTTAAACCTATCACGATTCCAAGACTGGAATTATGTGCTGCAGTATTGCTGGCACACTTAATACAGGCGGTTAGAGATCCATTACATATAAAACCTGATTCTGTGCACGCATGGAGCGATTCACAAATTGTATTGTCAAGGCTAAGATCAAATCCTAAAAGATGGCAAGTCTTTGTAGCCAACAGAGTATCTGAAATCCAATCCATTTTACCAACTGAGAATTGGAACCATGTGAACGAAAAAAAAATCCTGCTGATTGTGCATCATGTGGGTTGCTTCCTGCAGAACTACTGTCCCATGACTTGAGGTGGAACGTCCCACCGTGGTTAAGAAGCAATGAGGTTCCCGTGCATGAACCTATTACCATAAATGAAGAAGAATTACCAGAAGCACGTAAAACATTATCATTTGTAGTTTCTGAAAATGTAAAAGAACTTGATATTATATCAAAAATATCTTCGTTTTCCAAGTTGCAACGCATATTTGCTTGGCTATTGAGATTCATCTCCAATTTAAAGGTAACACGTGTAGAAAGAAATACATCCTTTTTATCAAGCAATGAAATTCAAGCCGCAACACGCTACATTATTCGAATAGTCCAACAAGTGAACTTCAATAAAGAAATTCGATGTTTAGAAGCTGGAAAAGAGCCACCTACAAATACCAGTCTCGGTTGCTTGTGTCCAATTTTAGATGAAAACAAAATATTAAGAGTAGGAGGAAGATTGAAAAACGCACAGTTGTCAGAGAATGAAAAGCACCTAATATTATTACCATCAAAGCACCATGTGACTAAGATCATAATTAAAAATTTTCATGAAAAATATTTCCATGCAGCTCCAGAGCTTCTTTCTTTAATTAGACAGAGATTTTGGATCATTACTGCTAGGTCTGTTATTCGGAAAATAGTAAGATCTTGTGTTACATGTTGCAGATATGGAGCTCAAACTGCAAAACAAATAATATCTAATCTTCCAGCATCTAGGGTAACACAGTCACGACCATTTCATCGAGTTGGAACAGATTTTTCATGATCATTCATGATTAAATATCGTGAAGGACGCGGACTAAAATCATTTAAATCATATGTGTGTGTATTTGTCTGCTTCGTCATCAAAGCAGTCCGTCTTGAAGTTGTAGAAGATCTTTCAACAAAGGTATTCTTAAGTGCATTAAAACAATTTATCGCAAGAAGAGGGAAACCTTTTGAGATTTTTAGTCATTGTGGATCCAACTTCAAAGGTGCAGAAAAAGAAATCAACAAATATCTTTTGCAGTGCAAACAGAATGAAGAAATAAACAAATTTTTGTCGTCAGAGGAAATACGCTGGACTTTTAATCCACCTTCTGCTCCACACTTTGGTGGACTTTGGGAATCTGCAGCAAAATAAATGAAATCGCATCTGAAGAAAACCGTTGGTGACACTGTCTTAACCTCTCCAGAGTTCCAAACCTTGATTACGCAAGTTGAAACTTGTCTCAACTCTAGGCCACTGTGTCCCATATCATCTGACCCAACAGACTTAACTGCTCTAACGCCAGGTCACTTCCTAGTTGGAACGTCTCTAACTGCCATACCTGAACAAGAACTAAGTCACAGTCCTTTGAGTCATCTTGATATATGGCATGTGAGTCAGTTTATTCTTCAGCAATTTTGGAAAAGATGGAGCCGGGAATACCTGTCTCAACTTCAGCAAAGACCTAAATGGCAAAAAAGTCAACGAGATTTAGAAGTCAATGACTTAGTCCTCATCAAAGATGACAACCTTCCACCACTTAAATGGAAGTTAGGACGAATAATAACTGTTCATCCAGGTTCAGACAATAAGGTCAGAGTTGTTACGATCAAGAGTAGTAGTTGTGTCATCGATCGTCCAATAGTGAAACTGTGTCCTCTTCCTATAGAAACTAAAAACTGTGAACTCAGAACAGTATAATATTTTTCTATTTTTGTATTAATTTGTTTGTGTTATTAATTGTTCTTTCATTATAGTTATAAATTATAAGCAACTAACTACTTGTTGAAATCCCAGGGGATTTCAACGGGGGCCAGAATGTTTATGTAAGTATCGTCTGCCGCATATTCCGTGGTTTCGTGTGCTCCGAATCCATGTAAGTTTCTTGTTCTTTTTTTCCGCATGTGGCAACACTCTGTCTTTTTATTCTGTTTTGATTCGTGTTGTAGTAGAATGTGAAAAATGATGGAATGTAGTAAGCCGCTGTTGGCTCGCAAATATTTAGTCTTATAATAAATTCGTGTTTACAGTCCGCTTTGGTGTTTATGTGAACGAACCAGTAGTGTAAGTGATTGTAGTTAAAAACGCAATATCATTTGTTGAAGAAGTTGGTACAAGTCTAGCCGGAATGCTAGTGAAAAATTAAAGAGTACAATCGAACAATTTATGAACTGCAGTATGATATCGTCTGTCGATGGAAACCGTGTGATATCGAAGGAAAAATTACCCCAGGTATTGAGGTAAGTTATCTTTGAACATTCTATTTCATATCTAAAAATAATTTGTATTTAAAAGTGTAGGATTATTTTGAAAGTATACAGTTTAGATATTTTAGAACTAGTTTTGGGCTTGATTTAAGATAAGATGAGATAAGAGGCTTTTTGAATTTTTCGGTACCGTGTGGAATTAAATTATATGGAGACATTATATTTATATAAATAATTCTGTTGAAGATTACTTTTGCTTTGCATACATTAATTCCGCATATTTTATGTTTAGTATCTCTAAACTATAGTAAGTGAATTATAAAACAGTGCATGATTTTAAAAAAAAAATTACATTTTCGTGGAATTTTCTTAACAAGAGAAAAACTTAATTAAAGAAATTTTCAATGTCTAAAAATTAAATTTTTTGCAATATATATATATATATATACAGTGTGATTCATAAATATCGAAACAATAGGCTATCTCCTTAATTAATTGCCTAGGCACATACTTCCAATTGCAAAGTTTCATAAAAAAAATGTGGAAATTTTGATGAGATAAGTTACATTTCCATGGGAGGTCTATTTGAGAAAATACGAAAATTAAATTTTTATACGGTTGCCGTAGGGTAAAATTTCAAATTAGGAATTTTTTCCTTATCCATTCCTGAATTAAACACAAAAAGTTCCATCTTCATATCTGCAAAACTCATGGAGCCTGTCATGGCCTGTTTAAATAATTCGTCAGGTTTTAAGGGATAAGACACAAATTGAAATGCGTGTTATTCAAGAAACAATGTTACTTTAAAAGTTCCAAGATACATGTAAAAAATAAATTTATTGAGTTATAATTAGTTTTTTCTGTTTTTTTTTTTTTTTTTTTTTTTTTTTTTTTTTTTTTTTTTTTATGATTAACCATATAATTTGCAAATAAAATCACTTCCCAAAATTTCTCGGAAAGTTTGAAAATTTAAAAATTATTATCATTTTTTTCAATTGGGGTATTTTAAAAACGTTATAAATCGAAATATTATCGTTAAATTTCAAACTTTTTTTTCATTTAAATAAAGAGGAAAATATAATTTTAATTTTGTTTCAGGATTTTTTAAAATATTAATATTAAAATATTAAAAACACAAATTTAGAAAAAATGATGTAACTTATTTTTTTAAAAAAATCATATTTTCAAAAGTAAGTATATATTTACAAATTTGCCGAAACAAAATTAATGTAAAATAATCAAAAAAGGTCATGTTCCGAGCTTGCACCTTTAAGAAAAAAAAAAAAAAAAAAAAAAAAAAAAAAAAAAAAAAAAAAAAAAAAACAATTCTTGACTTAAAAATGCAAATTAAATTTATTTCAATTCTAATTACGCATTTAAATTAATAAATTTAAATTAATTATTTTTAACAATTTTAATTAATAATTTAAAATGCATTTAAAATTTTAAACAAAGACTGGCTTCTAATAAAATGTTTAAATGATTTTTAAAAAATTGCAGGTGAGTATGTAACCCTTTCCTGTAGCTTAAACTTCCGATTCAGTTTAACTTTTGCCCTTTCCACCTTCTTTCTGTACTATTTAAAACAAGGTTTTTTCTAACATACCGATTAAGAGTGTTTTCATAATTTTAACCCTCACAACTTATGATTTTATATCGTCCCGGGGAGCAGTTAAAAAGAGTCTGTATTGGGGCCGTACCAGTCTCGGCCGGGCCTAATGTATTTTTCATACCGAACTAGGACTGGCTTCCTTTCTTCCTAAATCTGAACGGGGTGAAATTTTCAGTCTCGGTCTCGACTCAACCCGTATTAAAATCATTCTATCTGACTCACCTAATCCGTGCAAAAATCAGTAAAGTTTGGGTCAACCCAAAAAATTTACAAAAAATGCATATATTTTTAAATTGCCATTACAATTAAAATATATTACCGTTTAAAATTAAACTTTAAAAATCGTTTTTAAAGGATAGTAGATTTAAATGAAAATAAAAAAGTAAAACAAGTTAATAAGAGCCTGTCTATTACGGAATCCTGTCTAAAACGGAATAATTTTTGATCCATGCAAAATGAATATAATAATACTTGAGAAAAGAATAGAATACATTTGCACCTCCTAAGATGGGAAATTATCTATAAGGCATTTTTTTTTGTCTGTGTGATTCCGTCTTAGTAGGTTTTACTGTATATCATTTTTTAAAGTATCCAATACATGGATTATGGATTCACGATATTAAATGCTAAGTGAAACATTTACATACAAATAGAGATTCATAAAAAAAATATATATATATCACAGCCTTTGAATTTTCTTTCATAATGAAGATTATAAACATATAAAAAGAAAATCTAAAAGCTATTATAGAGCTATAAAGAAATTTGTGGTCATAACTCTTTCATAGAAACAATTTTTAACCATATCGACGCAAAAAAAACTATGTTTTCTAGAAATTCAATCAAGCCGGACCAGACTCCGGCTAATATTTAAATATTTTTCCAGTCCGGGACGAACTTCTTTTTCTATGGGTCGGCTCGAGACCGGGTCTGGATATTTCCACCCGTGCAGACCTCTAATAAAGGCCTCCAGCATAATTTGAAAGAAGGTTTAACTTAAAATCTATACGCTGCTATTTTACGTCCAAAGGAGAGCCACTGTCTTAAACCGACTTTTAATAACGTACAATTTGTGGATGATCCCTATCTTGCATTCAAAATGAGTCAATAACTCGTCGCTCAGAGGCATGAGAAAATGGTGTAGGTCGCGAATTTTGAATTTTAATAACTCTGCGAGTTTTGCAGAGATCGAGATGAAATTTTTTTTGTTGTTTAATTCAGGAAGGGATAAGAGAAAATTTTCTAATTGGAAATTTTAACGGGGGCCGTATAAAAAATTAGCTTTTGTATTTTATTAAGTGGACTCCCCCATGGAGTTACAACTTATGTCATTAAACTTGGCACTTTTTTTTTTTTTTAAATTAAACTTTGCAATTGGAAGTATGTGCCTAGGGGCGATATTTAAGGAGGTAGTCTATTGTTTCGATATTTATGAATCACCCAGTATATATATATATATATATATATATATATATATATTATAAACCCGGAAGTTTATTTTCTTTAATCGTATCCTATCTACAAACATTTGTTTTTAATCACGAACACTTTATTATAAGATTTTTTTTAATTTAACTTGTCTCGTGTGCCTTTCGGCTTAAAACTTGCAGAACAATTTTAACACAATCCCTGTACTAAAATTGATCTAATTTTTCGTAGCGTGACGTATTAACGGTAACAATACAATATTCTGTCAAATAATATTTGAAATTTGCCTCCTCCATCGCTGAGGTGGCAAAAATCCAATAAAAGTACGTAAACGCCATCACATATGTGATCACATAAATGACATTTTTTTCTTCAGAAATAAGCTGATCTCCTACTATCAGGGCTCCCAAATGGTCCGCCAACTGAATACTAATATTGTTTTAGAAAAATTTTCTCTTAAAATTTTTCTTACAAACCACTCTAGAATCACCTTTGGAAGTTAATTCTAGCGCAAACCTACCATAAAATTTTCTGTTAAAATTTATTGGTATTCAGTTGGCGGACCACTTGGGAACCCTGTACTATTGAACTGTTGCATAGTTAGTAAATGCGCCAACTTGCAATTCCATGCACAGTGTGAATGGATGTGGATTCGTTCTTGACGAGGACGTTGCTCAGTTTTTTTTCTTTCCAGAAAGCTGGATTTAAAATTGCATATTCATTTTATTTATTTAAAATAAAAGATTAAAAAAATCATTCACACTTTTATTTATTTATTCTAAAAGTATTTATTTCAATCAATATTCCTCAACATTTCCCCTATTTTAGTACATTATAATTAAAGCTGGTCTGGAAATATTTTTTATTAATAATTTGTTTATTATCTAATTGTGATACCAACAGTGGTGAGCAGTGGTTAGTCTAGCAATCATAATTTTAAATTTTCTGAAGGTTCACTAATTCAGAAATGCTTATCAATTTACGATCTAAATTTTTGGGAAACTTATCATATATGGAAGAAATATAACAGCTTGGTTAATGGTATGAGCAGTAAGTTTGGCTCCCATTTCTTTAATTAGCTCTCTTCCCTCCCACCTCTTTTTTCTCCTTTCTGCTTGAACTCTTCTAGAAGCTCTGAGCACTTCCTGAGCGCTTTTCATTGGTCTCCTCGTATGCGCAGGAACAATTGACTCCGCCGTTGTTTTTCAACACTCTACGCTATTTCGACTCTGACCTCGAGCTGCGAGATGCGCCTCTCTAGCTCTCATATTTCTATGTTTTAAACATTACTTTTGAATTTCGCACTGATTATAGAGATTTAGAAGCTCAGAAACAGCTGTATGCACCCTTTTTAGACACATTTTTACATTAGTGCTACTCAACGTTGTCCATTCTTTGTTAGTAAAGTGGCACAAAGTTCAATCCTCTATTTTTAGTACTAGAATTAAAGCAAAGGGGAAGTCGTATAAAACATCGAGGTGACTATAATATATTAGACAGATAATTTCTCATTTTTTTTTTGTTGTTTGTTTGTTTAAAAAAAATTGGACAGTGATGATTTTGTTCTCTTTACCGTCTGATTGTTCCGATACTGATTTTCATCGTTACTTGAAAACTTGATGATTTTTTTACCACTTAAAACCTCTTTATTCTAGTTTGTTTCATAAATATATTTTTATGCTATGCTGCATATTTATTAGCATTTATATCTTGTCACTACATGATCTGCTTCCTTAAATTTTTTTGGGCATCATACACAAACTAAGTTATGTGTATATATATACAGGGTAAGGTAAAATGAATATAGCGATTACAAACGGCTATAACTATATAATGGAAAATAATTTATCAATAAGTTTAACACTGAATGTAGACGGAACTTCAAAATTTCTTTACATAAGGCAAGTGCAGTGAAGCGGAAGCCTACGCATACGCGATTTGAAATTTTGCAACGGCAAAAAACCTGTTCATTGCGGCCGTCTCATTATTAAAAATGGCCAATTATCACGGCAAAAATGGCCGATTTTTTTTCTGTGGGGTTATGTGAAAGACAGTGTGCCTCTCATGCCCAAAACAATTGAAGAACTCAAAGAATTCAAGTACACATTTGTAATGTGTTTGCGTCGGTGACTGAACAAATTCTTCAGAATGTATGGCGTGAAATGCACTACCGCCTAGATGTTGTTCCTTTTACCAAGGGAAGTCACATAGAACATCTATGACGTATGTATACAAAATTTTGAAGTTCCGTCTACACTCTGTGTTAATCTTATCGATAAATTCTTTTCCATTAAATAGTTATAGCCGTTTGTAATCACTATATTCATTTTGACTTACCCTGTATAACCGTTTTCTTCTTTTTGTGTAAAATATCAAAACATTTTTTGTGTTAAACATACTTTTTTAAAATTATAAATAAATTATTTTAATGAAATAAAACTTGTTATTTAATACTTACAAGTACAGTATACTGTAAAGCTTTTATTTATCTTTCTTTATCTTTATTTTATAACTTTTGCATTTTTATTCTAGAAGAAAGTAACCTAATTAATTAAAATAGTATCGTATCAACTATCTATTGATAATTGTTTTTTCGAAAAGGATTTCATTTTGATTACATTTATTCCAGTCTTATCTGAAATCAAATATACAAAATAATCTTGGGAAATATTCTAATTTTCCTTAATAAACGTGTGACTACGAAATCACCAGGCTTAAATGTCACGGTATCGTTTTACATTTGATTAACTATGGTCGAATTATGGGGAAAAATAATACACCCTCAATTAATCCTGCCTCAAATTCATCGTATAAAGACGATATAATTAACAATCCATTAAAAATGTCTGCTTTTAAATGATATGCGAGGATTATGGCTAGGTGGCGTCTATATAATAAAATTTCAAATAAATTTTCAATGACAACTTCAAATTCCTATTTTGACAAAATAATTTTACATGAGTTGAAATTTATCCCGAATATCAAATTTCAAGTCATTTAGACCTAGAGGTTTGGAATTACAATTATTCAGAATCCCCACTCACAAATGTTAAATTGATTTTATATACTTTTATTTATATACCTGCATTAATAAGGATATCATCTGCAACTGGTTGACATAGTATTTAAGATCTCAAATATCTTAATCTAAAAATTTCCATAACTTTGTTATATGCAATAAAAAATTGAAGTAAAAAAAATATTATTTATAACACATTTTAAGAAAATTCAATTTTTAGACATTTCCAATTTGCGTATACACAATGTTATCTTATTGTACCAAGTAGTTTTTGAATTTTGCTTAAAAGACCATCAGAATGTTTTAGGGATCATATAATAATTTAAAAATGCTGAAACATCATAAAAGTTCTTAATAAATGAAACAGCAGTCACAAATATTTGATGAAACATTTAAATGGTTTATTCAGCGGTTTTTTAATACTAATATGATTTGCCGCTGCAAAGTTTTTTTAATTTGTTTTTATTCTGAACTTTTTTGGAAATTTGCATGAAAAGTTTACTGAATAAATTTAGATGTTTCTCCTACTTGAATGATACCATTTCGTACAATTATGTGTGCCGAAATTAGTTGGGGTCAATACTTTAGTTGGTTTATATATATATATATATTATGACTGTAAATGTTTTTATATGTATGCAGATTATTATGTAGACAAATATTAAAATAGCATTATTAAATACAGTTAATAAAGTATTTATTACTAAAATGATTTACATTAATACAAAATTGTAAATTGTTGGTAAAAACCCACATTAATATTAATCACCAATAAAATTTATACATCTGAAACACATGTGTACACTCAAAATTCGAGTTATAATCTGGAATTTGGCAAAGGTTATTTTTTTAACAGAAAAATGCAAATGCTTAGCTCCCATAGAAAATTTATAGTCATCAAAAATGATATGTTTTCCTTCTTCTAAGCATTGTGATTGTGGTTTAGTTTTAGGAAACAATAAACAAGATAAAATTATATTTTTCAAACATAAAGAAATATCTTTTGAAATTGTTAAATAGAAATATGCTAAAGTTGTGTTTGTTATATGATGAATCATTGGAGAAATCTCAACGAGAAAAAAAAGCACAAATAATAAATGTGTATATGAAATATGTTTGGTTGCGTGAAAAAATGTAGAAATTTTTCCTTCAAAAATATTAGTCGAGTAAGAATCGCCTTCTTCGAAAAACCTAGTATTTGATCTAGCTTTAGGAATAAGTTTTATCAAGAAATCATTTCCTTTAAATATAAATCCTCCGCCGAGAACAAATCAGAAAATTATTTTCTCTAGACAAATATTTTTGAGCTAGGATTTTAAATAAAATATTCAGAATGTAAGGTTGAAGCGAATAAAAATAGACTCCTTGCGTGATGAAACCTGTTTTTTAAAAATATTTTCAAGCAATAACTTAATAATCCAGTGAAATAAAAAAGAAATTAAAATAATTTTAATCTATGTGAATACATTGTAACGAAATTTTCAAGAGCCTTAAATTCAAGGCGACCACGGTTCGGTTGCTGCTTCCTGGTAGTAGAATTTGCACATATTATCCTCCCCTTTTAATTGTAGAATTTCTGTCATTGAATAAGGCGAGGAGAACTATTCGAAAATAGTGTTACTCAAAAGGAACAATGTGAGACTTGTTTACATCGTTTTGCGTAATGTGTGATAATGTCATAACAAGTGTTCGATGTTTCCACGCTCAAACTATACGAAATTTGGTACTCCGTTTTCCGGACTGTGGCTGATAATTTTCCAATTGTCAGCGGCAAATTTTACTGCTCTTTTAGCACTTTTCATCACATCCACACATTTCACACGAAGGAAGTTTTTTAAAAATTTCTATACAACATCTTCAATAGCGTTTATGTTATTTTCCGATTAATTTTTCGAATTATGAGTGTGTCTTATATTTCTGTGAGTAAATAAGTGAATTTTGCGACCCCTTATTATACAAGAAATTTTGTTTGTTCTCAAGTTATTGTCAATCCTCCCATTACCCCAGTACATTTCTATAAAACAAACGAGATTAACCAATTTAAGTTACAATAAATAACTAAAGTAATTATGACATATAAAAATATAACTATTTTAAGAATTTACTTTTATTCTCTTCATTAAAAAGAAGCTAATTTATCTGCAGATTCTTAATATCGAGATTTATTTTAATGATAGTAATCACTGTTAATGTTACTTATAGTTCTATTTTCGACACGAGATAGCACATAGTGAAAAGGGGATTATAGGTAAAACGTACTTTTTAAAATCATGATCATCTTAATTTAAGCCATTTCAAAATGTGAAGAAAATAAATATAAAATTTAAATTCAAATTTGTGGTTTCACATTAATGTTTTAGAATATATTTTTCGTTTTTTATTTTTACTAAGAAATATTACACGCAGTAATTTTAAACTAAACGCACAGTTCAAGATCTGAAACTGCATAACGTTTCCTATGTTATATCACGGTATGAAACTGCAGCATTTTTTGAAATTTTCAAACAACATTTATACATAACTCGTTCATGACTCTGTTATTTATGTTTCTTGCATAAATGTTTAAACCTCAGAAACATTTCTTCGCCCTTTTCGCTTTCGTTTTACACACAGGTATTTTTAAATGTGAAATTCAATACGGAAAACATATGCTTTGAAAATAAACTTGCCTGCACAAAATCGAGAAAGTTAGAAATAATTCTTTCTCTAAACGAGTTTGAAAATTCGCAAATTATTCACGAAAACAAAAACCTTTCTAATTTTACAAAAGTGTAGTGCGTGACTGTTTATCATATTGCATGTATTTTAGATATATGTAAAATGAGACAAAATGAAACAAATAAAAGTTTAATATTTTGAATAATCTTAATTAAACAGAATGTCTTAAGGTTTAAAAATGTTTTAACTGGGTAAGAAATTCTATTCAAATAATTGCTATTAAGATTTTCCTTGATTATCATTATCCTCCAAAAACGTACGTTATTGCCGAAGTTGTATCTGTGAGATACATGACGTAATACACATTATACACAACACTAGATGAATGTTCAGCCTACGGTGCGTTAGGGAGATTGGTGGGAATGCCTTCCCGAACTCCAAAGAGGACTTTGCAACCGCAAAAATATCACTCCGTATCTTACAGATACAAGGTAGTAATCGAGTTTAAATAATTATTTTATTTGAATTCTTCATCGGCAAGTATGTCAATCTGAAACAATATTTAGTGCAAAGAAAATATTAAAACTTTGAATTATATAATAGTTTAGTATGTCTAAAAAAAATCTAGGAGTCTTATTTGAGCTTAATATTCTAGCAGAAATAAAATTCAAGTGAAATCATTATAAAGGAGACACGTAGATATGCGTTTATTTTTGACACAAGGTTAAGTCAAAAATGTTTATATATTTTTAGGGATGTTGTGAATGTTTTATTGTAACTTAGGCTCTGCATTTACTGCCGGTCTGAAAGATTTCTGTTTGTAGATTGTTTAAATATGTTATACAAAACCACAAACACAGGTTCATTTTGCAAACTTCAATAGGGGAGAGTAGCTATATTAGGACAGACCTTTAAATGAACCGCTGCAATTCTACTGTTAATTACCGAAATAGATGCCATCTACCGCTGAAATTCTCCTCATTAGAATAACGTCATTTATGATTAGAAGAAACCTCCGCTTCCACGTACTGTTTTCAGACAATTTTTAAAAACTTAAAATTAGCTGTTTTGATCTTACTTTTTCTTACTAAACGTAAGAGAATACTTTAAAACTAAGATAATTTGTTATGTTTTCATATACATATCTAAATTCATGTGTTTATTGCGCATATTTTTCACGCGGATTTGTTTGCTTTCGTTTCAGGTCTTAGTCTTGAGATTATCGCTTTTAAAAAATTGCGCAGTTGCCCTAATTGGACCAATTTCAATTGAAGATATACAATCATAAATTTGTAAAGTAAGTAATGAATTTCGAGGGCTGTACCCTTTGGAAACTTTTTTTTATGTTTTATATTTTTAAATTTAATATTTTACATATTTTAAAAATATAAAAGAAATATTTTTAAAAAATTATGAAAACGATACAGAAATAGTCTGGAAGAAAAACATCAGTGACAGCAAAAGTTGTTAATGATATAGAAAATGAAAAGGAAAGAGTAAGTTGTAAAGAGATTGGCCCGCAAGAAGGCTGTAGTTACAAAATCCCCCCAAAAGCCAAATACCGTATATACTCGCGTATAAGTCTACTCGCGTATAAGTCCACACACTAACTTTCGAATGCAAGCTCTGCAAAAAATCAAAAACCCGCGTATAATTCGACGCCTAGCTTTTTACTTCAAATTTGCACAAAATCAAGCCAAAGATTTCACTTGTTACTGCGAAAAAGTAATAAGTAAGCAAAAACAAATCATTGAAATTTTTTTTAAATGATAAATTATTATTATTTGTATATTTTATATAATATTTTATTATTCATACACATAAAAAGACAGAATTTTGCAGCAATCGAAGTTTTTTTTTTAAATTATTATTGACTCGCGTATAAGTCGAAACCCCCAATTTGCCTGCCGAAAACTGTTAGAAATTTTTCGGCTTACACGCGAGTATATATGGTAATCATTAGAAATGTTATCTCCCTCGGAAACATTAATTAAATCAAAGTACAGAGGGAGACAAAAAACAGCTACGTTAACATCTTCCCCGCATAAAGTAAACCTTTAAATGAAAAAAAAAAAAAAAAAAAAAAAAAAAAAAAAAAAAGACAAAAAGGAAGTCCTCAAAGCACAAAAGCAATTAGACCAAGAAGTTTTAAAAAATAGGTGTAATTCAACTCTAAAGAAAATGATGGATGGGAAGAACTACAGATATAAGGCATAGCAAACTTCTGTTGCAGAAAAAGTCTAGCGATTCAGAATCTAAAAAGAAAAATCAAGACAGTGATGGTTGGTTTCGCCTAATTTGTAAGAAAAATAAAATAGCAGAAATGATTTAGCGTTCAGATTGCCAAATATGGTTCTATGCTGGGTGTGCTGGAATAAAAAATGAGCAAAATAAATTCATGCGTATGCCTTGCATCGCTTCTTACCTGATATTCAAGTAACTGGCAATTAGTTCCATATTTTATATTCTTAAGTATTTATACATTTGATTTATAGTTTGAAAACATTTTGATTTTAAACAATTACTCTTACTTTCAGACATTTGATTTCATTATGTTTCATTGCCACACTGTAAAAAAACCACTGTAAATTTGCCAGCACAACTCGATCACAGTTGAATGTACTGTATCTTTCTTTGGTTTCCTGACTATTTAAACATGAAAAATACAGTAGTTGCGTAAAATTAACAGTACAATGTACTGGCAATTTTGGACGCATTTGGATCACAGCACAAACTACTGGCGTCCAAATTTCCAGTACATTGTGCTGTTAATTTTACGCAACTACTGTATTTTCCATGTTTAAATAGTCAGGAAACCAAAGAAAGATACAGTACATTCAACTGTGATCGAGTTTGTGCGCGAGATGAACAGTACTTTGTACTCTAAAAATGTCGTTTTTTTTTTTTTTTTTTTTTTTTTTTTTTTTTTTTTTTTTACAATGCATTATTTTGTTTGGTTGTTACATCAATCGCAAACTTTGCTTTTAATAAAATTATTTATAGTCCCTATTTATTAAAACAGCCTAATTTTGTTTGGCCCAATTTATAAAACTGGAGGTCCAACGTAGGCGACCAGTCGCCAAATTTTCATCACTTTTGACAAATTTTTCAAATTAAAATAAAACTTAAGATTTTCAAAAAGAAATTGTTGTAAAGATTTATTTAGTTAGTAGATGAATAGATTGACTAATTGTAGTGATATATTGCAGATATTCCAAAAATGAAGTGAGTGACACTTGAAAATATGTCAAGTGGTCTAAATTCGGCTACTCTCAGATATGTTTTAGGTATAGCTTTTTTTATGAAGCGTTCATATCAGCATCGTAATATTTAAAGATGTAAAACGTGGAAAATAAAGTAAAAGGTATAATACTATGATGGTATGAGAGTTTCCTATCGAAAAAAATCAAATTGATATAATTGACTTACATTGAAATTCGCTAAATAAACCTATGTTTCTGATCATACATAACGAATTTAAATAATCACCAAACAAAAATCAATCAGAAATAAAAAATATCCTGCCGGCCGGTGACGAGGGGGAAATGTAGCATCAATATTCTTTGATTTTTAAGAATTCGCCTAATTTATTCAAACGCACGAAGCTAAAATTCATAGAAGCCGATTATAAAAGATCCGCATTTTTCGTAAATTTTAACATTATATGGGAATTTAAAAAATCAGTCAGTTTGCTTTCATTTAAGGCGACCTATTTTTGTTTTCAGACTGCTATATCTTAACCCTTTTTTAGGATAGTCAGGGAAAATGCTCCAAAACCCTTGTATTTACACTAGAATTACCGTAATTTTGTTATACCTAGAACAACCGATGTGGGTCATAGCTGACCCATAGCCATTAGGGATGTTACTCTTGTTTTGTATGGGAGTTACAGAAATGCAGTAAGGTTTGCTGATTAATATAATGGTTTATAAATAATTATTTATACACTTTAGTTTCTAGACTATTAAATAATATGAAATCTGGTAAATAGATACAACCAAAGAAAATTTTTGTTTGTAATTTCAGAAAAGATGATTTGAGATATTGACATTTATTCAAATAATATATATGTATATATATATATATTAATCATTAATTTAAATTCTGTAATAATGCTCCTACAGATTAATAAGATTCTGGCAAATAACGAAAGAAATTAAAAATATATAGCTCAGTGATTTTATTTTTACTTGCATTATGATATTTTCCATCCAATCGATTCACACAAAATGACATGGTCTTTGTTTCTTTTTTTTTTTGTTGTAGTGCATAAAAAATACACAAATTATAAACAGTTTCTACACACGGTATTAATTTTATTGTCTTAGCATTTCTTTATCTGGCAACGTTTTCATTTTCTTGAAAATTCTCGGATGGTCGATGGACAGATAATTTCAGGTTAATTTGCAATATATTTCTATCTGAGCTCCTCTGTTAATTTTATAATATAGACTCTTCTGTTTATATTAAAACCCGTTATACTTTTAAAAATTACCTAAACTTTTCTGACCGATAGATCTTGAAATGCTAGATTTTGAATAGGTCATCGACCAGAAGATATTGAACATTGCTGCTCTATCTTCCATTTAGTTCCATCTTTCGCTTCTTCCAAATCATTTTCAAGGGGTAATTTAATTTATTTTATAATTCTTTGAAAGCACTTACGATTTACTGGTGTTTCATCACTTCCTACACATCATTTACTTGGGTATTTTCATTCAGCTACTTGTCACTTGAGCCGGATTCGGGCGATAAGATTTTATGGACATTTGTACCAAAATTTGTTTCGTCATTTATGTCGAAATTGTCGTCATCATCAGATGTAAGTCCGTCGCTAAAATAATTTTCTGAATGTTCGCTTCGCAGTTATAAAATTTTCATATTCGAAAGACCTTCGTAGAGACGCCATAACAATAAATGTGCAAAACTGGAATACCACTAACATATTCATTTTTTCGCCCATCCGGTTTGAAAGAGGCAAAATATTCTTTTTTCTTAGTTTCTAAGGTATAATAGAGATAGCAACACTCTGCATTACAAAGTGCTGGAATATTCCAACAATATATTGAAATCTGATAAAATCTAACACATTTGCTTTGCAGGTGCATGACAGATGTATGACCACGCGCCACCCCCCATTCCACTCCCCACTTTGTTTAAAGCAAGTGCTATACATCTCCTTACATTATTATTTTGCCATTGAAAAATATACAGTTGAAAGCCTTGTTTACATAAAAGAAAAAGCCACTTTTTTTGTTTGGGTCAGCGATGACCCAGCACATTAATTCTAGGTATACAGATCTGTAGTCAAAAAAGGTTTCGTTGGATTTCAACTAAATTCGTTTTAAGGCATTACACTGATTATTTAGGAAAAGTATAAAAGTTTCAAAATTTTATTTTGCAAAACAACAGTGATACGAGCAGAAAATTGCGTCTTTGGTCGCAGATGACCCGCCTTGGTAATTCTAGCGTTAAATACGAATACTGAAAGGAAAAAAGACTTTTGAATTTCTAATTGCTTGTACATCGTTTTGAATTTGAAAATGTTAAGTGCCCACCTATTTGAAACTAGAGGGCGGATAAAGCTGAACAACGAACTCGGTCGAGACCTTGGTAAGTTATGTGCATGCTGCGTTTCATCCAAATCAGTTCATAAGTACGAGTGTCACATCATAACAAAAATCAGATATATATGCATATATATATACACACATTACATATATGTGTGTGTGCTTTTCTCCGAACAGCTGCAACAGGTAGCTTTTTACTTTTTGTATTGTAAGCTCCTAATAAAGGTGGATCTTAAATTATATCGAAAAAATAAAAAAATAAACATTTGAGACCGAAAACCATTGTTTTTATCCATATACTTTAGAGAAAGCGAAATGATTTTCGAAATATTATAAACTTGGAAAAGAATTTTGCTCGTAAAATGACTTAGGCAATATTTGGTTGAAGAATGGTAACATCCGGTGAAGAAATGAGAGAGAATGAAGAGAAATGTTAATTTGTCTTTTCCCCTAAATGATAGTAGATTTTGCTGCAGTTCGTTAAGGTTGTTTTGTTTTAGTCCCCACACAACAACACAAATTTTTAACATGCTTACGAATTAATCTTTACACGTGGATTCATGATATTAGATAACGTTAATATATAAGTGCTAAGAAACGAAATATACAAAAAAGAACCCTTTAATGTAATCTCCATTAGCCACAACACACTTTTGACAACGCTTGTAAAGCTCGTGGAATCTGAATGTCAAGGCTTCGTTCGGAACTACTTGAAACGCCCATGTCACATGTTGTTGAATTTTTGGTACATATACAAAGCTTAGGTTCTTCATAACTCGCTTAAAGAATCTGTTGGACTTGTTCGATATTGTCTCGGACTGTGCTTGTTAACTATTGAACCGAACGCGGCCGGGGCCGTCGCGAAAAAACTTTCTTCTCTTACGGGCCTGCTCCAAGACGAAAATGTCGAGCAAGATGGCGGCGCAAGAGATCTGAGTAGCAAACGAAATATATCGGATTGTTGTATGTTTGTATCAAAAACAGTGCTAGAAATTTCCGTTTTAGAATATTTTGTTGAGCAATTTGTGGTTTATTTTAGATCTGTTTGACATTTAATAATTAAACGGAGAAGAGTCATTAAACAGGTTCTTTTTTTTTCTTTGATTTAAAATATATTCAAATACATTTGATTCGCGGTTTTTATCGGAGATTTTAACTTGAAATATACATTTATGGTAGAAAAAAGTCATGAATTAAAGTTATCAACTTTATGAAGAAAAAATAAAAATACAAAAATAGTTAAAGAATTGGGATTCGTGGTATTTTTAGGAGAGTTTAACTTGAAATATATATTTATGGCAGGAGAAATCATGTATTAAAATAATACAATTTTAGCAGATAATAATTAAATTTCCCTTTAAAAATAAACATGTCTTAATTTAAAATGATACATTTCAGGATTGATATCACATAAAATAATAAATAAAGATATTAATTTTTTAACCCCTTAATTCTCGCTCCCGTGATATTCACAGGCTGTGACTTTTATTCAGATTTGTTTTATTCACACCAGTTTTATAGAATAGTGTACACGTTTTATTATGGTACCATTTTAACTGTGAGTAAATAAGGCGAACATATCTTTTTCAAAAAAGTGGTGCCAATAAGCAATTTGAATTTTTAAACCGTAATTTAATGTGACCGTTAAGGGGACCCGGTAAGCGAAATTCAACCAAAAAATCGATTTTTACTTTTTTTTTATATCATTAAATAGTTTAAGCTTTTATCTTTTCAACGATGTACTACACATGATTATATATATATATATATATAAAGTGTTGGATTTTTTTGTTCTTTCTAAGAGCACTTCACAGCAGTGGGTTACTTTTTTTAAATTCAGATTTCATGATTGGCACCACTTTTCTGAAGTGGTAAAATTCCCATTGTTTTCGCCCTAATTAATATGTTATTAAATAAGGCGAATTTTACTATTTCAAAAAAGTAGTGCCAATCAAGAAATCAGAATTTAAAAAAAAAATAGTCCACTGACAACACTGCTTCACAGCTTTAATTGACTTTTTCTCGAAACTTCGATTTTTTAGGTTTGTGTTCCTTTTTTTCAATATCTGTTAAACTTAAGAACTCAGATTTTTCTAAATATTTATTAAGTTATAGTCCATACTTTAACACAGAGATTTAATGATTTGTTGAGAACTATTTATTTTAGGCAGTGAAATCTTACCAAAAAGTCTAATTTAAAAATGTCTGTCAATAAATAATTAATAATTAATTTTCCGTTTCACTCAGAAAGAAAATGGTATGTTAAAATACGTAAAGCGTGTTATTCAAACTACTCTAAAAAATCTAGCCCTCTATTTTTCACCATTTCTGAGAAAAAGGTACATAAAGTTGGTACATTTTAGCCGAGATAGAGTTTGCCTAGTCCCCTTAAGGGGTTAAACAATAAAAAAATTGTACTTATCAATTAAAATTTTAATTTTGGAATGAGATTGCCCGAATAAAGTGTATAAGTACATGATATAGGCAGATAGTGGTAAAATAAAATGGCTCCAGGTAATGCAATTATTTCTAATTGCAAATGCTATTAAATTTTTTAAAAACTAATTAATGAGAATTAAAGTACTTTCCTAAAATTCCCAGAGCAAAAAGAAAAAAAAAAAAAAACTTATTGTACAACCCACCATTGAAAAGACTTTTTTAGATCTGGATTTCATAAGTAAATGCAAGTGTGGAAGCCAACGTTGCTATATGTTTAAGGAGGCAGTTTACCTTTTTAATTTAAAAAAAATGGTTCAAATGGTTCAATATCTCACTGCATTTCAACGTGCAACTAAAACTATATTTTGAAAAAGAAATTTTAACAGCAGATTTAGTTACAAATTTAAAACAGTTTAACAAATTTTCAATTTTTTTAAATGCTACTTTTTTAAATATTAATGTTTTTGCCTTATTGTTGTAAGATTTTCAAATGTGTATTACACAAGACTACGCATGGAGTTTTAGATATACCAAATATTACATTTAATATAATTTTTTATTAATATATATAGTGTAAATCAATGAAATCTAACACATCTTCATATACTTTTATTAAAAAAATAATAATAATAAAAATAAAACCAAGAAGGGTAATTCCATATTCAGATTTTTCACATGTATAATAAAGAACATGTACAAAAAAGTTTAAATCTATATCTGAAAAAAAAAAAAAAAATAAGAGGCCTTGGCATTTTTTAAAACATAAAAGTGAAGAAAGAAAGAAAAAAAAAGTTGGCTGTTTGGGGGCAATTGCTCTGGGTGTATTAGTAAACTTTACAATATCTGGCGTTATAATCGCCGTATGGGTAAAAAAGAGGTTAAACAATATTTACAATTAAATAGGCTTCCATTTAATATTTAAAAAATAAAATAGATTTTTTGGTCAATTTTCGGGTGAACTGTCCCCTTAAGTTATGTGTTTGTCAGGAATTGCAAATATAATAATAAAATAAATAACTATACAAAAGTCAAGAATGACGACAGAAAACTCACTTCTAATAAAAGAGAATCACATGTATTAACAAACATGTAACAGTCATTGATAAGTTTCCAGATATTTCAACTTCCTTAATATTGTCTGTTTAAGTGAGATTATTTTTTATGCAATATTAAATACCATATATTTTTCAAATTATTTGTAAGTACGTACTTACTCTTAGTGAAAAATGCTATTTTAATTGTTATACCTACCAACAGAATGTGCATTTTAATTTATGCATACATTATGAAAATTTAAATTTGTATTGATAAATAAAATTTTTGTTTTAATTGATTAAAAATATTAACATTTCTATTTATTAGTTTTTTTAATATCAATCCTGATATTTATAATTCTAAATTAAGGCACTTTAATGTAAGAATTTTTTAAAGGGAACTTTAATTATTCGTTGCTAATATTGTGTAATTTTAAGACATGATTTCTCCTGCCATAAATGTATATTTCATGTTAAACCCTCCGAAAAATACGAATCCCAATTCTTTGATGAATTTTGTATTTTTATTTTTTGCTACTAAAATTGTAATTTTAATGTATAATTTTTTCGGCCATAAATGTATATTTCAAGTTAAAATCTTCGATAAAAACCTCGAATCAAATGCTTTTGAATATATTTTAAATAAGGCGCAAAAAGAAGTAAAAAAATGTACCTGACCCTTAGATGTTTAATTATTGAATGTATAATTCAAACAACCACAACAAAATATTACAAAACTGAAATTTCTAGTACTGTTTCTGATGCACACATACAACTATTCGACTTGGTTCGTTTGCTAACTCAGATCTCTTGCGTGACCCAACTTATTCTTGAAGCAGGCCTGTAGAGAAGAAAGTTGTTTCGCAATGGCCCCGACGCGGCTCACCATCAGCAGTTACCCTTCCGCTGAGGAAATGTCTGAAAGAGCCATAAACACATTTTTTACTCACTGCTTCTTATCCGAACACTTGCACCAACGTTGCTTGTATCTCCATTGCATGTTCCCAAATTTATATCAAAACGTGATGCGTATAGTTTGCTTCATTGCATTTGACACGACACGTAACACCAATCCTGTTCGAATGGTCTCAGCGGGAAATTCTGTTCAACATAGTTATTTCTCTGACTGGAAGTGATTCTTCACACCTCTGTCAATGCTCATGCACGAGGGCGCGTTTAATATCACACCTTTCACAAAATTTTTGAGATGCACCTTGTAAAGTTTTCCTCAATCTCATACTTTTTGAACTATTGTATCACGAAAATCGTAACACCAATCCTGTTCGAATGGTCTCAGCGGGAAATTCTGTTCAACATAGTTATTTCTCTGACTGGAAGTGATTCTTCACACATCTCTCAATGCTCATGCACGAGGGCGCGTTTAATATCGCACCTTTCACAAAATTTTTGAGATGCACCTTGTAATTTTTTCTTCAATCCCATACTTCTTGAACTATTGTATCGCGAAAATGGACTTTAAAAACCAATTATTATAATTTATCCTAAAATATCCTTCAACATATATTTTGTCTTTATAGGAAAACAGAAACTCTATTCTATTTATTCGTACTGAATAAAAATAAAAGCAAATTGTGTGCCCTTACGACTAGAAATGCATTCGTGAATGTGTCAGAAGTCAGAAGGGAACGAGTTTGGATTTCGGAATAGTCTTAATAAGTCTTTTATCTTATTAGTGAGAAGACATTATATATTATCTTTTTCTTAGATTTTTCAAAAGACATTTCAATTGTTTAAAAAGTGTGATATATTTTTACGGTGCCGAGAAAAGTCCTCAATGTTTTTTTTTTTTTACATATCTTAGCCAGTTTTTTTCACTTGAGTATTTTTATAAATTTTTACAGGCCCTTTTGATTTTTCATCTTGCATACCATTCATCTATCTGGATTAGAAAAACAGCATATCTAATAATAATTTTGGTGCAGGGTCCAATTCATAACCATATCTAGAAATAGGATATATTGCTCTATAATGCAAAGTATGACGTAGCCGGTGTTATGCAACTGTGGAAAAAATAAATTTCAGAAACAATTCTGCTCTAATAATCATAGCATAGTTAAATGCAAGGAAAATATTTAAAATGAATTATTTTCTTTGTATTTTTTCTTCTGTAAAAATCAATATGTATGGTCAATATTTCTGTTGTTTTGATACTGAATTTTTTCGCGCAAGTACTTAAATTTGATCAGTCATGTAATCAAAAAACACGTTTTCGTTCACAAAATAAGAAAACACTCAAATTACAGTTACATACCACTTATACTTAATAACTCCCTAAGAACATTCTACGTTGAGATAAAAACAATATTATTTTTTACAATACATTTTACACTTTTGGGGTCAATTTATCAATGGTTTTCTGGAAGAGATTCTAGTTTTTCATGATGAAACATGATAGTACATATTAAAATATTTTCACTCGTAATTGCACTGTCCAACTACAGTAGATACCGTTATGGGTGATTTTCAAAAAGTGTCGTGTTTTACTGTCCTTTCACATTTGTACAGAAAAATAGTTAAATATCATAATATTACTTATTTCATTTTAACTAACATGTTTTTAATGATAATTTACAGATATATTATTATTTATAAAAAATTTAAAAATAAGAAATACATTCATTTGTAGTCAGAATGTCATTACCATAGGTTGTCTTAACCAGAAATTTATTAGGTAAAGAGTTGATTAAGTTCTATTTAAAACAGATTGTTATAATTTTTAAATACATTTTTTATTAAAGTGCTACTAATTAAAAAAATATTTATTTCCATAAATTAAACTTATCTATAATTATTAATAATTTTTTAAAACCGTGTCCTAAGAAAGTGTGTCATTATCATGCTTCTGACAAAAGGTTTACCTGGAATTTTTTAGCGGGCAGCACATGCATTTTTATCAAGGCAAAAATAATCCTTAAAAGTAAACTTGTTATCAGGTTTAGGTGAATAGAGTAAATAGTTTATAATTTCAATAAAACAAGAAAGCAAGCAAAGACTTTAAATGTTTTGGTGAGTATTTTTTTTTAAGCAAAAATAATCCTTAAAAGTAAACTTGTTATCAGGTTTAGGTGAATAGAGTAAATAGTTTATAATTTCAATAAAACAAGAAAGCAAGCAAAGACTTTAAATGTTTTGGTGAGTATTTTTTTTTTCTGTACGTCATTACCGTACCCACTTCTAATTGATACTTAAATGAACTATTATTTCTTGCTTTTATTATATAAGAAATAGAAAATCATTGTATGGGCTAGAAGATATAATGGCTGACATTTATGCCTGTAGAAAAATAAAAATATTTTGCTTAATTTGTCATTACCATTTATGTCATTACCAAGTTCATTAAAATTTAAAAATCAGTTTTAAAATGTTAAATTAGTAATTTGGTCTCTGCTGATGCTTGCATATTAATCTTTATGAGGTAAGTTAATTATTTACAAGAAACTAAAACTTTCTGATTATTTCTAAAAATTTGATTTTGCTATTCCTAAACATGGACAGATTTTGAAAATGACCCTTGTACATGCAGTAAAAAAAAATTATTAAGGATAACCATTACGTTAAGTAACATTATATAAATCGCATATGTTAAAATTTATTTCGTGTTGCATATTGTGAAAGTAAAGAAAACACACTGAATTACAGTATTAATGGAAAAACTAAATGTCAAGAAAGCGGAATGTGTTTTCACACCCCGTAATGGATTTAATTTCTAAACATAATTTTTTTGATTAATTTTCGATGTTATCTTAATCAAAGTTAATTTGTTTGCAAGCAATAAAACAGGGACTCTAATTGAATCCGATTTGGACTTGCAGAATACGTATTTTAATCTGGTTTTAATTTTACTCGCGAGCATGTTTTTGCGTCAGCACTGTTATTAATTTATGTCTTCTAATGCAATTTACACAAATCTAATTTCAGTTCAATGTTTTAGATAAAGTTTACATTCATAATTACGATATTTGCTTAACATAAGGAGGTGATTGTGGAATGCAATGAAGTCCTGATCTTTATTTGACAATAGAAGTATTTCTAAAAATACAGCAAATTATTATAATTTGAAGGAAGTTTAAATATACTACATATTCTTGACGGTTTGTAAATAAACTTTCAAAGAATTTTGTGTTCAGAATTTGTATAATTAATGTTGTCATTTCTTCTTATCTTCTTTACTTTTTTATGTTTAGCAAGTTTTTAAAGTTATTTATGAAACTTAAATTATTTTTAAATATGAACTTCAATCATCTTTAAAGTGATTAAAAATCAAAAATGTTCTGAACATTGTGCCGCGTGACGCAAAACTCTGTTCATATTTTCAAAATTCATAAAAAATAATAAAAACATATCGGAGCGGAATTCTCCATAAGAATTGCCAAAGAATTGAATTTTTCAAGTGAAAGAAAAAAAAAACTTATTTTCTCCGATAGATGCCGCAGTAAAATTTCTGTTTCTAACGATATGGAAATGATATTTCTTTAAAGAATATATTAAAAAATCGATGAAGTTTATGAAAAGCTTCATTGACAACTGTTGCTAAAATCTGAATTACTGCTTTCGTTGAATTAGTAAGTTACATTGAAAGATTGCAATGTTGACAATTATAGGAAGAGCACGTCTGGTAAAGTTATTTTAATTTAACCATGAATCTTCAAGGATATTCTTTCATGTGGGGAGAAAAACATCAAACATTTATTCTTTACAGAAAACAAACATATGCTACATAATATTAATATATTTCGTATATTTTATCTTCGGGCTCCTAATAGCACGGTCTATCTGTGAAATGTTAAACTATTTTACTTTTACACACGAATAATTAAAGTTGTAATTTTTCCAAACTGGGCAAAAAAGTGTCCAGGGCAGGATTCGAGCCAGGAACTTTTGGCGGTAGCCACCAATTCTCTACCAACTGAGCCATCCCGGACAAACGTGGCAGACACATAATTAACCCAGAAACCTAATGACTATGACATCTGGTAAGATATGTGAATCAGCTAAGCAGAATAAATCACAGGTAAAGGAAACTCCAAGAAACGTTGGACACGTAATTACAGTAAAACCTCCCTAAATCGACCACGTTCCGTTCCAATAAAAATTGATCGCTCCGAGAGGTGGTCTCTTAATGGAGGTCATGTTTAAATCTAGATTTTAATTGTTAAAAAAAGATAACAATTAACGTTACTAAAATCTATTTTTCACATTAGGAAAAAAGCGAAAAATTTAAGTATCAAAACAAAGGTTAATTATATAAGTTAATTACTGCAGAGTTTATAAAATGAATACATTGACGTTTGCTTTGGTTTTACGGTTTTATCTTTTATAACTTTTATTTCCAAGTCTTTTCGAAGTTCACTAAATAAATGTCTTTATATTTACGGGAACAAATAATGACGATTTCATTAAATTATCTATTTCTTTGAGGATTTCCTGACAGCATAGGTCAGGGGAGTTTACTGACGATCGTTCTTAATTTGTCAGAGTTAAATTCATTGCCTAAATAGGCACAAAGGGGTTTAAACACTTAAAAGTTACCAGAAAAAAATCTAAACTTAGTTCAGATGTTTGATGAATAATGCGCACTCCGGAATTATTTTTCTAATAAATCCTTCTTCAAGTAACCACGAAAAATTATCTTCAAAAATGTTCTGCAAAGAACTTTGTCGCTCGTGGAGGGAGTTCAACTGAGATGGTCTCTGAATGGCGGTAAAATTAGTATTCAGCCTATGGGAATAAATTCGTTCCGTGAAAAAATGGTCATTCAGGGAGGTGGTCGCACAGAGAGGTTTCACTGTATATTCATGAAACGAATGTAATATAACTCCATAAAAACGCTGAATACGTACTTATACATGAACAATTAAAGTTGTATTTTTTCCAAACTGAGCGGAAAATGTCCTGGCCAGGATTCGAACTAGGGATTTTTGGCTGGAGCCTCCAATGCTCTACCAACTGAGCTATGCCGGACAAGCCTAGCCAGGAAAAAATACAATTTTAATTATTCATGTGTAAATACGTATCCAGCGTTTTTCTGGAGTTATATTACGTATGTTTATGAATATTTTACTTTTGCCACAAAAAAATCCAACACAGTTATTATGGTGTAATATGTAATGGTGTAACATGGTATAAATGTGTATTATGGTGAAAAATGCACTCTTATAGACAATTTATTGGGTATTTTTTTTAATGAATTTTTGAAATGTAAAACGACTTATAAAAGACCCGGTAAAAATCGGAAAAGATGTAGCTAAATATAAATATAAAATAAAAATAATAACAAAATAATAATAATAAAATTATTTTAATAGCATAGAATATACCACAGAAGAATAATAAAAATAAAAAGATCAATAAATTGACTTAATAAAATAGTCCAATCTTGAACGCCAGATTCACCTTTGTTTATTATATAAAAACATGGAACATGGCCCGATTATTTAAAAAAGAACTTAAAGCTAAACAAAACATCTGTAACACCTCGTATTTATGGTAGATTGAAAGATCATAAGGCGGATTTCCCAATCAGGCCAATAGTCTCGAAGTGCACCGCTCCAACATATTTTCTAGAGAAAGCATATGTACCTTTTTTAACTTCTATCCTCCCCCCTTCAGAATATGTTATTAAGTCTACATTTGAACTTATTCAAATAATTAAAGATATAAAGCTTAATGACAATAGCATCTTAGCCAGCCTTGACATAATATCACTTTATCCTTCTATAGATGTACAAGAAGTGCAGGACTATATTATAAATTCGATCAATAACAATCAGGGATTTAGTGACAATATGAAAAGTACCGTTATATCTGGTTTAAACCTGATTACCAATAATAATGTGTTTGTGTTTAACAATATTTATTACAAACAGACAGAGGGGGCCCCCATGGGGTCACTAATTTCTGGTTTGTTGGCCGAGTTAAAACTTAGACCTTTGGAGACCAAGATTATTTCAAATTCTGTTTTTAAACCAAGTTTATGGGTCAGGTTTGTCGACGACATATTAATTATATGGGATCATGGCCTTCCAGTACTTATGAATTTTCTTGAACATACCAACAATAGTGACAATAAGATAAAATTCACTTTGGAATTAGAAATAAATAGAGCGTTACCGTTTTTGGATGTTTCCCTCACTAGGAATGAACTAACTCATTGCATTGATAGGACAGTTTACAGAAAATCTTGTCGTTCAAAGAATACAATTCCTTATAATAGCCACTCTCCATTTCATTATAAAGCTTCAGCTTACCGGTTTTATATTAGACGTGCATTTGAAGTTTGCTCTGATACTCACCTGCAAGAAGAACTGGATAAAATTAAGTCAATTGCTAATAGTAATGGTTTTTCCACTAAGTTTATTGATAAATTAATTTATAAGTTTAAGAACGCAGAACCAGCTAAAATAGAGTGTATTAGTAAAAATGAAGTTAAATTTATGGCAGTTGATTACATTCCTCGTTTATATGAAAAATTAAAATACATCCTAAGGAAATATAGTATAACGTTAATAGCTAGAGATAACACCAAATTAATTAATCTTGTGCAAAAAAGAGTTGATCCTATTAGTATGGAAAATAAGTCAGGAGTTTATATCATCCCATACAGAAGTAAAGAAACAAATAAAATATTAAATTACATTGGTATGACCACAAGAAAATTCCAAACAAGAGTTAAAAAACATATGCAGGATATTAATAAAAATAGACCGGCTACCGCCCTCTCAAGGCTGTTTCAAACTAAAGATATTGACATCCTTTTCAATAGAGCAAAAGTCATTATCCAGGCTTCTGATTTTAATAGTTGTGCTATTTTAGAGTCTTTGGAAATTTTAACGCAAGCAGAAAATTGTTGTAATGACGTATTATCATACCAAATTCCGCGTATCTGGTTTAATTTACTTAATATTACTGGAGAGTTCGGTCTCTCGGAGGATTGAGCTTTCTCTACCTTCCCCCTCCTTCAGTTTAATGGATACGACCACCTGCGGGCTTCCTGAAGTGAGTTTCCGGTCAATCTGTAGCAGTGAACATCGAGCGTCGAGTGTTTTTATCAGTCAATTCTCTTCTCCTTGACAAAGACTTAAGGTTAGCCGAAAGCGCTCGGAGTAGCTTTTTATCATTTTAACATCTAGTGTTTTTAATTTTAGAAAACATTTGTATATTTTTTATCACACCTATGTAGTAATGTGTTTTAAATGAAGCATTTTAAATGTTTCCATGTTTTTATATAATAAAAAGATCTTTCTCGTAAAACTAAAACGAGTTTAAACGTTGAAATTATATTTCATCACTTGAAAATCAGCTTACTATTAAAATGTTTTTTTTTTAAATTCATTTACTATAGTTGCAAAACAAACTGTAATGCGTGTAGTATTTTTAAGTATAACTCAAAAACGACTTCGTAGAACAAGCTGTAATTTTGGATTCGAGTATTTGAAGGATATAAAAATTGATTTCTGTTAAAAATAGTCTAGATTACGATACATATTTTTGTTTATTATTTATTAAAATATATGAAAATATAACTGATGCATTGCACCATCTTAGAGAGACCGGCTCTGTTTCACCATGACATAGAACAAGTAGACAGGCAAGGTGTAATGTTCAAGTGACACCGGATGAGGTGCTGGCGTTCGCCCGTTTAATTCCACAACTGAGCACGGCAGAAATAAGCGAGGCATCTGGTCAGCATATCTGGCATTTGTTATTTACACATGATACGCATCCATGCCATCCGACGCTGGTGCAAGCATTGATGGTGGGTTACCACGTACGGCGGTCTGATTATTGTAATCTCATGCTCAACACCTTAGAGGAAAACCCGTCGTTCCTTTGTGACATTCTGTGGACAGATGAGTCAATGTTTACCCGGTGTGGCATTGTGAAGGATCGCAATGTGCCTTAATAGTCTCTGGAAAACTTCCACATCGTCCGCACAGTACGATCCGTGTGGCGCGGTATATGGGAAACACAGATTGTTGGACCCATCTTCAACGATGGGACCTTTAACCGGCGATCGTTACCTGCATCTGCTACCAAACACGGTACGTGACTGGTATGAAGAGTTGTCTCTCCGAAATGCATGCCGGGTGTGGATTCAACCGCATAAAACTTCAAACGTCCGGGCGTATCTGGCCACCGAATTCTGTCAACAGATATTTGGATACGGTGGTCTGGTAGAATGGCCACCGCGTTCGCCAAACTTGACTCCCATGGACTACTTCTATGGTTTATCTGAAGCAGTCTTTCATCCTTGTCGCACAGTTTGCACACCTGCTGTGCTCTAACGTATACAGGACTCAGTACTGTCACGCATTCAGTTGTGTATTGCCACCAATGGAGAACACTTGGAGCAGTATCTATAGTAGATTCCCGCGTTTTATGTATTCATTTTTTATAGTAGACCGTTTTTTGATATTACAAAAAATTGATATTTATTTTTCTGTTTAATTTCAATATTTCATTCTTCTCTTTGTTTATGACCCCTAAAAGTCAGTTCAAATTTTTAGATGAAATAACCCTTTTTGGTGATACCCCGATTTGGCGATTCTGGCTAAAGGTGGTTTCGCCACAAAAGGACATAGTACCCTGATTTTGATCTCGAATTACTTTAATTCATCTTTTAACTGATCCCTCAATAAAAGACAAAATCATGGGCAAAAATCTCAAAATTTGAAATTGAATAACTGTGTCAATTTTTGTAGTACAGATGTCAAACTTTTTGTGTTATATATGTTATGATATGTGCAAACTTTTACTAAATATAACTATTGGGACTGGGGGACCGTATAAAAAGTTAGATTTCGTAATTTTATTAAAATTGATATTTTACCTTAAATAATGCCACAACATGAATATTTACCTCATTTAAAACGTTTTTGTAATTGGAACTATATGTGTACTACCGACGGTTGAGAAATTAAAGGTCGGCGATACATAACATATTGCACCCTGTATTTAGTTATGAAAGTATGTCACCCTGTATATAAATCCAATCAAGACATGATTTCAACGTGCCCAATTTATAAAATTCTTAATGCAGTAAAATATTTGTATCATTAATTTCTAAAAGGATGTAATATTTTAACATAATATAAAAGCTTTCTATGCTTAATAATAGCATTATTTTTCAATATTCGATGCTAATAATAATGAAATTTTTACCTTATCGATGCCTAGAGTGATTTCTATGCATTTAAATTTTTATAAATCAAAGTTTTACCCACCTAAATATTTTTATTATATTTTTTTTTATTTTACACACTGTAAAAAATAAATAAATAAATAATAAATAAAATAAAATAAATTTGTAAAGTTACTAAAGTTTTTCTAGGAAACTGGCATTCCTAGAGCATTTTATGTAACGGGAACAACAAAAATTCATGTAACAGACACACTTTTGCTCCGAAAATAAAAAAAAATCTGTAAGATTACTAAGAATTTTTTAGAAAACTGGGGTGCCTAGAACTTTTCCTGTAACTGCAACCAGGGTTACAGATAAAATTTTAGTAAGATTACTGCAATTTTAGCAGATTCATTTGTAAAGTTACAGTTGGCTGTTGCCTTACAAAAACTAGTTTTGTAGATTTTCAGCTTTTTTTGAACAGTTACAGATGAAAGTTTAGTAAGCATGTAACTTTACATCTGTAGAACCAGATATTTTTTTTTTACAGTGCAGGATAGATGAATAAACGTTTCTGTGTTACTGGCTAAAAAATATCTATATTATTTTTAACATAAAAAAGTAGCATTTCTAGTTTAAAAAATAAAGATTTTATTTGCATCACATAAGAGTAGATTTTGTGAATATTATGGATATATATCTTTCGTTTCAATTCATTAGATATTGTTGCATATATTGAAATCACACAGATACATCTAGAACAGCTAAACTGTTTTAAGTAGTTAAGAATATATGTAATAAAATCATGTTTAAAGAACAACTTCATTTGAGGATTAAAGCCAGCTAATATAGTAGATTATTCTATTATGTTTTGCAGAATATAAAAATTCAGAACTTGAATGTTAATCTAGAATTTATTCAAAAAGTTGTTCAATTACTTTTGATGGAATACATTTGTATAAATTCACATAGCTTAACATTTGAATTTTTTTAATTATTGTACGTATAATGCAATTTTTTAAACTTTGATGGATATTTATATGTTTTCATCCAATCAATTTTTAATATTCATCATTTCATATAATATACATATACAGGGTGATTAAAAAACGTTTACAAAATGACATGGCAAATCAAGCATTCAACAAGTATAAAATGTCACATAGGAACATAGGATCGCAAACCACTTATTGAGTCACAAATACAGGGTGTCTCCTCCTAACTGAACCCGGGTAAACGGTAATAATTTCAAGTAAAATAAAAACATTGTAAGGAAAATGCAGCGATATGTACCTTGTTATGTATGAAATGTGATAAAATCACGAAAACATCTGGAAAAACATGTTGCTAAGGCAACCGATGATAATGTATGAATTGATAATCACAGTCCAAAATGTGGGGCATCAAGGGCACACTGCTGGCGCGTATAATGCACACGTCTACCACTTTTGTTTGGGGTTATCTCATTTACAACAAAAGTGAGAATGTCTATTAAATGTCTTATTATAATATACTTCAGCTTTCTAGCAGTTATAACCGTCATCCCAAAGTGAGTTAGGATGAAACACCCTGTATTTGTGACATAATAAGTGGTTTGCGAACCTGTGTTCCTATTTGGTTTTTTGTTCTTGTTGTATGCCTGATTTGCCACGTCATTTTGTAAACTTTTTTTTAATCACCCTGTGTGCAGGGTGTTCCAAAATTTGACCGACAAATTAAGAGGGGTCATAGAAGGCATCAAGAGGATGAAAAATTACTATAGAACATGGCATTACAAACCACGTATTTAGTCACAAATACAGGGTGTTTCATCCTAACTGAACTTGTGCTGACGGTGACAATTTTGAGAAAAATCAAAACATTACAATGAAAATGCAACGATATGTACCTTAGTTTATGTGAAATGTTATAACATCACAAAAAGTTCTGGAAAAACAGGGTGCTCAAGCAATCGATGATACTGTATGAACTGGAAATCGCAGTCCAAAATCTGGAGCGTCAAGTGCATACTGCTGTCGCACATAATGGAAACTTCTACCACTTTTTCCGATATTATCACATTTATAACAAAAGTGAGAATGTCTATTAAAAGTTTTATTATAATATACTTCAGTTTTCTGAAAATTATTGTCGTTAACACAAATTAAATTAGAGCAGATTACCCTGCACTTTGATTAAATGCGTGGTTTACGACCCCATTTTCTATGGTAATTTTTCATCCTCTTGATGCTTTCTATCACCAGTCTTAAATTGTTGGTCGAATTTTTTTTAATACACTGTATATATAATACATTTGAAATCAAAATACAGCAGACATGATTATATATATATATATTAAACACAAGTTATAAACTAGCATGTTTCTGGACTGCTTTTCTTGTTTATGATGAAATTTCATGATGGATTAAAGAGTGAAAAATCAATTTTCATTTCGAAAATGAATTTCGTTTACGTCGAAAAAAGCTTTTCCTTTTACCCCAAAATCACTAAAATTCAATTTGTTTCACTTTTGAAAATATTGTTCAATCAAAACTGTTTACTAACCGCAGATATGATCATCTGACGCACGTTTTGCAAACTGTCAGTCACTTATGAAGAAATTCAGTTACAAAATGTTTAAACTGAGGTAGAACTATTTGAAAGAACAAAATTACATACTTCTAAAAAAAGTAACGAGAAAATTAAAATTTTACCACATTTTGTCGCTGTTATTATTTATTTTTATGAAAATGCCACAATTCTTAAGAGAGTAAACAAAATTGTTTACTTTCTCAAACTAACCGAGTAGTAGTAGTTACTTAAACTTGACGCATGTTTTTTATTTGTAAATAGAAGCATAGGTCATAAAAAGTTTAATAAATAAATTATTCTAGTCAAAAAAATTATTCAATTGCTCCTTAAACGACTTATATGATAGTCAAATATATTAACATACTACTCCTTTTTCTTAATACATAATAAAACTATTTTTTTAATCAAAAATTCATGTTCATAAATTCAACTTGAATTAATAATCATCGTGATAATTTATAAGAACTCAAAGCATACTTAAATTTGGATAATATATTTTCCAAACTTAGAATTAGTGCCTTTTAATATCACGTTTTTATAACTATTGTGATGAAAAAAAAATCTCATTATTATTGGATAAAAGAATTTGTTCGAAATAAAATGCTAAACATTGAAGTAATATTTTTTCACTTCTGGAATGCGTACAAACAATTTCAAATGTATACCGTAAAATTCAAGAAAATTGGTCATCGATTAAAGAAATCCAGTTCAGAGTCAAAGATTTGCTCTATTTAATTTAGATGATCAAGTGTAAAAATGATAATAGTCCACGTTTTGTGAAATTTTGTGATTTTTTTTGTGTGACAACGCCATCTATCAGCTTGATGGGAGTACTATTGTCTGGAATCCTCAAATCACGCAAAAATTGAAGGGACTTCCGATTTTACCTTATGAAACCCATTTAAAGATATGTATAAAAAGAGGAAAAATGATTAAAATTGATGTGCATAAAGAAAGAACGGTGAATAGCTGATATCTAATTATATGTGTCTATCATCGCCCCCCCCCCCCTTCAATACCGGATCCTTTAATTATGAAAATGATAGTTTATTTTTTAAGGTCGTCCTGTAATTTTCGGATAATTTTAAGAAGTACAATAGAAAATACTGATAAAATGTAAACTGTATTTAGTATATATATATATATATATATATTAATAAATTTTAGAAGGTGATAAAAATATGTAAGATCTTGTAATAAACATTAATTTAAATAGCATTTAAACACAATTATCTTGATCTGTATATTTTCACATTCATTTGATTTATCAGAACTTGGGGGGTCGCAAAAAGGTTTAAAAAAATCCAATTCAATTAAATATAATTCAATTACACGTACACACACTGAGAAATTTATATATAAATTTAAATATCTGAAGAAATGTGTAATATTTGCAGATTTGGGATAAATGGTTGGATGCCCACTTAACCCCCTCACTCACAAGTCCGTGTTAATGCGGTCACTAAGCTCCAGGTTTCACTGCAATACAAGCAATATTTAAAGTAATATAATTCTATTGATTTAATGTATTTTTAATACATTGAACAATGAATAATACTTCCAAGGATTGCATTTATATTTGTTATTAAGTTTTTTTTTTTTTTTTTTTTTTTATAAAATGTTGAAAGAATCATCTGTTTTTAACATTAAAGATAAAATACAGATAAAACAACATTACAGTTTTTCCCTTTACCGAGACTGTCAGATGGGAACATTTTTTTCTGTGATTTTTAGCGTAAAGGGAATTAATCATGATACAAACACATCGCACCCTTGCTTCAAAAGTGCCACAACTTAAAAATTTGGATTATTTGACTACAATTCTACTTGGTTTTTACACCTCTACCAACCGCCTAAAGAATCAGATAGTACACTGAAAATCCAGTCACCAGATAACAGTTGTGGTTACAAGATCGCCACTGACTCGTCAATAGCCCGGAAACAGTTTTTCGCATTTCCTGAAAAACTGAGTTTTTTTAGTTATGGCACTTTTGAAGCAAGGGTGCGACATGTTTAAAACTAATATTTTGAAATTATATATTTTAAAATATTTTGTTTTTGAATTTTAGACTGATATAGTACCTTAAGCACAGTACAATAGAAAATATTGATAAAATGTAAACTGTATTTAAATATATATATATTACTGAATATTAGAAGGTGATAAAAATATGTAAGATCTTGTAATAAACATTAATTTAAATAACATGTAAATACAATTATCTTGATCTGGATGTTTTCACATTCATATGATTTAAACAAATTTATTTTCTGTAACATCAAAAATAAATTTGTTTAAATCCGAAATACATTATCAAGTGCTACATTCCAGACAATTTTTCAAGTGCTGCCGAAAATGAAAAAATCGATTAAAAAAAAAAAGTCTCGACAGCGTTACCTCGAGAAATATCTCACTCAATAAATGCATTTTGATTTTTTTGTTTCAGATAATCCGGTGACGAGTTATAACGTACATTGCAAAGCCATGCTTTAATAAAATTTAATTTTTCTTTCAGCAAAATTAAAATTATTGTCAAATAAATTATGGTCAGTTTTTAGTTAATAATGTACCATTTTTAATAAATAATGTTTTGTCTAAAATGCGTATTAATTTATATATATTATTTACGCAGCACTCGATTATGTGTTAATTAGAGACGCATTTCAGCAGCTTGATAATATGCATTTTTATTTATTTTATTTTTTTTTTTAAGTGTAAAGGTTATATTTAAATCAAAAATTTTCTCTTTTGGTAAATTTCGAAATAAATATTTCATATATAACTGATACTATAAACACACACACAAAACTGCCATTATCATAAAAATGCATGAAGAATATATCCTCAAAGCAATAAATTTGAAGAAAACATTTTACATTATTTTTATGACAGAAAGCATTTTGCTGTCTGATAATAAATCTCCCACGCTGTACCTCGAAGCATAACAAAAACGTTTGTTACGTGCGTTAATAAATTTCTATCTTTAGCAATTTATTGTATGCACATAATTTTAAATTTTATGTTAAAAGATTTTAGTAGAATTTTAAAAGAACATTAGTTTGGTGAAATATTTAGTACATTTAGCTATTTAAACGTTTTCTGATTGCGTAAGTTAAATAAATATTTTATGCTTTCATCTATTTACCCGACTGCCAAGAAGTATTATGTGTTTCACGCGTATCTGGGTATGTGGATTTCTTTATACCTTTAAAACATCCCAACGGCTGGATGGATTTTAATGAATGAGGTCTCTATCGATTTCTCTTAATTGTCCAATGGTTATAGGCTAACTTTTGTTTTTTTAAATTCAAAATGGCGGCCGTAAAAAAGAAAAATGTCAGTAGAGACGAAAAAAAAAATTACGCACCCTATTGAGTGGCATATCATTGGGTAGGTCTTTCAAAATGAAGACTATGTTTTATTGACTTTTTTACAGTCAGATGCTCCATTTAAATATTACACAACCTAGAAGTTGTATAGATCTCTATCTTTACTGCAACTCTAACTTTCATTGACATCTATAAGCCTCATCAAAACAATGTTTATAGATAGGAACTAACAATTAAACACAAATTAAAAGTCATCAATACAAGTAAATAAAAAAAATAGGTAAGTTATATCAAAAATAGTTTCACAGTTATGAGAAATAATTAATTAGTTCGCTTTTTTCGCAGTCGGGTTTTTTGAATTTTTAAATTTAATTGTGTAATATACAGTAGCTAACAAAATTTTAAGATATGTTTTTCTGTCTGTAAGCGAAATTTCTTAATGATGTAAATTAGTAATTTGTAGATTTAATTATCCTATATAGTGCGCAACTGATGATATGGGTGATTGTGAAATTGTTAATTTAAAAAATACCAAACGAAAATTTGAAAAGTTGAAAGCAGAAGTTTTGAGACGGTCTGATAAAATTCTTGATTTTAGTACTTGACTTAAATACATGTGATAACTGAGTTGCTAGAGTACAGGGATTCCATGTAGAGGATGTGGGTTCGAATCCCGTCCCTGGCTTTTAAATTACATTTTCGTTATTTCTTTTCTATATGTTCTGTATGCAAACGACTTTATAATTTCGAAACTTTGACCAGATATGCAAATCAGTAGCTTCACGTAGTCATGTTCCCAGAATGTTCTAGAATATGCGATGCTTCATATATAAAGCACGAAACAACCGGGCTTCTCAGCCGGTTGTTATCGAAGCTCACTTGCTGAATCCTTAAAGCATTAAAATTCTATTTCGTACTCGAAAATCTTAATGTTAGTATATGTATCAGTCTCAGTATAAAGAGAGGGGGAAATACGCCTTTGGCCATTCGTTCTTTAAATACTAAAGAAGGGAGGGTGGGTTCGGAAATGTCATATTCTGCTACCGGAGTTGGGAATTCCAAAATTATTTGTTGGCCACATAGTAAATAAGTGGAAGGATGGTAAAGGTGTGAGCGATCTTCCAAGATTAGGAGCTCCAAGAAAACCGACTCAACGTCAAGACGCGTTAATCCGAAGGAAGTAGATTTCTGACCTAAACAAGAACGGTGCTGAAATATGACAAGAGATGGCCACCGAACATGGACACACAGTGAGTAAGGACAGCATAAAACGTCATGTGGATGCCGTTGGATTGCGTGGAAGGGCCCTGCAAATAAACCTCTCATCCTGGAAAAGAATAGGAAAATCCGATTGAAATTCTCTAAGAAGCACGAAACAAGGACAACCAAATGTTGGAAGAATGTTCTTTGGAGCGATGAATACAAATTCAATTTGTTTGGAAGTGCTGTCCGACTTTATATTCGTCGTGCAAAAGGCACCTGAATGGATCCTCGATACCAACGTCCAACAGTGAAGCACGGAAACGTATTAGTAATGGTCTGGGGAGCTTTCCATCATGATAGCGTCGTATCCTTTGTACAAATCGATGGGTTTATGAATGAAATAATTTATAAAAACATTTTAGAAGACCACATGCTGCCTTATGCTTGCAAAATGTGCCTCGTTGATGGATGTTTGAGTAGCATAATGATTCCAAGCACACCTCCAGAATGGTGACAAATTAGTTTACAGCTAAGACAATTAAAGTTTTGGACTGACTGAGTCAGTCACCTGACCTCAATTCGATTGAACATCTTTGGGAACATACAGAAAGAAAAGTCGGGACACGGAAGCATTCTTCAAAGCCAAACTCCTTTAGGATCTTCAATCGGAATGGGCGGAAATCCGTAGGTCCACCTCAGATAGTCTTGTTAATTCCATGTTCCGACTGTGTACCGCTGTCCTCAAAGAAAAAGAATATGCAACTAAATATTAAATATTTCTATACATCGTTACATTAAAACGCTTAATTTCAATAAAATTTTTAAAAAATTGAATCGGCTCAAAATTTTTGCTTAAGTAATTTTGCGAATTTCCAAGTTATTTTTATTTCATGCATATGTCTCAATTGTTTTAATGCTGCATTTTTTGCGATTTAAAAGGGGTACAAATCACTAATTTACATCATTAAGAAATTTTGCTTACAGAAATTCTAGAACGGAAAAACATATCGTCTGAAAACTTTGCCAGCTACTGTATGTATAGTTAGAAAAAAAAAAAAAAAAAAAACGTTAATTATTATTCCATTTCCAAAAGTCACAGACTAATACCGTTTGGACCCAAGTTCCTTGTTTATAATATCATATCATTGTTATAATTTTGCTGTATTGAGCGATTGCCTTCATATATTTGTTTTACGTTAAAATGCTGAATACCAAGTCCTACCTTTCCTTTTTTCATTCATTTTGATGTGCTTCGTATGTTCAAAATACAGAGTTTCACTGCTCTGCCTCTAGAACCAAGTTAAACATGATCTAAATGTTTTTAGAGAACAGTATGAATATTTAAAGACATATTTTACAAGTAAAAGGCAAAGGATGTCATATAAATTTTAAAAAAATGAAGTAATAATAATTATTTTAAGCAAGAATTTATTCACTGCTCTGTATCCAGAAACACTTTTAATGCACTGTTAATCTGAAACAAACTGCCCAATCCTTCAACCGTTATTATAGTAAACGGTTATGTACTCGTAATTTATTTCTATTCTGATCAATGAGAATGTTTCAAATTATCGTCAAGTAACCGTTATTCATACAGGGTGTATCTGAAAAAGCGAGCAAAACTTTACGGGGTGATAGAACGCAGCTATACGAGCAAATTTCTTCATGAATGAATAGTTGGAGTGCAAGCGGTGAGAAGTTAAAAGGTAGTTTTCCCCTGTCCCAGGGCGATGGATTGGTCGAAGTGGTCCCATAGCTTGGCCACCAAGATCGCCGGATCTCTCGTGTTTGGACTTTTTCCTGTGGGGCGATATGAAAATCCTAATCTACGAGTGTCCCATTGAAACCGATATGGACCTAGTTGCCAGGATTGCAGTTGTTGCTGGCTATATGCGGGAAATGCCTGGTGTCTTCGCAAATGTGCCTCAGTTCCTATGTACCGTGAAGCGTGCATTACAGCTGGGGGAAGATATTTAGAGAAATTTCTTTTAGCATGTACATTAATTACATACCTGTTAATAAAATATTTTCTGAAGTATCTCCTCACATTCTTGTGTTAATTCTTTAACTGCGACAATGGAAAACTACCTTTTAACTTCTCACCACTTGCGTTCCTACCATACATTCTATGACGAAATTTGCTCGTATAGCTGCGTTCTATCATACCATATAGTTTCCCCCACCCACCCTTTTTCAGGTACACCCTGTATAAACGATTGAATGACTGGACAGTTTGCTGCAGATTTTTAACTGTGTATGATCTGTAATGCATTGCAATTTTCAATATTGAAAGGCAGTTCACAAGTAGATTGAAAATGATGTCATAATTATAGAAAAAAAACTATTATCAAGGAAAAGTTGCTTAGCTGGGAATCAGCAAATATATATTGTTCACACGCATATTTGTGCAAAATATAGGTGTTTAAAATAGAAAATTAAATAATAATACTTGTACCCACAGCCTTCGGCAGCGTACGCTGCACGGTCCAGTTATTTTCACTCGAGCCTCAAATTTGTATGATTTTATATCTTTAAACCGATTTTGTATGAATTTATGTTTTTAAATATATGAAAATCTTTGCAAGCGAAGCAAGGGCAATACCCCAATATAGTGATTGTCGATTTAATTTTTGATATTTAGATATTCTTTTGAATTGCGGGAAACCGCACAGAAAAAATAATTTCTTGCGTTTTTGTAAAAGATAATTTCTGCCCACCTTCAAACGTATATTTCTGCATATATTTTTCTGTTTGGAAATATTATTCAAATTTAATTTTCTCTATTGATATGTATAACTTACTTCTTTTAATACTAGCATGAAATATCTTGCATTTGTAACAGCGTAAGTAAACGAAATATCTACCTTGTAAAAAGTACAGCTCGCCTCCACGCGTACAAAAATGTTTAGTGCGCCCAATGAAAAGTTTGATTTTGTTTGAATATACAACTTAAATGCACTAAACATATACAAAGGTTAAATAAAAAATATTCGTTAAAATACGAAATTAAGAATATTTATTTAGAAAGCCAGATATTCTTTACTTAATCCCGATCATTGTACATGCTTAACAGTTAATAAGTTTCGTTTGGCTACATAAAGAATATAAGATTTTTTTTTTCTAAAAATTATCTGTCTAGAAAGGAAAAACATTTCTTATTTTAAAGCTTCGCTATTTCATTCGTTATTTTTCTAAAAGTGATGAAATTGTTGGAAGATGTGGAACGAGGTCCCTGCAAGCAATATTTATCTTCCATTCCGGATGTTCCTTTCAAAGGAATGTGTTTTGGGAATCAGGTGATAACTGTAAAACTGTAGTTGAATATATTTTATCCTATTTGAAGGAAAGTTCAGCATTTTTTTTTATTCCACTTATGTGTTTTAAAACGACATTTATATAATACGTAAAATTTTCTCGGCTAGAGAATAATGCTTGAGAATATAATAAAAAAATAAAGAAATAATAAAGAAAGAAAACAGGAAGTTGAAAATGAATGTTTTTCTCTTCGCTAAGTTTAAAGAGTTTTTTCAAAAATCTGATAATGTATATTTTAATCTTAATTTCCATAATTATATAGATGTAATTACAACAAAAACCTAGTCGGATGTGCCAATCACAAAACCTTCTTTTATTCCATACATGTTAATACTTCAAAATTCGCTATAAAAGTCCCAAAATTATACGGCAATCTATGCCCATCATGAGGATTCTAAAGTATGAAATTCCATGCATTAGTTCTTGAGTTATGCTATTGCTAATATCGTGTAAATCCATTATGCAACATAGCAGCGGCACCTGTTGGGTGATTTCCACCAAAACCTAATTAACAACAACTTATGTCAACGTCTAACTGAAACTGAAGTTTCACTAAATTCCATGCGTTAGTTTTTGAGATAAAGCTATTGCGAAAATCGTGAAATATCCAGCATAGCAGCGCCAACTGTTTGGCGATTTATACCAAAATGTAATCATCACCAATTCTTTTCAAGGTATACCTGAATCTGAAGTTAGATGAAAATTCTTGCGTTTTTTTCTCGAGCTAGAGCTATTGCAGAAGTCGTGAAAAATGCAGCACAGCAGTGCCACCTGTTGAGCGATTTACATCAAAACTAATTAGCACCAATTTATATCAGGGACTAACTGAATACAATTTTTTATTAAATTCGGTGCATTAGTTCTTGGTATAGAGCGCCCACAAAATTTGTATCACAGACAGACATTTTGTAAAAACATGTTTTTTGGGATCTCTGGACCTTAAAATGTGTAAATCCGTCGAAAAGTTTTAGGAATCCAATACTTTTTCTTGTACAGATAGAAGAAAGTAACAAAAGAATAGAAAAAAATCCCAGCCGGCTCGGCCTACAGGCGGAGGTAGATTTCGAAGTTAAGTACTAATTTCGCTAACAAAAACAAAATCAAAATTAGAGATGACAAAGTTTAACAATTTTATCTGACCGTTTTTGACGAATTTTTAATTTCACTTTTTTGTAAGAGCTCGTTTTATCAGAATTATATCAAGGCGCTATTCAAAAAGAAAAAAAAAAAAAAAAAAAAGAAAAAAAAATTCCACGATCAACAACTTGAAATTTTCTGATACATTTTCAGACTCATTTTTAAAAGTAAAAACGTGAAAATTGCTGACGTGATTTTTTGAAGAGGTTTATAAGTGACGTGTGTTTTTAGTTTTCGATGAATTAATTAGAATTTAATTTGCAATAATTTCCTCAGTACGGAAATTTTTTTCGTTTCCAGCACTATCACTTTTTGAAATTCGGTTCAAAATGCCCACTTTAACAGCATTTTTTGAAATATATTCTGCCTTTATCAAAACATTGACCGATACAGCACATTATATAGTTTTTGAGTAATTGAACCTGCAAATTGGATGCGTTTGAGAGCAAAAATGAATATAAAAATGAGACAGGAAATAAGCCGTTTGGATTTGAGTACACCCTTAATACGATAACTTTTTCATCAATCCCTATTTTTGTTTATATATATATATATATATATATATATATATATATATATATATATATATATATTTTTTTTTTTTTTTTTTTTTTTTTTTGCTGTAAGTATTGATCCTATCAAAAACTTCTCAATATGAAAGTTGTAGATAATATTGAGAAGATATACAAAACATTTAAATGGGTTGGATATCTTATGAATTGACGAAGTTATGAATTTTTTCTTCTTTAATCTCCCTTTTTGTTTTCGTTTTTGATTGTTTTTTGCTAAGAGTTCTCCTATCAAAAACTTGTCAATATAAAAGTCGTAGATAATGTTAAATAAATTTATAATAAGTTAAAGTGAATTTTATATCTTACGAATTGACGAAGTTATGATTTTTTTTTCTCCTAAAAACCCTATTTTTGAGCACCTTGAGCCCATTTTTAAATTTATCAAAAATCTATGATACTTAAATTTTCCTAGACGTTATAATAACTTTAAACTGATTTGATATGTATAAAAATTAAGAAGTTATCGGGGTTTTTCGGTTTTCACAACTCCCCTCCCTATTTCCACCCCTTAGTCCGATTTTGCCCATTAACGAACTTGACCGAGATTTTATACCCCTTGATTTTATGTATGAGTTTGAAAGATTTGAGCAGAATTATGGAAGTTATCGTGTCCAGAAGAAAGTGGACACGATATATATATATAAATTTTTTTACTGAGGGTGGTTTTGGGTTCTTGGGTTCATGATCGGTGTAGATCTACAAAAATTTTCCAGAAATTCTAACGTAGGAGAGAATGTAATAGGTAGTATTTCATACGAAATCTACCTAAAAATGACGTCTTTATCCGTGAAACGTTTATAATAAAATAGAGATAAATGGGCCATAAGATATGGAATAATGTTGCCTTTTAAAGTATTGAATTCTAAAACTTCATACAGTCCAACATGTATGAACTCCAGTTTATACATTTCTAAAAAATATTTATGTAGTTAGCCTGGGCAAAACTTTGGGGATACTAATCTTCAATTCCTTTGAGAAAAAATTCTATATATCTTCCCAGCAACGAATGAGGTTAAACTTTTTATTTAAAAAATAATTATTTGGCCGAAAGATAATCCAGTTAACTTTTCGATTTAGAAAGTATTTTTAATCACGAAATTTTTGATAAATTCATATTGAAACATTTATTAATCATGATTTACAATAATTTGTGCATAAAATGAATCAGTATTATCAACAAGTAGGAATTAAATTTAAAAAATAAAAAAAACCCGACTGCGTAAAAAGCGAACTATTTAATTGTTTCTCATCGATGTGAAACTATTTTTATATTACTTACCCATCTTTTTTTATTTACTAATATTGGTGACTTTTAAGTTGTTTAATTGTTAGTTCCTATCTATAAACACTCTTTGTTGAGGCCTATAGATGTCTATTAGGTTTAGCGTTGCAGTAAAGCTAGGAATTCCTCCACAATTTCCAGGTTGTGTAATATTTAAACGGAGCTTCTGACTGTAAAATAGTCAATGAAACATAGTCTTCATTTTGAAAGACCTATCCAATGATATGCCACTTAATATGGTGCGCAATTTTTTTTTTCGTGTCTACCGCCATTTTGTATTTTACGGCTGCCATTTTGAATTTATAAAACAAAATTTTGCCTATAACCATCGGGCGGTTAAGACGAATTGATAGAGACCTCGTTCATTAAAATTAATCCAGCCGTTGGGATGTTTCGATGGTATAAAAAATCCACATACTCAGATACGTGTGAAACACATAACCCTTTTTGGCAGTCGGGTAAAAACATAGATGTGTAAATTTACAGCCAATCCCTTTAAATACTTTCGAAGATATATATATTTTGCTTCGCAGCCGGTGTAAGTCGTCACCATATGTTTTTGTCATCATCAGCTATTTTTAAAGATAATAAATTGAAGAGCTCAGATTACGAGTCAATACGGTATTCAATACATTACGCTATCCGATGCAATTGTTACAGATATCCAAAATGTTTAAAGTGCAACAATTTAGAATTTACTATATATGCAAAAAAACCATTATTTAAATAAATAGTGTATCTTTCTTTTTTTATTCTATTTGTGTTTCGGTGTTTGTATATAGATTTCTACCCTGTAAATTATAACTCAAGAAACAAAAAAAAAATATTTTAGTATTTTTCTTATTAAAAATGGAGCAGGAAAGGTCTAATTATACAAAGAATTTTGTATTTATAAAAAAAAAGATATCTTATTGATTAAAAAAGTATCACACTCACACTTCTAATTGTTGTTTAAGGGGGTAGAAGTTTTTCGAAAATTGATTTTTTTTCTGCTTGTCTGACACTTTATAATCCTCTCTGTAGCAAATTCCTTTATAAAAAATTAAATACATATAAATAATGTAGCAATTTTTATCGCACAATTCACGAGTGAACAATATTTGTTAGAAAATTTCGAACGCGATTTTATAGAAACTGTGTTTTTAAAAATTGCACCAGAAATACTTCTCCAACGGATAAACCTTTTTTTTTTTTTTTTTTTTTTTTTTTTTTTTTTTTTTTTTTTAAATAGAAACCTTAAAATTTCCGTGATCGAAGATTTTTTAATTCTTCGTTTTTTAATAAAGAAAAGAAAATGAGTTTTTTTTTAAATCTAAAATTGATACATTACATTTGCACTCGAATAATATTACCATTGGAATAATTGTGTTAAAATTAATCAAGTGTAATTCCGCATCCAACGTTACATTCCCTGGGATTTATTCTGCTGATCTGTTTCAGGTAACAGGTCAGATGCCCTTATCAAAAGATTATCTGCGTCAATTGTGTCTGCCAAATCTGTCCAGGATAGCTTAGTTGGTAGAGCATTAGGAGCTTAAGCCAAAGGCCCCTGGTTCATATCCTGGAATGGACAATTTTTCACTCTAAATTACTACTCATACATCAAATTTGAGAATTTTGTTAATAGTGTAAAATTTCGAGAACACTGCGATCAAGGATAAGATCATTTTGTTTCATTATTTTCAACGTGTTTTTTTCTTTTATTAGTTAGCAATGAACCCATTCACAATAACCTCTGGAATCGCAGTAATTTACAACGACGTGCAACATTGAGGGAAAACGAGTCCTAAACACGCATTTTTTAATAAAATTTAACACAAAGTTAGTTTTTGAAAGCTCAAAATATGCATTTTTTATGCTTAAAACTTCATATTTCTTCTTCGTTCTGAAACGTACAAACAGCTTCATAAAATATGCGTATTCTTAACTTCTTCCGACCTGAGGTACGCTGAGGTACACTAAGTTATTCCTCATTTTTTAAGAAATAATTTCCGTACTCTTAGAAAACATGTTTTATCCGTGAATTCTTCCCGAAAGTCTGAAAAAGAGGGAATTCAGTTCTTTCCTAGCACGCATGCGTATTGACTGTATTAATACTAAAATAAGAAATCATTTTGAAAACGAAAAACAAAAAATTCTATAAATTAAGATTTCTAATTTAATTTTTTTTAATCTAAAAAAAAAAAAAAAAAACTAAACCAACAACAATGGAAAGAAACGTTTTCGAATTTAAAAATAAATAACAATTAATTTTCTCATTCATTGAAAAGTATTCACAATTTATTTTTTAAAGTTATAAAAAAATATTAGCGTTTAAAATATATTTTAAATGAACACATTTAAAATAGATATTTTAATTAAAATATTAAATGAAAAAAAATCGATTTTACTAAAAAAAAAATTCTCGCATATCAGTATAACATTCATATTTTACATCTAGCAATCTACATAAAAATATTTATTTCATATTTTTATCATATTTTAATACTAAAGTATTAAGACATTATCCACAATCTCATTAAAGACGAAAATTAACTTAAAATGCAAAGCTTTTTAAGGAAATTAATCAAACCATAACCATCTGAGGCAAACATATTTACTTCAAACTGTTTCACTACTGTAAAACTGTAGCTGAGTGGTTAGAGTACGGGTCTCGTAACACCAAGGTGGCTGGTTCGATCCCAAGGTTAGCAATCATTTTATACCCCTTTTTTTCAATTGACGTATATTTTACCTCCTGTAACGGATAAAAAAAGAAACGGATATTCGTCTATTAAGGAAAAAATCCTAGTAGTACTGCTGTTCGGAAACTTTCCGTGAAGTGAAGAGAGTATTTCTGAGAGTGTACACAAATGTGGACCTCTATTCTTTTCACCATAAAACCTAAACAATTTGCGTTTTTTCGTTTTATATTTTTACTTTACTTCTGTGTAGTTGAATGTCTTCTACCTTGGTCAAAACTAATAAATAGCAGCGCTGATGCTGGCAAGAAATAAGAAATTTCCATAATTATTTAGCTTAAACCCTTTACATTAAAATTTTTTGAAGATTTGTAGATCATTTACTTGTTTTAAACCCTTTAATTTGTTATTGTGTAAATTTAGAGTATTTATAATTAAATTATAAGCTCAGTGGCATAGTGGTCAGAGCATCTGACTGCCGCGCTGCATGTCGAGAATTCGATTCCCGACTGAGCAAGGTTCACTCAGCCTTTCATACCTTGGGGGTCGATAAAATAAGTACCAAGCTTGCTTGATAACTAAACACGGAGGTTCCCGCGTCAGGCTGACCACCTGGCCGGGACGTATGTTGCATGATACCTCGAGCCCAAAGTCAAGAATACAGGGATGGGCACTGTCGACCCAGATCTTTCATGGATTGTATAGCCACAGAGTTTAGTTTTAGGTAGTTTATAATTAAATCGACATTTTAAGGAGGCTATTAATTTTAGATCTATATTTGGGAACCTAAATTACCAGTCCTTTACAGTATCAATTTTAGAAAAAGTCTCTTTTTTTCATCTGCTGTGTAATTTGTTTGTGAAAAAACAATGGATTTTCATTTATAGTGTTATTTTAACTTCAGATGTCAAGAGGTTATAGCGGAAAAAATCCAATGCCCCCTTAATATGTAACGTGTGAAGAGTCACGTTTATCCAAATGTAGGTAGCAGACGCATTTTGTTCGTTTGATAATATCATATTGAATTAATAAGTTTAAAGTAAAATGTAGCTCTGTGGCTGATATGAAAAGCAGTTAATGAATAATTCCATAGTATTTGAACGAACAAAAGGTTACAAAGAGTAATATTTCCTCACATGTCTATACATTTACATTTATAGATAAAACTGATGTGTTCCATTTTGCAACTCCTCTAAGAAAGGATATATTTGCGCGAAATTTTGTAAATGCGATGCGTCAAATAGTATTTAAATAAATGTTTGAGTTTTGTTATTTGAAGTATTAAAACTGATGTCGAAATAAGTATATGAACAAACTATAATTATTTCCATTCCAGGTATAATTCCAAAATTATTCACATTGGGTCAATCGAGGCAACTATGAGACACCCAAAACATTGGGGCTACTGTGAGACACACCAGAAAAGGTATGGGTTTTTATAGTAAGAAAACTGGCTTTTTGATTATTTTATGTAAAAAGTATTTTATTTTAAAAGAAAAACTTTAAAATATGCACATGACATAAACTTACTTTTATGGTAAGAAAAACTTTTCTGCCAGACTTTAAATCTTTTGACGTACAGCACTTACACTGTACAAAAAATCTGTAGTTCTACAGATGTAAAGTTACATGCTTACTAAACTTTCATCTGTAACTGTACAAAAAAGCTGCAAATCTACAAAACTAGTTTTTGTAAAGCTACAGAAATCTGTAACTTTACAAATGAATCTGCTAAAATTACAGTAATCCTACTAAAATTTTACCTGTAACCCTGGTTGCAGTTACATGAAAAGTTCTATGCATCCCAGTTTTCTAAAAAAATTCTTAGTAACCTTACACATTTTTTAATTTTCGGCGCAAAAGTGTGTCTGTTACATAAATTTTTGTTGTTGCCGTTACATAAAATGTTCTAGGAATCGCAGTTTCCTAGAAAAACTTTAGTAACTTTACAGACTTTTTTTTTACAGTGTAGATCAGAACTTTGGTAAATAATTCTAATAAACCTTTATTCAGAAAGCTATGGTGAGTCATTTTGTATTTTAAAAGTTAAAATAAGTTTCACGTAGTCTGAGTTATAAACGATTGAACTCAGTGGGCTACTGTGACACAGTGTAAGGGGACAATATGAGATAGCACTTGGGGCGGTAATAATCATATCGTTTTATATAGCTTGAATCATCCACCAGAAATAAAAACAGAATGTATAAATTTTTGATTGTGTTTATGTTTTCATTAGACAGTTGTGTTCTTTGTTTTGTCTGTCCTAAGCCTAAAAGTATATTTTTCTATGTTTGTTAAAGGTTTTTAATATCAAACGTTATAAAATTCTAGCTAGGTGAGTTTCAGTTTTACACCTCAAGCTAAAAGTAACATTAAATGTCAAAGACTTTGTATTTTTTTAAAGTTGAAAATGGTGCGTAACTACAAATCGAAAAGTCGTAGAAGAGTTCATACACAAAGTATTTTAGCTGAAGCCAAAAAATGGATATTCAATGGTAAATCATTTTGATTTTTGGCTAAAAAAATCTAAGATTGGTAGATGTTTTTTGTTGCTGTAAAACTATTCCAGTTCAACCCAATTCACATTCTGCATCTCTTTTCTAACTCCTGCGAGTGAAGATTCGTCAATTTCTCAAAGTTATTTTGAGATGTGGCTTTTACAGATAATAAATAAAAATGCTGCAGCGAAGAAGAAAATGAAAAGACTTAATGCTAGTTCAAAAGTGATTATAAGTGAAGGGTGGATAGGCACAGAAAAATTAAGATTTTGAAATGAGGAGGAAAACTCAGAGGCAAAAGAACTTAAATTTCTTAACAAATGCAGTTAAGGAAAGAAACAACAAAAGAGAAGTAATACCAAAAATCTTCAGAAGAAAGACAAACAAAGTTATCATAATATAAAAGGAAAATAAGATACAAGTTTTATAAAGTATACAAAAGAAATTTCAGAATCAAAAGATTGCACAAGCACAGATTCCCCAACTATCGGGTAAGATACCGCTATGCTAAACTGAAAATGAAAAATTTATAAAAATACAAAAACCTAATCCAAAAAAGAATAATAATTTTATTGATAAATTGCTCAAAGGAACAGTACATAGAGTGAAGAATTGCCTTCTTTGCCTGATAGAAATGAAGAATCATTGATAGATTTCATTGTAAATGGCTCATGGGATGAAATTGATCTAGTTGTTTATGAAACCCCAATATTTCAAGATATTATTAAAAAATAACTTTTGTTTCAGTGTGATTTAAACAAAGAATTTCAGAAGTCTACTCATTATAAATGCGTTTGTATCACAAATGAAGTAGATGAAGACGTATGAGGGGAAATAATCCTTTGGATAAGGGACCTTGAAACTCAATTTTAAAAATTATTTTTAAATTTCACTTTAAATATTTTCAAGGACACACTATATGTATTATGCATATATTTACCACACAGGAAATTAAAAAATAAATTATTTTTGGATGTCAAAATGTCTCAAAATTTTTCTTTTCAAAATGTCTCATGCGCATTCCATATCAATTAAATTCCCCAATCTTTTTTATGCAAGTTTGCTTTCTATATGCAAATGAAACTCCGCATAGTTTTTTTTTAACTAAATATAATTGGAAAAGTTAAAAGTAGTTAAAAAACAGAAATATGATGCAAAAATGCTGAAAATTCATAAAATTTAGAGATTTTGATTTATTACCTTTATATTAAAACATAAAAAATTGAATGCACTCCCATTGACCATACTTACTTTGACTTTATTGTAAATAATTCGTGCACAATGACTGGAATATGTGTTGTTTTAGTGGGAGTGAGTGAATTTTATTATGAAATGAAGTACTTCAAGTTAAACAAGTTTTTTTAACTATTCTTTCCGGTAATCTAGAGTTAATTAAATGCAATTTTATTAGATTTAAATCAATAATGCTTATTAAAGTTCAAAATACTTTTAAATGATTATTTTAAAGTAAATATATTGGTTGACTTTTTTTTACGACCGATTAATTAAGAATTTAATAATAATATTATATCCAGCTTTACATTTGAGAAAATTTTAAAATTTTTATGTTATCTTTATAGAATGCTCAATAAATCGATTTTTCTCTTTTATTCTTGGTTAGTGCACAATCATTCATGAAAATATCTGCATCAGTAAATAGATTACGAAAGCATTTTCATATTTAATTTCCGTAAATTAGGAAATATATTAAAATATTTAACAGCATGTATATTAGTATATAAATAAAACTAAGCTATATTAAAATATCCATTTCCAATTGCATAAAAACTCCATAAAAAGACCGAAATATTTTTAAAGTTTATACCATTTAAAGACTTTTTATTACATCAATTGAAATCCAATTACACAATGGTTATTATTATTTTCTTCTTCTTATAGATTTAAGATTTTTACTTATGATTTGATCACCTTTTTTAAGTTTTATTTTAATGCGTATGAATATTTACATGTATGTGCTTTCATAAGCAAGTAATTCATAATAATTTTAATTACCTTTTTATTATATTCTTCTACCATTATAAAACTAGGAGATTCAACTTGGAGTTCCCGGGTTTACAGAATAGATGTGAAAACCATTTATTTTTATTGAAAAACTTAAGTAATTTTTTGCATTTAATATTTGTATATTTAAAACGCTAATCGTTTTCTTTCGATAGTCTGTGATAAGAAACTACCGCATCAAATGACACCAACCTTTCTTTAAATGAAAGATATATGGCCACAGATTAGTTATCGTACATACGTTTGTTCAAATATTTTATTAAGTAGCCGTAATTTTAAATTAAAGTTCTACGATTGAGCATGCGCTGTATATAATTACAAGTCTGCCTTTGGAGCGACGCGCTGCACATTCGCAAGATGCTCGCTCAGTTGAACTATCACATCACAGGTAGAAGTTGTTTTAAGTTCGTCTGCTATTCGATCTTACTGTAAATAAGCTTTTCATTCTTTCACAAAGTTAATATTATTTGGCTCTTTCAACATTATTAACAATTCAAAAATTTATTGTGTTGATATTAAGGGGACTGTCATATCGTTTACGTCATGTTACACACAGAAGAAAAACACAGTGTTTTGATGCTAAAAGTTATGGCTGGTGATCCGTTTTATGAATTGCCAATTGTTACACAGGATTATTGGAAATTAGCATATTAAGTTGTAGCTGCTTCTTTGAAAAAATAAGGTATTATAAATATTAAAACGCAAAACTATTTCTGTGAGATTAGAACTCAAATTCGAGACAATTGCGTATGCATCAACGGTTTTTCGAACCTCTTCAATTTAGAAGGAAGGAAAACGAGTTCCCTCTAGCGTAGGGGAGAACCGGGGCTACTTGGCTACAGGGGTAAGTAGGCGCAGTCTTCATAAATCGCCTGTTTGTGGATAGATTGCGCAACCAGTCACAGAATACCTTTCTTATTGCTGTTTACAATCCTCAATGTAGTTTTGCATCGTTACCTACACTGTAAAAAAAATCTGTAAAGTTACTAACATATTTCTCGGAAACTGGGATTCCAGGAACTATTTATGCAACGGCAACAGCAAAAATTTCTGTAACAGCATCTGTTACAGGAATTTTTCTTGTTGCCGTTACATAAAAAGTTCCTGGAATCCCAGTTTCCTAGAAAAATTTTAGTAACTTTACAAATTTTTTTTTACAGTGTACGTGCAGTGGACATTTATTACGATTTTTCTGTTTTTTGCACTCATGAGTAATTTTTTGTTGCTTCATTCTTTTTCTAATTTCTAATACTTATCTTAATAATTGCGATTTAACTTGTGCAGTTTTTCTTAGTGTATGATTAACTGTACCTACCCCATATGTGATTTACTTGGATTATTAATGCTTAGAGGATTACATGTTCCTTTTGTGAAGAAATTTATTATGGGGCAAGTAGCCGCATTGAATACGGGGCAAGTTGGCTCGGTGTTTGGTGTGCACTGGTAGCTTGAAAATCCTCAAACAACGAGAAAAGTGGTTGCAATGAAAGATTTTGGGCACACGTGGCTTGCCCAAACGGAGGGACTCAATTTTTTATTTGTGGCAACTGTAACTCTGATGATGGTGTAGAGTAGGATAGAAGTTACTCAATGTTAATGTTTTATTCATTATTTTTATGTCTGTATAATTTAGAATTTACATTGTACGGCTATAACGCCTTAGTCTAAACTTACTGGTAATAATGAAATTGATTTCGTTTAACTGAGTGTCTTATTTGAGCTTCATTTAATTTTTTATAAAACGCGTGCCAACTTACACCATAGGTATAGGCAACTTGCCCCGTGACGGGGTAGGTTGGCGCACAATTTTCCTTTTACTTTAGGCTTTCACTAAACATAAACTACAAAAGCTACAAACTCAAAACTCCGGGTATTTATAGCCAAATATCTGTTCTTTAAAAGTGCAGTTAAAATTTGTTAAAATACTTAAATAAAAAATTTATAAAAATCAAAAACTAAAAACTGCGCCTACTAGCCCCGGTCTCCCCTAATCGGTTAAAGCAGCAGTTTAAAGCTCTGAATTTTTGTAAAGGATGCAGCTTCGGGCCCAAGTCTGGCAAAATGTGTAATATTTTTGTCGATAATTCATTTCAATAATGACATATTTTATTAGGAAGATAAGTCATGGGATTTAATTTTATTATTATTATTTGAATGCTTTATAATTAAATAAAATTTAACACTCAATATTATTTTGAAAAATAATGATTTTATATTTAAAATATTTAAGCTAAAATATTTTGCATGTAATTACCAATTAAATAAATTGAGCTGATCTACAATTTGCGTTATAATTTTCTGACCATTATCAAGAATATATATGTGTAAAGTTTGTCATTCATTTGCGTAAAAAATAAAACGGAAAGAAAGAAAAATATTCGTATAAGAGCTATAAAAGAAATGACCTTGATATCCAGGTTTAATATTTAAAAAAAGTATAAAAATGTAAAATAAAATTCAAGTAATAAAATATATATATTATAAATCGTTAGCTGCATCAAGTTTCAAATTTTGTGTTTTAGGGAATAGAACAGATAAAAATAAAATTCATGGCAGCTTTTAACGGTCGTGTAGTTAAAAAATAAAAAATAAAAATAAAAATAAATATTGTTATTTTTTCAATAAATAAAAGAGGCCGTAGTAAGTAAAAATGAATTCTCTACCCGATATTTTTAGGAAAATTTCTGATAAAAAGCAGGCATAATTGGTTGTAAATTATAAACTTAAAATCTTTCATTCCACTGAATAGGTTGGACAGACAGCACCATTTATCGCCTTAAAGAAATCGGAATCACTTATGCAATATAGAAATTCGTCATTCAATAATTAATTTAAAAGGAACTAATTAAAAATTCGAGAATTTTTCTAATGAAATGTTCAAGTTATTTACCGTCAAATCTTGATGGGTACTATCTAGTTTTGTTTAAATTGATTTAACAACACCGAAAAGAATTTTTATATGGAAATTAACGATTACGTATTCAAATAAATTATTCGAATTTATTGACAGCAATACTTTTGTATCAGTTTCGTGCTTGGAGTTAATAGCCGAAAGAATCGCCAAAGATTTCTGTACTTGCAGCAACCTTTTTTATTCTGATTATTTCAGCGCGTAGTTCAATTATATGTGTGTTAAATTTGCTTTATTTACATTGTTTTATTATTGTATTTATTTATAAATAAAGTTTTTATTTCATTATAGAATATTAGCTGGGAACAAATGCTGATCTAGTTATATTGTTTAAAGAGTTATATAGTTTCTAGTTATATTTCTAGTTACATTGTTTCTAGTTATATTGTTTTTATTGTTTGTTAATATATTATAACAAAGCGAAATTCTATTACTCAAATCGTCGCTATCGTCAATATGAAGTCAAAGTTAACTACTGACATTTTTTTGCTTTATAATATAGATAGGAGCAATTGTGTGATTTTAGTCTATTGAAAGTCTGTTATGTATTCAAGTATAATTAACAAGGTAAATGAAGAGCCCAGATGATAAAAGTGGTATGTGACAAAAAAGAAAAATGTGTTAATCGTATGATTGGAGATATCAAAGCTACCATCGGATAAATTACTATTTGAAAAAAGGGAAAAAAAACTAATACTCACAGAAATTTTAATCGATAGTGAAGGCATTTAACAATAAATGCAAATAAAGATTTGGAACTTTACACATCATTTTTCTGAAAATGGTGACTGTGTCACGTACCACCTTTATCATCTGAGATCTTCAAATGATAATTTTACAATTACAAAAACTTCAATTCGAATAATAGAGAACTTCCCTATCATTGAAATTATGTAACTACACAAAATATATTTTATCTTTAATTATATTACCTTATTAAAAATTTAAATTAATATAAATAAAATATGATTCTAATTAACTGTCAAAAACTTAATTGAACCATTTCCTGTAAATAAATAAATTGAATTTCCATTTTTATTAATTATTTAAATATAATTAGTTATTAACTTCCACGAATTGATATACACTCAATAATTAATTAGATTAATATTTTTTCCATTCCATAAAACAACAAAAATATTATAGCTGCTATAAAACCTCCATTTTATTGATAAATTAAAATTAATTAATGCTGTTAAGTATAATCCGTATATAGTATTAATATTGTACACATTGTTAGTTCTTTTTTAAATAGCATTTTATTAATCGCATTCTGAGAATGCATTAAACAATCGCGTTTCCCACTTTGGACTAGCTGTACAAAAATAAAAGAAGTTCTACAAAAATATAATATAACCACGGAACGAAAAGGTACAATAACTCTTCAGAGTTACTGATGATTCGGAAAAGCATTATTTATGTTTAGAAACTTCAGAAACTAATATATTTTTAAGATTTAAAAAAGAATTTATAAAAAATATGTTTCATTTGCTGTCACATATTTTCGAAAACGTTTCCTGGGGCAATATGAACTTTAAAAAGTTCTCCGTTTACTTAAAAGGTTACAAGTAATAACACAGATGTTGAAAGTTTAAAAAATATATTTTATCTCGAATTTCCAGTACTTTCGACTTGCAATCGCAGCCTTCGTCCTGGGATATTTTTGTTAACTGCCGTTATAATTATTCAAATATATCACATCGTTTGAAATGGACGAGTATATAATTATTAAGAGTAGCTGGAAGTAGAAGTAGTAATGCTTCGGATTAAACTAGTATAGAGGCAACTATTTTCATTAATTGCCGTTCCATTCATTCTAACACGTCACTTTGTTCACATACGTCACAATCTTTTTACATTTATTTTCATGACATGGAATATTTTTAATCTATAAACAGATAAAGGAAACATAAACCCAAATTATCTGAAAAAAGGGTAGAAATACAAAAGTTTCATTAGTTTTTATAATTTAGTTATTAAGATATAAGTTATTGCAAAATGAATCAATTATGCTTATAGATACACGTTCGTTAGTTTCACATAAAGAGACTAATAATTTATATATTTCATTACTACTTTTTTATTTTATGTGATATTTTATCAAAACAAATGAATAGTGTAATGCGTATGAAGGATTGCTTGTGAAATATTAATTAATTTTAGTAATGCATTTAAAAGTGTTATTTAATAAGAAATTGAAAATCCTTTTTTCGAATATTTCATTTTTTCTAAATACGAACAAATTGCTTTTTTATTTATTGTTTTACAGATGATTATAATTAGTCTTTGTAGCAAACACTTTTTATAACATCCGTTTAATGGTTTCTGCCACAGTCTCACCTAATTTTTTGAATACGTTTCTCAATAGTGATATATTTCCGAACACAATTTAACATAGCATGTTTTCCATCTTAGAAACAAAGGGAAAATGTACTGAAATTAAATGCGGCATGGCAGGTCGAAAACAAAAATGTGTTGCTGTTAGTGTTGAAAATTTCCTTTTTTTCAACATTTTATTTTGGATTTGTTAAAACAGAAAAATATTTTAAAAAATTTGGTATAAGAATATACACTTCAGGTTACGTGGGGTAACTGGACCATAATTTTACAATGTGACTCTGGAGATTCTGGCAATTCAGCTTTAAAAGGCTAACATTCATTTGAATTAAAGTCTGAAATTTTGTAAATGCGTTCAGTTAGGTTCCCTCTATCAGACAGAAATGTTCAAAATTATATTTTAATATTTAATATATATATATATATATATATATATATATATATATATATATATATATATTTCCTCTTTTTTTCTCATGAGTCCAGTTGCCCCATAAAAATGGGGTAAGTGAACCAGGAGAGCCTATGTTCCACACGCATTTATTTATTTTTTTTTTAATATTGGGTATCAGGTCCTTTTTGAAAAAGTGTAAACAACTGGAAAAATATTAAACCATTCAGATCATGTACAGTCGTGGAAAAAATAAAAGTAAACACCCCCTACTAACTCCTCAACAAATTATCGTAGAAGAAAGTTACTGGTACCGAACGATTGGAAATAAAGTCTACTTTTAAATGATGTATACAAAATTTGCTTAGGGAACCGTCTACATATTAAAACGAACCATAACTTTGTTTTTTTTTTTCAATAGCAGTACAGTAAAGTTCGGTACTCGATTGTTAACCGAGAGATCTCCCATCTTGATCAAGGCACCTTAAGCAGTCAATTACGCCTGTTAGATTACAGGATAGCATAAGAAATTTCAGAATATTTAGTCACTTCTATCATAGACGGAACCATCATTTTCCCGTTTTTAAGCATAATTTGAAAACTACTTGGAAGAAAAATGTGAAATTTTGGATTTCCATAAAGCAGTAGTACTTAATAAATCTGAATCCATCAAAAAAAAAAAAAACTGTAGGTTGCAATTCATAATTTTTTTGAATATTACTTTCATAATTCATATCATAAAATTATAAAAATTGCACATTTGACGTATTCATGTTTGGGTATATTAGTATTATTACGATGCAAAAAATTAGAACATTAGGATCATAATTTCAGAAGTTATAAATAAAACTATGAAAATGTAATTTAACATTAGAAGCACTAAATTTTGAATGTTTAAAATTGAAAAACTTATCATTCAAATGACTTGAAATTTAGTGTCTAGGCATAGTTTGAACCAAATATTTGAAATATCTCGTTAAAATTGGCTATTGCCATTGATAAAAATGAAGTTTGGATTCGTTTTTATATGTATATGGCCAAATTTTATATACGTCATTTAAAAGTAGACTTTATTTCTGTCAGAAATAGTTCAAAATGTGTTTCGACTTTTCGTTTTGTGAAATATGCGGCAGGTGGCGACACTTCACGGACAAACTTCAAACAATTCTTATAGACTGCACAATTACCCATAATAATCCAGTCCTCATTTGCGTCAGCTGCCTGTGACAATGCAACTACTTAATATTCCTATAGATGGCAGCACCACAAATAAACTTTGAAAGACTATGAAAGCAGAACTGTTTTGCTGGACTTTGATAGACTCCATTCCAGCTATAATCAGCAGTTTTCCATTGTAAAATGAGTGTTCGATCAAGAGCCCTTGCTTCTACTAAAGAAACCCTTTCATCTCAGTCTAGGGCGTATCTCTTGAGTGACAAGGACATATGTTTCTGTCTGTCACTTCATGCATTCGCTTTTCGGGAAGCTAACTTTGGCTCTCAAGAATGCAACACATATTTAATCAAGATAAGCTAAAATTGTACATATTAACCAAGTACATATTAACCTATTAATCAAGAAATGTAGAGTGCATTAATAATTGTATTTTATTAAAGATAATAATCTCGTTTAAAGTCAAAAGCCTGGATCACTGTGATTACATACACACACTCACTAACGCTTCAATAAAATACCTTTTTCAGAGTTAAAATAGGATAAAGTGGATACAGAAACTTCCGTGATACTCTGAAGAACCAGCGCTCTCACCTATACAGGTAAGAAGAATTATTTTCTCTTACAAACATTCTGCATTTCAAATTAACTTTCAATTAAAATAATTTAGAAAAATATATTAAATGAAAGAACAGCCTTTATTGTAATATGAATTCACGCCTTTGAAAACTTATAGATTATGCCACTGAAAAAGTGAGAAAAAAAAAGGCTGTAAAGTAATTGATTGTTATTGTTGAAAATAGTACTATTGAAATGCATATTGATTATATTGAATATAATAAATAATATTGATCAATATTGAAAATTTGAAAATATATAAAAACGAAAAAAAATTCTTGAATATATTATATATATATAAAGTGATACAATATTGAGTATATATATACGAAAAAAAATTTCTTGAATATATTATATAAATATAAATGACCTGTTGATAAGAAATATTTCAAGTATATAAAGAACCATTATATAGACAGTAATATTACATTGTGTATGATAGTGTGGCATTAATAAGAAAATACATATATATACAATACGCATAAAATATAGACATTGATATTTTACTAATATTATGTGTGATAGTGTAACATTGGTGAACAAATATATATAAACAATACGCACAAAAATATAGATAATTAAAAAAAAATAGGGTAGAATCTAACGATAAGCCATGGCAATTTCTGCAGCAAAGGAAATATCCCTGGTAGAGAAACTTTCTAATAGCAATTATGATCTCTGGGCTTTTCGCCTAGAAATGCTACTAACCAGAGAGGATCTCTTTAGTTACGTCATCGACACGCCCCCACTCACTCCAGACGATACTTGGCGAAAAAAAGACGCTAAAACCCGTGCCACAATAAATTTATTCATAGATGACTCTCAGATTGTCCACATTCGGCATTTAAAAACTGCCAAGGAAATCTGGGATACCCTTAAGCGAGTTCACCAAAGATCCACCTTATCCTCTAAGTTGTTTCTGTTGAGGAGACTCTATTCAAAAAAGTTATGCGACGGTGGAAATATGAACCAACATATCAACGATATATTAACTTTACGCGACAAATTATACGCCATTGGGGAAGAAATCCCCGAGACTCACATTGTCGCACTTTTATTGTGCAGTCTACCTAAATTCTATGACCCCTTAATTATAGGTCTTGAAGCTCGAAACGAAAGTGATTTAACTTTAGAATTCGTAAAGAATAAATTATCTGATGAATACAGACACAGGAGTGAGAATCAGGGAACAAATTATCACGCGCGTGAAACTGCATATAAAGTAACAAACAAAAACAAAATTAAAAAATACTGCGGTTACTGCAAAAAGCAGGGGCATACAATAAATGAGTGTTATCACCTGAAAAATAAAAACCAGCATAATAATTACGCAAGAAATGACTGGAACAGGAGCAAAGCATTCAACAATCCGAACAACTATAGAAATAACACGAATAGTTACAAAAATACCCAAAATAACCCCAAGGAAACCTCGAATTTTTGCTTTGGAAGCAAGGCTGAAGATAGTGATAATGAAAAAAATTTGATTCCCCCCAATGATAACAAATCCTCAGAAGAAAAAATTCCTGAAAACGAACAAGTGACCGCGAATAGAGCACAAACCTCGGTGGAAGATACTTTTATAATTGACTCTGGATGCACAAGGCATGTTGTAGCTACGAAACACAACTTACAAAACTTTATGCCAGGAAACTTTGGCGAAATAACCATAGCGAACGGAAAGCGGCTATGTTCACAGGGTCTGGGAGACGTGAATATAAATATAGACTCACAAAATTTCATAACTCTAAAAAATGTACTATATTGTCCCGAATTGCAAAGTAACCTTTTATCTGTCAAAAGAGCCACAGAGAATGATATTAAGGTAATATTTGAAAAACAGAAATGCTCATTTGTAAAGGATAGCCAAACAATTTTAACGGCAAAATTAAATGATAATTTATATGAGTTAGAACCCAAAAATGACTACGGATATAACGCGCAGACACAAACATCTTGGGACAATAAAAATTGCATATCCATTTGGCACAAAAGGCTAGGACATAAAAATTTCGAAGCGATAAAATATCTCACAAAACACAAACTAGCCGAGGTTATAGAAATACACAATTGTAAACATGAAACTGTTTGTAAAGAATGTATTGAGGGCAAACTATCAATCGCACCCTACCCCAAATCCGCCACTAACAGATAAAAGGAAACATTAAATTTAATTCATTCAGATTTATGCGGGCCGATGCGATCGCCAACATTCAGTGGGAAAAGATATTTCATGACCTTTACCGATGACTATAGCCGATTTACAATGATATATTTAATTTCGCATAAGTCAGAAGCCATAACAAAACTTAAAGAATTTGTAGCCCTGACGAAGAACAAATTCGGAAAAACTATAAAAGCGATCAGATCCGATAACGCGAAGGAGTATCTAGGAGATAGTTTTGAAAGTTACCTGACAGAAAACGGCATAGAACATCAGTTAAGCGTACCATATTGTAGCCAGCAGAACGGCGTTGCCGAACGTAAAACAGAACTATAGTCGAAATGGCGCGCACCATGTTATCTGACGTGAATTTACAAAACCACTTTTGGGGCGAAGCCGTACTTACAGCGACATACCTCATAAAGCGGTTGCCCACCAAGGCAAACGAAAACAATAGAACGCCTTACGAGCTGTGGAATAACAGAAAACCTAATTTATCGAATATACGGACCTTCGGATGTAAGGCATATGCCTATGTCGAGGAATCGAAGAGATCCAAATTTGACAAAAAGGCCCTATTAGGATACGATAACCGAAGAAAAGGGTACAGAATACACACAGGGGGAAACAACGTAATAATATCGCGAACGGTAAAATTCTTTGAGAACGGAGTAAATGAAGATGACGAAAATGAAAATGACGCGAAGACACTTACTGAAATAGTAGAGATTGAGCTAGATAATGACGAACAAAATCAAAACAATACTCCGCAGCAAAACACCGCTGAACCGCGGAGATCACTGAGAAATAACACAGGTGTCCCCCCTAACCGATACGGGATAAGTGCGAATGTCTGTAAAGTACAAGATCCGAAAAACTGGGAAGACGTAAACAACATCAGAGACGCTAAAATTAAAAACAAATGGATTGAGGCCGCGAATGAGGAAATAAAGTCATTAAAGAAAAATAATACTTGGGAACTGGTGAACCCCACACCAGGAAAACGCACCATAGGGTGCAAATGGACATTTAAGACAAAATATAATGCACGCGGAGAAGTAGAGAGGTACAAGGCGCGACTCGTCGCGAAGGGTTACTCTCAAAAATACGGAAGCGACTACGATGAAACATATGCACCAGTGGTAGCGCACACCACAATCAGAAGCTTCCTAAATGCCGCCGTGTATAAAAATTTAAAAGTTACTCACTTGGATGTAAAGACAGCGTTCTTACACGGAGATTTAGACGAGGAAGTCCTAATGACGCAACCCGAGGGATATGTAGTGAAGGGGGAGGAAGAGAAAGTATGCAAACTGAGAAAAGCAATATATGGCCTCAAACAAGCCGCAAGGGCTTGGTACATAAAAATCAATAAGTCGTTAAGAAATTTAAATTTTAGAGAGTGTGATTCAGATCAGTGCTTGTATAAGAGGACTGAAAATGGGGACATTTCCTATATAATCGTATATGTAGACGACATTTTAGTCGCCGCAAGCGAAGAAAACACACGCAAAATACACGCAGAGTTATCTAAGGAATACGAAATAAAGAATCTTGGGGAGGTATCACAATTTCTTGGGATAAATATTAAAAGGCTAGACAACGGAAACCTTGAGCTAGACCAAGAAAATAAAATCGATGAAATAGCGGAAAAATTTAAATTGTCAAACTCTAAACCAACATACACACCCATGAGCACGGATTATTTCAATACAGACGCACACAGCGAACCGCTAAATGATAACAAACAGTATAGGCAGGCAGTGGGAGCACTCCTGTACGTAGCCACGTTGACCAGACCAGACATTGCTGCTACGGTGAACATTCTGGGAAGGAAAAACGAAACTCCCAGAAAGGCTGACTGGGACGCTGTGGAAAAAGTAATAAGATATCTGCGAACCACAAAGTACTTACGACTAGTTATAGACAAAGAAAAGCCACCCATACTAACAGTCTATTGTGACTCTGACTGGGCAGGAGATCGAGAAGACAGGAAGTCCACAACCGGGAACGTATTAAAATTAGGAAACAATCTCCTGTCCTGGACATCACGAAAACAAAACTGCGTGGCTTTGTCCGCCGCAGAGGCGGAGTACATATCCGTTTCAAATGCGACTCAAGAAATTCAATGGATAATCAATCTACTAAAAGATTTGGAACTACACCAGACTTTACCGATTACCATCTACGAGGACAATACCGCCTGTATAAAGCTGAGCGATAATGAAAAACATCAATCTAGGGTGAAACATGTGTCTATCAAATACCATAATGTGAGACACTTGAAAGAAATCGGTGTCATTACACTAGTGTAGTGTCCTTCAAAGAGAATGATCGCCGATGCCCTTACCAAACCAATCCCCAAACCTTACTTCGAACACCTAAGGAATCAACTCCAACTTCTCCCACCACAAGACTCAGTCGAAAAGGGGGAATGTCGGAAATAGTTCAAAATGTGTTTCGACTTTTCGTTTTGTGAAATATGCGGCAGGTGGCGACACTTCACGGACAAACTTCAAACAATTCTTATAGACTGCACAATTACCCATAATAATCCAGTCTTCATTTGCGTCAGCTGCCTGTGACAATGCAACTACTTAATATTCCTATAGATGGCAGCACCACAAATAAACTTTGAAAGACTATGAAAGCAGAACTGTTTTGCTGGACTTTGATAGACTCCATTCCAGCTATAATCAGCAGTTTTCCATTGTAAAATGAGTGTTCGATCAAGAGCCCTTGCTTCTACTAAAGAAACCCTTTCATCTCAGTCTAGGGCGTATCTCTTGAGTGACAAGGACATATGTTTCTGTCTGTCACTTCATGCATTCGCTTTTCGGGAAGCTAACTTTGGCTCTCAAGAATGCAACACATATTTAATCAAGATAAGCTAAAATTGTACATATTAACCAAGTACATATTAACCTATTAATCAAGAAATGTAGAGTGCATTAATAATTGTATTTTATTAAAGATAATAATCTCGTTTAAAGTCAAAAGCCTGGATCACTGTGATTACATACACACACTCACTAACGCTTCAATAAAATACCTTTTTCAGAGTTAAAATAGGATAAAGTGGATACAGAAACTTCCGTGATACTCTGAAGAACCAGCGCTCTCACCTATACAGGTAAGAAGAATTATTTTCTCTTACAGACATTCTGCATTTCAAATTAACTTTCAATTAAAATAATTTAGAAAAATATTAAATGAAAGAACAGCCTTTATTGTAATATGAATTCACGCCTTTGAAAACTTATAATTTCCAAACGTTCGGTACCAGTAACTATTGTCAACGATAATTTGTTAAAGAGTTAGTTGGGGGTGTTTACTTTTTTTTTGTCCACGACTGTACATTATATATCAACTAAAGGGCGTTGTAAGGGAAACCTTTACTGTCAATGTGTCTAAAAAATGCATTAAAAGTGAAATTACTAGAACTATTTATACAAAAAACATGAAAATTAAGTAAGTACTTACATACTTTTGTATAGGTAATAAGTATAAAAGTTAAATGGGTATTTTTAGGAGAAAAAATAACGAGATAAATCTATGAACAAAAAGCTACGTAAGTAATTAAGTATCTCATTCTCTTTTTTATTTACCCCAATGGAAGTTCGATATGTCTAATAAACTTGTGAAGAATGTAACCATACTTTTATATCGAACAGAACTATTTTTTATTCGTTTCGTTAATTTTCTAATAATCTCACCTTGCCTTATGTACGCCTCATCATCTCTATCTAAAAATTTCGAGCTATAGGTATCACACTTAAGAAATTTGGTTTGATACCCCCAACATGCTTTTTTTTAAATTTTATTATGAAATTTTAATAAGCTGTTGTGTAACTTTCTTTATTGTAAGCAAAAAAACCAAAACAATGGAGAAATTAATTTCCCGTAGTAAGAGAAACTCAAAAAGATATTTATAACTATTGGGGTAACTGGTTTCCATATGGTCCAGTTACGAGTTGACACACGTTCTTTTAAGAAGTAGAGAAGATGGTACAATGTTGACAAGAGTTAAAACTTAAAAAACAAAAACGGTTTTTTATATAATAGCCTATGGCCCAGTTACTTCGTGGGTCAAGTTACCCCAGTTTACATTATATGCCCAATAATCAAGGAATGCTTGTGCAAACAGTTTTATATTTTTAATCGTAGAAAAAGCGTTAGAACTTGCTTTCATTTTTTTTTTTTTTTTTTTTTTTTTTTTTTTACGCAACGTACGTGCTAAACAAGGGGGTAAAAAATTCAAATATTTGTTATTTAGAATTGTTTTGTTTATTTTTGGGCTTTTAAATTATATTTTTAGAATTAGTGATTTATGTCTTGTTTTAGTAAAAAAAGATTTTTGTAGCTCCCGATATGCCATTTCTTTCAGGCGACAATTAAAATGTCGTCCCTAAAAAATAACGTTCCATTACATAAGCCAGCCGTAAAACGAAGCAGATGTGTATATTATTGCACGGTCAAAAACTGATAACATCTATTGTAATTTTTTAAACTTCTAAACATAACACATTTTCAATTTTTGCACCGTCGTATAGGAAAAAATGGCTTTTAAATGCAATTTGTTTGAAAACTGCATCTCAATTTATTTTTGAGATATTAACTATTTTGTAGTTTTTAAAACCATTTCTGTAATAGTGAAAACAGAAGTATTCTATTTCTGTAGAAAGCAACGGGAAAATGGTAGATTACTTTATGTTTTTATTCCCATTTTCTCAAGAAAACTGAAAAAAAAATTGTGATTAAATTGCGTGCTACCCCTAGAATTTTTTCTGCTATGAAAATGTACACTGACGGAAAAAAAAATCCCAACACCAAGAATGACTTGTGTTAGATAAACGAAATTTGGTAGGCGAGTTTATATATCTGAAAGTTGACATCGATTGAAATTTCACGCTTCGCGCATAAGTATGGCGCTAGTAGCGCCACTCAGAACTTGCAGATCAGGTTTACTTTAAATGCGTGCTGTAAAGTTCATAGGCGTTATTTAGCTTCGAAATGTGACGTATTGAGTTGATGTTAGCCAAGAATGCCTTTAACAAAACGAAGAATCTACTGTCAACAGCTCACCGAGTTGGAACGAGGTCGCATATTCGGGCTACGAGAAGGTGGATTTTCTTTCGGCGATATCTCAGAAAGACTTGGCTGGAATGCATCCACTGTGCATGATTGTCGGAAGCAGTGGTCAAGGGATGGAACTGCCTTAAGAAGACCGGGTTCCAGGCGGCCACGTGGCACTCCCGAGGGGGAAGATCGCCGTATTCGGCGTACGACTGTGGCGCATAGTACTGCGTCTGCGGTAGAAATTCGAGCTGCAGTTGGTACCACAGTGACACAACGAACTGTTAGAAATCGGTTACTTCAAGGACTGCTCCGAGCCAGGCGCCAGGTAGCGTGCATTCTACTGACTCCAAGCCATTGCCGTTTGCGAAGCGATTTGTGTCAAGCCAGAGCTCATTGGTGGGAGGAATGGAGATGTGTTGTGTTTGTTTTTCATCAGAAAACACAACAGATCTCCACTCCGTCCTCCAATGAGCTCTGGCTTGACACCAACGGCGTCGCAAATGGCAAAGGCTTGGAGTCAGTAGAATGCACGCTACAGGGTGCCTGGCTCGGAGCTGTCCTTGAAGTAATTGATTTCTAATAGTTCGTTATATCACTGTGGTACCAACCGCAGCACGAATTTCTGCAGCAGACGCAGTACGATGCACCACAGTCACACGCCGAATACGGCGATCTTCCCTCTCAGGAGTGCCACGTGGCCGCCTGGAGCCCGGGCTTCTTGAGGCAGTACCATCCCTTGACCACTGCTTCCAACAATCATCCACAGTGGATACATTCCAGCCAAGTCTTCTGCAATATCGCGGAAAGAAAATCCACCTCCTCGTAGCCCGAATATGCGACCAAGTTCCAACTCGGTGAGCTGTTGACAGTGGCTTCTTCGTCTTGTTAAAGACATTCTTGGCTAAGATAAACTCAATACGTCACATTTCGAAGCTAAATAACGCCCACGAACTTTACAGCACGCATTTAAAGTAAACCTGATCTGCAAGTTCTGAGTGGCGCTACTAGCGCCACACTTATGCGCGAAGCGTGAAATTTCAATCGATGTCAACTTTCAGATATATAAACCCGCCTACCAAATTTCGTTTATCTAACACAAGTCTTTCTTGGTGTTGGGATTTTTTTTCCGTCAGTGTATTTTAGAATATATATGTCTGACTTTCTTTCTCCTCATTTACTTAATTCCTATCAAAGAATACAATTTTATTAATACACGTGTAATAACATTTTCCAAATTTTTAAAAGATATAAATGAATGATTTCTGAAAAAAAAAATGGAGCTATTATAAACTATACTTATATTTCAGTATCCATATTAATGGTACAAACAAATGAAGGCTTATGAATCATTAGATACCCGAATTTTTGCCGAGTTTCTTGAATGGCGACATCGCTTTTAGCTGGGTTTGTGTATTATTCCTATACATAATTTTCTATAGCTATTTTTTAACACTGCATCGTAAATTTGGAATTCTTCAGCAGATGCAAATGGCGCCATTTTATTTAAAATAAAAGCGTGTGTTTTATGTCTTAAAACAGAAATATGTTTTGTACTATCTATATTTATATATATATATATATATATATATATACATATATTTTTTTTTTTTTTTTTTTTTTTTTTTTTTAATCGGAGGTGACACTAAATTCTGATAAAGCAGAATTCCTGTTTTCTACTTTACCTTTTCTTTTTTTTTTTGTAACTTATCTTTGTAGTTGTCTTTTTTACGCAAAATATTCTTCAGCAGTAATCTTTCAAAACAATGATATTAAAAAATAAAACTTCTATTCGATATCTAAAAACGCCATAATGAAGGTTTGGTTTCAATTCTAAATAAAATTTACCGAAATAATTCCACTCTTTTTGGATACGAAAGTTAAATAATAAAAAATAAAATCGAATAAAATAAAAGAGTAAAGAGGTTCAATGTTTTATACTAACTGAATATTATAGCAGGAGAATATTAAAAAAATACATTAAAGTTGAATTTTTGTATGTATGAGTGCAGTTATTTACATTACGACGACAATAAATGTCAATGTAATACATGTCATAGTACATACATATTATAAATTAAGAGAAATGACATTTTGCTCAAATATGTAATTTAAATTCGTCGACTGTCTTTTAAATATAACATCATTCATTTCATCATGATATGTCGTGGCCGTGCTATTTGACGATCCTCAAATTTATAATAAAAACAGAAGTGTCGAGTTAAACTGATGGCATTAACCCCTTAATTCTCGCTCCCGTCATATTCTAGGGCTCCGTCTTTTACTCAAATTGTTTGATTCCCACCAGTTTTAAAATATAGTGAAGTTGGCTATATTTTAGTATCGTTTTTCCTGCCATTAAATACTCTGAATATTTCTTTATCATAAAAGTGGTGCCAATAAGCAATTTTAATTTTTCAATCGTAATTTAATTCGAGCATTAAGGGGTTAAGCTCATAATCTATTCACACTAATTGTATATTATAATCTTGTATCAAGGAATAATGCCCCTCGAAAAATAAAGAAATCGAAAAAAAAAGCTAAATTGGATTATCGCCCGCATTTCCCCCTTTACAGTTAACCAACGAACCTCCAAATCTAATCAGTGAAGCACCTTATCAGAATAAACTGGTATACCAAATATGAAGCAAATCGGATAATTCTGCATGAAAAACCCCTTTATGTAAATTAAGGGGATTATCCCCCCGCCCCCTTTATACTTAACCAATGAACCTCCAAATCAATGTCCCTTATCAGAATAAACCGGTATTCCATTTGAAGCAAATCTGATAATTCTGCACGAAAACCCCATTTATCTAAATTAAGGGGGTGATTAGCTTCTCGTTCCCCTCTTTATGCTTCATCAATGAACGTCCAAAACTAACCAGGGAAGCGCCTTATCAGAATGAACCTATATCCAAAAAGTGAAGCGAATCCTATATTTCTATCATCTAGTTATTTCTAGTTATAGCGTTACGTACATATGCACGTAGGCAAAAACAGAACCTGCTGACACATTAGGTCTCAGGCTTTGATAGCCTGTGAGATAAAAAAGCATTAAAAGGAACAAAATGAACTTTTTTTACGATGGACATGATAAAAATCTTAGTTATACTTGGCAGCACAAATTGTATAATAGAAACCAATTTGAAAATGTTTGGTTTAATACTTTTTTCTTTTGATAAAACTATTGACTTAAACTAATCAGCTCGTACTAATAATTAACCCAATCTAATCACTATTGCGTTATATGGAAAATATTTAAAACAAATTATCTGCTAAAAATCAGTAGCATCAAAATTTTCAAAGCTGTTTAAATTCAACGATTGAAAGAAAAAAGAAAACTTCTTAAATTTTTTTTCTCCAAGTTCTAGAAGTGCAAACAACATCACCGGGGAAAAAGGTTTATCACTTTATTTACCTATTTTGTCTGATATTGGAGTCTGAACTTTTGTTAAAAATCAGTGAGTTTTACTCTCTAAGATTAAATTCAAGAAACTGAAAAAATTATAAACATCGCATAGCTTTTAATACATACACTTGATAAATATAGCTGAGAATATTTGAATTAAAAAAAGGAAGTAATACCGATTTTCACTATTTTACTATTATACGACGGTAGGTGATTAATGCGATAGATTTAAAAATATCTACTAAAAACTTCCAATTTGAACCTACTTTTAAAAAGTAAAATTGTACCATAAAGGAATACAAACCATGTTCAAATATAAGAAATTTATGTATTCAAAAATGAGCTTCTCGATATATATAATCTAGTATCATTTCGTTTACATTCAGGGTATTTTGTGACCCCCCCCCCCCCCATATGTTTTTGAATGAGTCCGTAAACGAAAGGTCCTTTCCTAAATCAGAAAAACGCTTTGCATCCCTTCAAAATATGTTTTCAAAGCACTTTTGACAACGATTGTACGTACAATTCATAAAAATTACGTGCAATGTACCCTTATATTGTTATATCGGGAACACACGATATATAGGGTGTTCCAGAATTCGACCTACAAATTAAGAGGGGTAATAGAAGGCATCAAGTGTATGAAAAATTACCACAGAACATGGGATTGCATAGCAAGTATTTAGTCATAAATACAGGGTGCTTCATCCTAACTGAACTTGCTTTGACGGTGTAATAATTTTGAGAAAAATTGAAACATTACAATGAAAATGCAACGAAATGTACCTTATTTTATGTGAAATGTTACAACTTCACGAAAATTTCAGAAAAAATAGGGTGCTTAAGCAATCGATGATACAGTATGAACTGGCAATCACAGTTCAAAATATAGAGCGCCAAGTGCATACTGCTGGAGCGCATACTGGGAACTTCCACCACCTTTTTCGATTATTATCACATTTGCAACAAAGGTGAGAATGTCTATTAAAAGTTTCATTATAATATACTTCAGTTTTCCGAAACTTATTGCTGTCAACACAAATTGAATTAGGGCAAAACACCCTGAATTTTTTATTAAATACGTGGTTTTCGACGCCTTGTTCTATGGTAATTTCTCATCCTCTTTAAGCCTTCTGTCACTCTTCTTAATTTGTCGGTCAAATTTTGGAACATCCTGTAATCTTTGAATTTGCCCATCGACAGTCCATCGCTGTCATCAAAGAGTGGCCAATAGATGAATTGTAGCTCTCGATAATGAATCTATTCACCTGATCTTGCTGATCACCGGATACATCCGATTTCTTTTTTTTTCCTCACCTGAAACGAGCCTTAAAAAGAGAGGATTTTAAAATCCAGAAATTCAAAATCACGTTATGAGGGTTCTCTATCCGATACGGAAAAAGTACTTTTCTAAAAGTTTGCAGGGCCTGTAAAAAGAATATTATAAGGAAGAAAAGCTATTTTCCGGATTTAGGTGAGAATATTTCATTTACTAGTAAATCTGGAGATCAGGAGCATCAACGTCAGCTCTGCAAGTGATTATATTTTAATCTCATTTTTCTCAATATTCAACATCCTACAATCCGCATTTTGTTATTACATAAACACACTACGTGACATTTAAAATGCAACACCAAGAAGGAGTGGCCAGAAATGTACGCAAATTTCAGGGTAGACGCACGTCACCGAGTTATTCAAAATATGTGAAATGCTCATCTCTACAGCACACGTTGAATAAGATATAAGGGAAGGAACCTGCAGAATGGACAATATTCGTGCCAATACTTCTGCTAGGGAAATCATCGTAGAATTTTTGTTCTTGTCTCAGAGAAGGCATGTAATAGCAGAGAATGCCAGGGCACCGTCAACGGAGGCAGTTCCAGCAGACAGATGGTTTTACGAGAGCAAGGTGATAGGTCCGAGAAGGGCAGGTTGGTCCATACGGTAAATCACAGCTGAGACACACCTTGACGCATCCACAGTACACGGCCTCTGTCGAAGATGGTTGGAACGAGGAAATGTGGCAAGTTTTGTGAGTGCCGGTGCAGCCAGAGTGACGCCATCACGCGTGGATCGACGCATCCACCGACAAGCGGTGGCGAACCCGCAAGCCACTTCTTCCTCCATTCTGCAGCATGTTCAAGACACCCTGGATGTTCCTACACCGACCACAACCATCTCTCGTCATTTTGTTGCTAGTGGACTGTTCTCTTGTCGTTCCTTAAGAAGACTGCCATTGACCCTACAGCATAGACGCCAACGACTGCAATGGTACCGGGCTAGGGCGATATAGACGACGAAATGGCACAGTGTCGTGTTCTCAGACGAGTCACGCTTTTGTTTCTCCAGTGATAGTCACCACGTATTAGTGTGGCGTCGATGTGGAGACAGGTCCAATACGGCAACAATTGTGGAACGCCCCTCCGCGCGAAAACGTGGCATCATGGTTTGGGGCGGAATTTTATATGATTCCAGGTCACCTCTAGTTCGTATTCAGGGCACTATGACAGCCCAATGATACATGGATGATTTGCTGCGGCCGGTGGCACTCAAGTACCTTCAGGGGGGGGGGGCAATGCTTTTTATCAGCAGGATAATGCCCGACTGCACACTGCTCGCATCAGTCAACATGCACTGCAAGGTATACAGATGCTTCCCTTGCCAACATACTCTCCTGATCTCTCACCAATCGAATACATTTGGGATGAGATTGGACGCCATTTGCAAACACTACCACTGCCGCGTTCAGTAGACGAACTGTGGCAAATGGTTGACAAGGAATTGAGAGAAATTCCTCAGGACGCCATCCGTACTCTCATTGACTGTGTGACTAAACGGGTTGCTTCGTGTATCGTCGTCCACTGTGGTCTACAAGCTACTGAGCCGATGCTCTTCTCACTGTGTATTTATAAATATCATTTCTAAATAAAGATAACTTAATTTCCGTTGCTGTCTCTCTCTGATTGTCGGCTTTCATCACTTTCTGGCCACTCCTTCTTGGTGTTGCATTTTCATTCACGTAGTGTATTTATAAGTACATAAAATTCTTAGAAGGTTTCAATCGGAATAAATGAAAGAAAAAAATATTCATATTGCAATATTTATTTAAACTGAATCTCTTACATTTAAATTATATCTAATTTAGAAAGCTCGTATTTTTTTTTTTCTTTTTGTTTCCGGAAAACAGTTTTGATGACCATAGAAGTAAGATCTTATTTAAATAGATCCTATAAAATTACGTAAGAAAATCATTTATTATCATTGAACTGAAATTATAAAAAGCTAAAACTGAAAAAACTATTTCTGCAAACAGTAAAAAATTAACATCGTAAAAAAAAAAAAAATCACGAGATTCACAGATTTAATTAAAGTAGGTTAATACAAAGCGTCATCTATGAACGTGAATTATTTTATTCTATTGTTTTTTAATTTTGTGAAGCATATCTTTACATATTCTCAGATTATTTTATTAACGAGAATGAAAAATCATGCGTCCAGCATAGATTATGTATCTCTTTCCAACACATTCAGAATGCAGTAACAAAACTTCACAGTTTAATAAGGTGAAATATAATGTCTAAATAAACAATTTGAAAAGCTCAAAACGCATTTGAAAACCTAGTTTCTGCTATTACAATCACTAATCTCGAAAATATTCTTTTTGGGTTCTTTTGTACAGTCCTGTATATGATCTGTAGGTTTGTATGCATACTGCATTGTATGCTAAAAGTTAATTTTGTTAAAAGAATACAAGAATTGAAATTTTCCATACAGCAATTTCCGTGAATAAACGATAATATTTGAGAAATTTTGTGAACCTTTGTATATGATCTATAGAATTTATGCACACTAAGTAATATTAAAAAATATAATTCTGTTTAAAAACGCGTTCCACATCTGAAAACGCACTTCCAACAATTATTGTTCATAGGTTTCAATATCTCTTTTTCTGCTCTAGCCAAATTCTTGTGTGTGTCCCTGTAAATAAACAATAAATTCTAAGTTCCGTGCCATACACCTAAGTGAACCATATAAATTTCAGCATTATTAAAATAGTGTAACATCATTAAATATACTGCAAACAATTTTTCCCTAATTTAAAGATCGTGATGTAATGACATTCTTTTGAGTGTCTCTGTAAATGAATCGTAAATGCTACACACTTCCTTTTTCAATAGAGAACATGCCGTATTAATACCCAATAATATCGACAGATTACATGGCAATAGTACTATATTTACACGAGTTAGAACACAGACAGACAAACAGACACAGACAAAAAGATGGACAAACAAACCAAATTCATAAAAACTTTTGAACATTTTTTGGAAGTTTTAAAAACAACTTTAAGAAATTCACGCTCATTCTCCGTAATGGTCACGAATTCTTTTTGCATAGCCCTGTATATGGCCTTTAGAATTTATACACACCCCGTTGTCTGCAAAAGTTCAATTAAACTTAAAACGTATACCATAAATGAAAACGTCATATCAATTTCATTATATTTGTAATCGAGTAATATCATTAAAATATGCTGCGAACGATTTTTTTTCATGGATCATAATATAAAGGAATAATTTTGAGTTACCCTGTAGGTATAATGTAAGAGTTAAACAAAGCACATTCGATATTAACCACCTTCTAGTACACCTCAATAATATGTATCAATTTCATTATGTTTAAGATTGCATAACAATATTAAAATACACCGCAAATCCTTTTCTCCCATGGACCACAATGTAACGGAATACTATTGAATGCCCTATAAATGAACCATGGATGCTATATACTTCATTTTGAATATTAAACATGCTATTTCAAACCTCAATAACGAATACCAATTACATGACAATCTGAGTATATTTATTAAAGTTAGAGCACGGACAGACAGATAAACTGAAATAATAAACACCCTTCAACTATAAAAAATACGTCTAAATGAACAATTTGGAAAACGCATAACGCATTTGAAAACCCAATTTCTGATATTTCTATGAATAGTCGTTAAAAGCTACAGATTTCTGTAGCTTTACAAGAACTCGTTTCGTAGATTTACATGTTTTTTATACAGTGTACGGATAAAATTTTAGTAAGCATACAGATTTCTGTAACTTCACATCTGTAGAATTACAGAATCTTTTTTACAGTGTACATAGTATGCTAAAAGTTTGTTCAGTTTAAACGCATAGCGCATATGAAAATTTCCACTCAGCAATTTCCGCCAATAAACGGATGTTGTTGAGAGCTTTTGCGCGACCTTGTATGTGATCTATAGAATTTATACACACCAAGTAATATTTTAAAAATATCTAAATTTAAAAACGCATACTACAAATAAAAATGCATTTCCAGCAGTTATTGTTCACAGGCTTCAGTAGATCAATTATTGCTCATTTTCTTCTATAACAAAATAATTTGTGTGTCCATGTAAATGAACGATAAGTTTTATGCACGACCTATTCTATAGTAAGAACCTTGTACCTCAGTGATATACATCAGTTTCAATATGTTTAAAATACCGTAATGTCATTAAAATACACGGCAAAAGATTTCCCCCCCCATAGACCTTAATGTAACGGAATACTTTTAAGTAGCCCTGTAGTTGAACCGGAAATTCTGCACACTTCATTTTGAACACCGAAAATGCCATAGCAAACCTCAATAACATTTATCCATTTCATGGCAATCGGACTATAGTTACGCGAGTTAGAACACAGACAGACAAAAAGACAGACGGCCAGAGAAACCGAATTCATAAACACTTTTCAACTAAGATGGGAAGGGCTAAAAACTTAATGTGACAAACATAGTTCATATTTGATGCAAAGCCATATTGCAGACGAGATTATAAAAGATTAACTAATATTTTATTTCCCCCTGCCAGACTTTCTGCTTATTTTTCGTAATCGGGATTATTTATATGATTTATTTTTTATAATCTATGAAATACAGTTTCTAGGTAACTGACGAAAAAAAAGATAAAAAGAAAATAAGGAAGTATGTATCATGTCAAATAAGCAAATTGTTAAAACAAAATATTTTACATTATAGAAAAACATGTATAAAGTTATACCAAAAATTATCACGGCAAGATAATGCCAGAAAAAAAAAATTAAACTTGCTGCTAATGTTCATGCTATCTGGGTAACAGCGATCACGACTAAATGCTGATTAGTTTATTAATTTGTGTATTTGTTTTGTCATGGCTGAATTTTTACACCTATAATTGAGTCATTAGCTGTAGTTTTATATATTTTAATATTGAATCTCAAGTGAAAAATATAATCACTTAACCCTTTGAGGGGCGAGCAATAATGTCTCTGTAATATTTAATTCTCACCGGAATAATCGAAAACTTTTATTTTAAAATAAGGAAAAGCAATTTTTCAACATTTCGCCCCCAAAGTTAAAAATATAAAATTTAGTTAAAAGTTTTTGGTAAGAATTTTATTTAAATTAGGTGGGATATAATACATCCCACCGCTCCTCAAAGGTCGTTATTAAAATGGCGTAATGCTGAAGCTGTTAATTCTTTGAACCAAATATTTTAGAGAATTTCAATGACTTTGCAGCCGATTTACAAATTTTAATCCTGTTGTAATCTAGTAAAAATCCCAACTTTTTAATTCCAAAGATAAACGATACAATGTAAAATCACACTAAATTAAAATAAGATTTTTCTGGTAATTCAATCAATAAACAGCGAATTTTCTGAATAATTTATGCAATTCAGAAAGTTTGTACGAATATTAAAATAAACTCAATTAGAAGGTTTTCGTCTTCTTCAATAAGGAAAGCAAAGAAACGCAAGTAATCGAATTTCTATTCATTTTCATAACGGATGATAAGCTTGTTTTCTTAATAAATGACTCGAAAGTAATTCAAAAGAATTGAACGTAATTAAAAAGAATTGAGATGAGAAAATAAGAACTTCTATTCTGGAACTTATGGATGCCAGTAAATATACAGATGGTTTTAAAAAGATTTTTTACTATCTGTATATTATAACATTTTATTATCAATGCTATCTATGCATTATTAAAATCAATCTCATATACCGGGTGTCCCAAAAAGGACTGACTGATTTTAAAATTCAATAACTTCCAAACGGTGACAGATATTAAAAAAATTCTTGCAGGAGGGTTATGCATAAAGTCAAAAGTTTTATTACAGTGATTTTCGATTTTAGTTCGAATTACAAACAATAGATGACGCTGTAAGCAATAGTCGCTAAATACAGGCTCGATTTTTAGTCCTTTCTGTTGTTCCATGCAGAAAAAGGAAATGGAAATGTATTATCCGGGCCACGAAGTACCAAAAATCGAGCCTGAATTTAGCCTCTATTGATCGCAGCGCCATCTATTGTTTGTAATTCGAACTAAAATCGAAAATCACTGTAAAAAAATTTTTGACTTTATGCATAATCCTCCTGCAAGAATTTTTTTAATATCTGTCACCGTTTGGAAGTTATTGAATTTTAAAATCAGTCAGTCCTTTTTGGGACACCCGGTACATTAATCCAAGGAAAAAAGAAAAAGAATGAGGTTTTTTAGGATGTATAGTTTAACAGAGAACAAAATATTACGTCATATTTAGCAAAAGCGAGGCTAATGAGAAAGACAGGCTACAGCGGTGCATTCCACATATCTTTTTTACAGACCCCTGGAGTCACGTGATGCTCAAATGCACCAATGTAGGTGTGCGAAAAGAGCATCACGTCACTCTAGCGGTCTGTAAAAAAAGACACGTGGTATGCACCGCGGTAGCCTGTCTTTTTCGTTAGCCTCGTATCATATGCGAGGCTGAAAAAAAATGCAGGCTACAGCACTGCATTACACATGGACCGCTCGTGTCACGTGATGCACTTTTCGTGACGCATGTGCTAGAAAAGCCAGAATGCAGGTGCACGAAAAGAACATCACGTAACTTTTAGTAGAAATATTTTCTGTAATTTCACGCTCCTACCTAAAATTGCTGTTGACATAAGGCCAGATGTCCTAAAGTTTTCGACCATCCCTTTAACCCCCTTAAGGGGGGGGGGAGGAGGGCGGATTTCAAAAATCCTGTCTTAGTGCATGACGTCATAAGAAGTATTTCACCACAATTTTCATGCTTCTAGGATCAGTAGTTTGGGCTGTGCGTTGATTATGAATCAGTCAGAACAAACTCTTTTATATATAGCTTGCTGATACAGTTGCGAATAAATAAATAATTGAAATTAGATAATCCAAAGATTTTTGTGCTCTATTTACTGAAGCGATTTTGTAAGTCTGTCTGCACATGCGCGTGTGTCCGTTTTTTATTCACCTTAAATACACAGAAACTTATTGTGAAGTTACAACAAAATTATTTGCAATGAACTAAAATACAATTGTGCTCTTTCGTCTTTGAGAAAAAGAACTCAAAAATGATTTTCTGAATAAGTTATTTTCTATTCTCGGTCTTAATACCGACGAAAATCTATGTAAAACAAAAGACTACAAAAGGACAATTTATAGTGCATTCCGGAAAAAATTCACTGGCTAATGACGTTTGAAATAAAAGGTAGTTATGAATAATAGAATGCTTAATTTATTATCAGTCATTGCTTTTTAGGTGCGTTCGTAATCATATAAATACGTAGCACATATAGTCGTCGTCTGTGCGTTAGTCTTTCTGTCCGTTAATTCGCATATAACAATGCAACCACTACCCAATCGAATAGAGCGAAATTTAATATATATAATTTTTGCAGAATTTTGTCGAGTCACTTCAAATTTTATGAGAATCAAACCAAAACTAAAAAAAGATATTAATAAAAGTTTTCTCCATTCTATTAAATCCTATCTTACGTAATTAATGAAATGATATCACATCATAGGTAATGATTCTAGAATGCCATGGTGATTACGTCATATTTAAGATGAAGTCATATTTTTTTTTTCGTATTACTGAATTTGATATATATAATCGTAATAAATTTTGTTATCACGCTTTTTCGCATAAGAGTGCTACAGTGTCCAACAAATAAGAGTGAATTATGTCAGCCAGGTATCGAACGGATAGCTTAACAGGTAAAGCACTGCCCCGGTACGCCAAGTTTCCAGGTTCGATTCCTGGTCTGGACATTTTTCGCTCTATTGGAATAAACTTCAACTGTGCTACTCCAGCTTTGAATGTGCTACAGCTATTGCACCAAGATCTGAATATTTATAAGACTAGTCATAGTACGGACGCGTCTCATTTTCCGCATTTGACGAACAAATTTTCGACATGTTTTCTGAAATGTTACATATAAAAAATTATGCATAAAACTTGCATATATAGTGTTACCATATATGCAAGATTTATCTATATCATAGCCAAATCTGAACTGACAAAAGTATTACAAGTATTATTATTATTATTTTTATATAGAGAACTCTAAAACTAAATTATAAATTTTTCTTTAATCTGTGCGAGGTTTAACTTCAGAAACCTCCGCGACTGTTGAGATTTACCTTCTTGCTTAAGAGGGCACAAAACCTTTAAACTTTAAAAAAAAAAAAAAATCAGTTTTTAGATTTATATTTATTCTTAATATTTAAAAATTTCTCAATACTTAAAAAAAAAAAAAAAAAAAAAACATTCAAAAATCTGCATTATTTCATAAGTTGTAATCATTTATAAACGGTGAATACAATGGAATGTCTGTTGATTTTGAAACTTTAAAACGCGTCTTCTCATATTAGTAAATTTGGAGATGGCCGCACAGTGGCGGATCTAAGGCGGGTGGGCGATCGCCCCCCCCCCCCCTCTTGGGCAAATAAAGGGTTTGCAAAACGGCATTATCTCACGGGAAATGACGGGGCGAGGCTTGAGCTCGGCGCGAACCAGGCAGGGTATCATAAGCAGCATTGACCCGACCGCGACCCGTGCACTTCTTTAAATTCTTCTCCCCAAGCACAAGTCGGTCTGGCATCTTACTTATTTATTATTCGTAAAAATTATATTTATGCTGTACATTTGTTTAGTGAAATCTTTATAAATTCAATTTGATTTGATAAGTTAAGGAGATGCATTTTTAAAAATCTACTTTTTTTCTTTGTACATTTGTGATTTTCTTTTATCATCCGTTTCTTTCATTCTAAACTGATTTTCTTGCTGGATTTTCATTTGAATGTATTTGTCTAAGTAATGATTTTTACGAAGTATTTATGTACATAAGTAGTAGATAAATGAGAGTTCAACGGCCACAGGCGGAATCGCGGGATGAGCAATCGAGAGCAACGCTCAATTGATCAGGTAAGCCTTCCTTCTTATCGTGGCAATCGTTGTCCATGTTAATGTTCTGTCTAACATTTTTTTAGAAATGTGTATACGAATATCTCTAATTATCTACCAAAACGGTTTCGTTTATAAAAACCTATTTACTTTGTCTCATTTTATTATTTTCTATGATATTTTGTTTGAAAGATGTGTTGTATACAAGTTTGTTTTTGAGTATATATATATATATATATATATATATATATATATATAACCATTAAATAAAAATTACCGACCAATAACAAAAATTATGATATTATGAATGAAATGACAATAATACAGTGTCCCCCAACATACTTAACATGGACACCAAAAACATAGTAGGGGAGATGGGGGCACATGTGAACAGGGGGCAGATGAGAACATCGCAATTTTTCAATAGTTATTATAAGTTTTTTTATTTGAAAAAAATTACTAAAGATGACAGCACCTGTAGACATATGGTAAATTTTTTTAAAATCTTTTTGACATTTTGTTTGTCCTCTGTAACCAAAACACTGTTTTTAGATCTCAAAAGTAAAAGCTTTGTTCCAAGTAGATAAGCGTATAACTTTATTTATTTATTCATTTATTTGAATTTGAGTGTTTAAACATATACTATGAATACTAATAAAAATTTTGATAAAGTTTTATTTTCTTCTAAAATTGAGACATGTTAATGATTTATCAATTTAACAGAAGCAGCAATGTGGGGCACATGGGAACAGATAAGTTGGGGCAGATGTGAACAGTACATAATGTGCCTCAATAATCATTCTGTGATTCTGTTCCTTTCAGTTAACTTAATGATAAATAATGTCAGTTCCATTATCTATAATTTTCCTGAAATAGAAGATATTTTTCTCACACAAAGTTGATTTTGCATTGAAACTTCATCAAACACATCTTTCAGCAAATACATAAAGAGCAACAAGCTCGTTTACATTCAATTTTACTTTAAATAAATTTAATGTTTTCTAAAATGCAATAAGTGTTTTATATTATTTTACTAAACAGTGTACAACAATACTTTTTATGCATTGTTAATACAAAAGTATTACCTTGGACAACTTTGCAAATTTTTCTATTACATTTGTTTTAAACTTGCAATGATGGCTCACTTCCATATCTAAAACAGTTATGTATATGATGCTTTGAATGGAGATAGATATGAGTAACATTTTAAGAAAGTAAAATTTTTAAACTGATAACTACCGTAAAATCCCCATTGTAACCCCCCTCCCTCCTTCAAAAGCAAAAGAAGTTAGGGGAGGGGGGGGTTATAGTCGAGATATTTTTAAATCATTAAAAAACCCTTCTTTATCTATAATTTACAAGTAAATAAGGCAAATACAGCAGTGGGAATCTTTCGTATTTTGGCAGATTTGAGATAAATAGTATGTAAACGCCCCCTCCCTAAAATATTCCCCAAACAAAAACCCCTAAGTAAAGTTTAAATGTTTTAATTTCTTTTTTAAAATTGCTTCTTTATTTTTTGTATTTTATTTCAGCAATACTTAATGAATCATCTAAGCCTCCACCCCCAAAATCTACTTATTTTCATTTTATAATCTTTTGCTTAAACATATCACCCAGAAACTAGACAAATATATATATATATATATATATATTTCTTTAAGGTGAATTTCACAGGTAATTAACTAATGATTACGATGACAAATAAATAACAGAATAAAAAGCATGTCAAAGGATATTTTTTCCTTGTGTTCACATGTGCCCCACGTGTGTTCACAACTACCCCGCTGATGGGGCACATGTGAACAATTTTTCGAATTTATAAAACTATTAAAAAATGTAAGAAGAAATATACAGGTGATTTTTAAAATATTCCCATGTATAAAAAGAAGTTCTATTTACTATATTGAGCAGGTTTTGTTTATAGAAATTAATCCAGTCATGAGAAAAACCTATATTTATGCGAACTGTTCACACGTGCCCCCATCTCCCCTATATACCAGCTGTTATGTATAAAATATAGCCCCTTGTACTATATTACAAGTATTAATATGGAAGAAAAAAAGAAGATATGCATATATATATGTAGTATAAGTATATGTGTTTAGATATAAATGTATGTTTTTATATATGATTGTCTAACTGTTAATATATTTATATGCATGTATAAGTTTATATATATGTGTTTATATAAAAAATTATTAGTTTAAAAAGTTGCAAAAAAAAAGTTTTAACAAAATTTAAAAAGTAAAAAGTTTTAACAAATTTAAAAACTTAAAAAAGGAAAATATATATATATCTATATACATAAATTTAAAAAAAAAGTTAAAGTTAAAAAAAAAAAAGTTTGAATAAAACTTAAAAGTAAAAAAAAAAAAAAAAAAAATTACAAAAACACAAGTTATAACAAAAAAAAAAAAAAAAAAAAAGTTTTACCAAAATTTAAAAAGTAAAAGTTTTGCAAGAAAAAAATACAAGATGCCTTTTTTCTCGGATTTAGTTATGCATGCTTAAAATTTAATTTTTTAAAACTTTTTTCCTCAGTGCTGCCCCCTGGCGAGCGGATTTTTGAAAATAATGGTTTTTATACCTCTGAGGCTGACAATTTGTATTGATTGTAATCAGACTTGGTTAACTTTTATTTTTGAATGAATTTGAGGTATGTTGATCAAAATTTAGTTAGAATTTAGAATAAAAATGGCAATTAAGCATAATTTTTTATTTGAATAATAGATATAAAAGCTTAAAAATGAGGCTTAGAATGATTTGATTATGAAATGTTTGTAAGAATTTAGTGAAAATAATAGATTGTTTTCTTTTCAAACTGGGTTTTGATTTTATTTGAGATGAAGGATTCATTAACTTAATCTAAATTATGATTTTTAAAGGGTGACGCAATATCTTAAAAGGTTATGATAGAACAATGTAGGATTTATTTTTCAGGGTGATGCAACACTTTGAGGCTGCAACAAGCAAATAATTTATTTTTCAAACTGAGTTTTGATGTTATTCAAGATTATTGATTCATTAATTTAATCTAAATATGATTTTTTAGGGATGATGCAATATCTTTAGATGTTTCAACAAGCAAATAATTTATTTTTCAAATTGAGTTTTGATGATATTTTAGGTTAAAGATTCATTAATTTAATCTGAGTTATGATTTTTAAAGGATGATGCAATACCTTAAAAGGTTGTGATAGAACAATTTATGGTTTAGTTTTTGTTTAATACTGAAATTAGCACTTCAACAATAAATAAATTTAACAGTCTTGTAATTAGACTATATGGTTAAATACTTTGACTGATGTCTGCACTATTGTATGGTATTAAGAATACCTATCTGTCTTAAGAGAAAATAGTATTCTGTCTTACACAAGGAATGAATTATGCTTGAAAGGAAATGAGTGTGATTGGTTTAAACAATTCGAAATTCAATAATATGAAGTCTGTTTGTAATATTTTCTTTAAGTAGAATTTGATTTATATTTGAAAACGTATCAAAAACGTAATCAGTTAGGTCATTTTAATTAATTTTCATGGTTTAGTAATCCGTGTATATAATTTAAAATTATTTATCACTAAATTTAATATAGGATCGTAATATAACACAGAATTTATTGATATATTGAAATTATTATATGTATTTTTAAAATGTGGATGATCTGTTAGTTGGATTTTATATTATTTAATTTTTTTTTGTTTAGTATACTTATATATATACATACATATATATATATATATATATATGTGTGTGTGTGTGTATAAAATTTTTAGAAAGTTTGGTTAATATTTTTAAAGTAAAATTTATTTTGTTATAAAATTACATCAAAAATATAAATTATCTCAGTTAGGTAGTTCGATTTAATTAATTTTCATGTCTTAGTAGTTTAAGTATTTAAAATTTCTATTTATCGTTAAACTAAAAATTGCCGTAATTATATTTTTCCGAATTCAGAGTAGTTACATATAGTTTCAAAATTAGTATTATATGTCGAACAGTAATATTTTTATGAAACTGTATATTGATTCATTTGGATAAAAAAACACACAAAATTTACTAACATAATAAAATAACCATATGTATTTTTAAAATTTTGAATTGTTAGTCGGATTTTATATTATTACTCAGTTGTATTTTTATATCTTTTTTATTTAGTATACTTGTATGTATACAGTTTTTAGAAATTTTCACTTGAATTGGAAATGTATAATTCAATGTATAAAACATATGTTATTGATATGCAAGGAAATCATGACTTTATGTATGAGAGTTTTAAAAAATACATTGAGAAACAGCTCTAAAGTATAACTATTTCTGTTTGGATAAAACATTTTTAACCGTTAATTTCTAAAATGAACTATAAAAGTTACTAAGTATTAGACTTTGGTAAAGACTTTTTAATAATATCAATTGCATATAAGTATATAATAATGATAATTGTATATAAGCATTTGGAAGCGAAATTTAATTATATCAAGAATAAATTGTAAGTCTTCGAGTTTAATTATCTCTTAGAGTGTTATTAATAGGGGAAAAATACTCTTATGATTTGGTGATTTCAATCTTTCGTTACTTGTCGAATGAAATATTTTATCGTGATTTGGCGATTTTCATATTTTATTTACTCACTAAGTAGAATATTTCGTCGCCGGATTGAGATCGACGGGGCGGGGGGGGGGGGGGGGGGTTCTGGATATAAATAGGCGGCGGAAAATTGGACTTTCATCATTTGATGATTAATTTTGGTAGTGATAAGACGGGTGTCTTTAATTGCTCTTGCGTTTATCTAAGTGATTTGTCTAGTTTGAAAATATTGCTGTTTTTTTTAAAGTGTTAAAGCTTTTTTTTTTCTTATTAATCTATTATGGATGCTGTTATGCCTTCGGACGAAGCCTTGCCTTTGGAAAGTTCTGTGCCTGTGAAGAAGAATTTTACTTGTCTTAGTTGTAATAAGACATTTTCAACTGTTTCTAATCTGAATCAGCATTTGAAGATACATTCCGGCGAAAAGTTTTTCACATGTGAAGTTTGCCGGAAGATTTTTGGACGGAGATCTAACTTACAAAGACATTTGAAGACTCATAGCAATGATAGACCATTAGAAGATAATGGATTTTCTGAAGAATCTTCATTGAAAAGTAATTTATCTTCAAATACTATTAATATTAACATAACACCTGAAGAAGCTGTTTCTGTAAAGACTGTGGCTTATGAAAAGAAGATATCTGTATGTCCTACGTGTAATAAGAGTTTTTTATCTACTTCTAAGTTAAATCGACATTTGAAGATTCACTTAGGTGATAAGTTACATATCTGTGATATGTGTGAAAGATCTTTTGTAAGGAAATCAGACTTGTTAAGACATTTAAAAACTCATAATACTCATGAACAGTCTACATTTAAGTGTAGTAAATGTGAGTATGTTTTTACACGGAAGGATAACTAAAAGAATCATCTCAGATCACATGAAAGTTCAAAATTCCCTTGTCATGAATGTAATAAAATGTTCGGACGAAATTATGAGCTTAAACAACATATACGCACTGAACACTCTCGTGCACCTCTTGTAAGTGTGAAACGGAAAATATGTTTCTCTAATGTAAAGTCTTAAAAACTAAAGCAAAACCAATCTGATGTACTTAATGTGCTTAAAACTATCATGCTTTACCCTGATGAGCGTGAAGAAAGTGATTTAGCAGTGTTTCATGCTCACTTACGAGCTGAACTACAAGAGCGTTTAATGAGTGAAATTCAAGAAAAAGGGGCTGTTAAATGGTATATGGTGTTTAAAATATCTCTTGAACGTATGACTGATAATCAGGAGATGGAGGAGATTCAATCTTATTTTCGATGCCAATGTTTTACTGAACTTACTGAAGATACTATTTCGCAACATATCGAAGAAGGATTTTCAAAAATAACTAAATCCTTTGAAGAATTTATACAAAGAGGGTCTGGATGGAAACTTAGAAAAATTCATCATTTAGAACTCAATCCCCTTGCTGCAAGTTCTTATATAGCTTTATCTAAGAAATTATATGATAAAAAAGCAGTGCTCAATATAAAAAATGAAGATAATAAGTGTTTGGTTTGGTGTCTTTTGGCATTTAAACCAAACTTAGATTTTACAAAAAAGCCTGAGCGAGTTTCTCATTATATCCCTTATGAAAATGATATTAAGCTAGGGGAGGTGAAATACCGTGTTCCACTCCAGAAGATACCTATTATTGAAAAGCTTAATGATTTACGGATTAATGTGTTTGGATATGAAGAGGATGAAGTTTGTCCACTGTATATATCTGAAAAGCAGAATCTCGATGATATCAATTTGTTATTAATCGGTGATGGCGAAAAGCAACATTATTGTTTAATTAGAAGTTTTTCAAGACTTTTAGGTGATCTCACCAACCATAATGGAGTACATTATTATTGCTATAGGTGTTTACACAGGTTTTCAAGTCAAGATCTTTTGAATAAACATGATGAATATTGTCGCCAACATATAGCGCAGGCTATAAAGTTACCTAGTGAAAACGATAACATACCTAAGTTTTCTGGTATTCATCTACCACATCCCATTCCCTATATCATTTATGCAGACTTTGAGAGTCTACTTATACCTATTGCACCAGTCGCACCCTCTTCTAAAACATCCTATACTGAAAAAACAACATATCATTCTCCCTGTGGATACGCTTATGTCGTTGTCGGGCCCGATGGAAGATGTATGAAGAAAGCGAAAGTGTATCGTGGCAAAGACTGTGTGGATCATTTTTTAAAACAGATGATGAAGGAAAAAGACATTTTAGGACGGAAATTATTGAACATAGAACCTATGAAGCTTTCACCCATGCAGGAAAAAGCCTTTCAAGAAGCTGAATTTTGTCATATTTGTAAACAACCGTTAAATTCAGAACGCGTACGTGATCATGATCACATCTCTGGAGTGTATCGAGGAGCAGCACATGTGGCATGTAATCTCAATTTTAAGCAATGCAAAACAATTCCTGTCATATTCCATAATCTGAAAAACTACGATGGACATCATATAATGAGTAAGATTGGGAAATTTAAAGATCATGAAATTGATGTTATTGCCTCCACTATGGAAAATTATATAACCTTTAAGTTAAGAAAGCCGACAAGTCCTATCTAGATGATCGTTTTAGATTTATTGCAGTTTTTAACTCATTCCTTAGAAAAGCTTGTTAGAAACCTTAATCCCGAGCAATTCACCATACTTGAAGAAAATTTCCCTGAAAATAGTAATTTGCATATGCTTACAAGAAAAGGAGTATATCCTTACGACTACTTCACCTCTTTGGAAAAATTCGATGAAAAGGAACTACCCCCACCTGCAGCATTTTATAACAGTCTCAGAAATGAAGATATTCAAGATGGAGACTATCAACATGCCTTAAACGTGTGGAAAACATTTAATCTCCAAAATTTAGGAAAATACCATGATCTGTATATAAAAACCGATATTTTATTACTAGCCGATGTTTTCCAAAATTTTAGCAAACTGTGTCAACAGTACTATGACATCGATCCTTCCCATTTATATACAGCACCTTCTCTCGCGTGGCAAGCATCCTTGAAAATGAGCGCTACACCTTTAGAGTTACTCACAGACATTGACATGCTATTAATGATCGAAAATGGAATACGTGGTGGAATTAGTATGATTTCTCATAGACATGCCATAGCGAACATACCTAATACACCCGATTTTAGGGAAAAGGAAGAACCCAGCTTAATCATGGATTGGGATGCGAACAACCTTTATGGATGGGCTATGTCTCAATATCTGCCATACGGTGGGTTTGAATGGTGTGCGGCAAGTCATATTACAGAAGAGTGGATTATTTCTCTACCTGATGATTCTGAAATTGGATATATTTTTGAGGTTGATCTTAAATATCCAAAGAAACTTCACAAATTTCATAGCGAATATCCGCTGGCTCCAGAACGTCTGACTGTGAATGAAGAGATGTTATCACCTACCTCGAAGAGGATGTTTGGAAATAAAAAAAATTAAAGGCACTCCCAAACTTATCCCAAATCTTCAAGATAAGCAGAATTATGTCACTCATTATCGAAATCTGAAGTATTATTTACAACTTGGATTAAAGCTTACAGCTGTGCATAAAGCTCTTCAATTCAAACAGGCACCCTGGTAGCAGAGCTATATTAATTTTAATACAGAGAAAAGAAAGGAAGCAAAATCCTCTTCTGAAAAAGAGTTTTTTAAATTAATGAACAACTCGGTTTTCGGAAAAACTATGCAAAATTTAAGAAAGAGGCGGTATATTGTGCTTTGCAATAATGAAAAAAGAGCGAAGAAATTGGTAGCTTCGCCCACATTCATGGCATTTAAAACATATGATGAAGACCTGAGTGCAGTAGAAAGGCTTAAAACTACTATTTTGATGAATCGACCGACTTTTGTTGGATTCACAATTTTAGAACTATCTAATAGGGTGGTGCGAAAAAAGTCAATTTGATATTTCCGAGTCGCTATAGTGCGGAAAAGTTGCGATTGGTAAATACAAGAAAGACAAAAAAAAAATCTTCAAATCGGACTTTATCTTCCGATCCCGCAAACCGCCTAAAAATTCCAAAAAATTAAAAATTTCCGATTTTTTTCAAAATTTTTCTTTTTTTTACGTTTATATATTTTTTATCGCTAAAGGAAAAAATATTTGCAGTTTGTACTGTTTAATAATAATAATAATAATAATTGTGTTTAGAGAATATCTTCCGATTACGCAAGCTCAATAAATATCGGCAAAAATTCAATTTTGAGTGATTTTCATGCATTAAGAATATAATCAACTGAGGTCAGTTTGCAGTCTCAGGTTAATATTTAAATGTTAATTGATACTATTGAGCATATTAAGTTATTTTTAAACAACCACGAAGAGTTCGTTTCAGGTCTGAAAAGTTTAGTAGTGAACCCAACTGCCGTTAGCCACGTTGGAAAACAGCGCTAAAGTCGGCGTACGCGCTCCCACCTAGTCTCACCCAACTCCATAAAATTTACAGAAAAGTCAACTGGATTCACATGAACTACATGGCATATACTATTTTGACGGAAGAAAGGACGATACCCCAGTTAAAGAAAGTATTACATCTAAACAGGTTCGTCGAACTATTAAAGAGGAACACTTTCCTGTCATAAAAGAACGTGACTCAGTTTATTTAGGCCATGTGCCTCCAAGATTTGGTAGGCTGTGATGGTACAAATACCAATACTGGATAGAAAGGTGGTGCTATCAGAAAGCTTGAAGTTTATCTCTGACAACCACTGCAGTGGGTTGTTTGTTTATTCCATTTTGTTGAATTACCTTCCCGCCATCTTTTTCAACATTTGAATGTTGAAACTACTGGCCCAAGATCATTTAATACACCATTTGGACACAATATCATTGTTGTGTAAAGCTCTCGGTGATAAATTTTCAATTGACTGATTGTGAAATTCCGGAAGTGGACAGGCAACTGTTGAGCAAGGACCAAAGATATCTTCTTGGCGTAAGTCAAGCAATTAACAGTTACAACTTTCCAAATGACTTATTAAAGTGTGACTCCGGTCCAATTTCACAAGCCAGATTGCTCACTTGTGCAAATAGAGCCATTCGACTTTACGCGAGCGTGGAAACCCCATCGGATGCCTTAAAGCCATATTGACATTTATTTTAAAATCTTACTTGCCAGTTTGTTTTGAAATAAAATGCTGTAAGTACATTACAGACGGGCCTATTCATCTGTACAGAGCAATTGAAACATCTCGATACTTTCGTGACAACCTGAATAAAGTGTAGTCTTTGAAACTGAATGAAACTCGTTCTTTGCTCACCCGGAAAACCTACTGATGGCAATGGACTTTTATAAAAGGAGGCACATAAGAGAGCTAGGGCTGTTAAAAGTCAGACAGAATGTTTCAAAGGGTAAAGGCATCTGAATCTTTATCACTCCTACAATCTAAAATTAATTGATTGTAATGTAGCAAAATTAACATTTCCACCGCTTTTTCGGAGATTAATCCATGAAGAAATACATTTCTTCGTTCAATCAGGTCATATCTCAGTCTAGGATGATAAAAAGTTTTTCAACCACACGTAAGATGTCCAGCGGTGCATTAAATCGGTAACGGAAGCATCATTTAAGGTATGTGGGCCCCAATCAAGAGAGCATCAGGGCCACACGGAAATCAATGTCCATAATACCAGACATTACCACCAAATCGCAGTACAAAGTAGCGTCTAAAAGTCAGACTTAAACAGATGACATAACAAATTGTATATCTTATACTGTCACGACAATAGTTTTTTAATACAGTGTTTTGATTATATTATAACAAATTATGTATTTAAGTAATGTAAATAGCAAACACCCTCATTTGTTGGATGGAGGATAGGGTGTGGTTTGAACTCGAAGTGCAGCTACCTTCCCGTGGGGAGTTCTGGTTTGTTTAAACATTATCAAATATCTAAACAAGCAAAGAGTTGTACATTGTACAATTTATATGCAAATGTTAATATTGGAACGCAAACTGATCTCAGGTGATTATTTTCTTTATTCATCAAAATCACTGAAAATTGAATTTTTGCCGATTTTTATTGAGCTTGCGTGATCGGAAGCTATTCTTTAAACGCAACTGTTTATTTTTATTATTATTAAACATTACAATCTGCAAATATTTTTCACTATAGCGATAAAAAATATATATACGTAAAAAAAGAAAAAAATTCTGGAAAAATCGGAAATTTTCAATTTTTTAAAATCTTTAGGCGGTTTGCGGGATCGGAAGATAAAGTCCGATTTAAATAAATTTTTTTTTGTTTATCTTGTATTTACCAATCGCAACTTTTCCGCACTATAGCAAATCGGAAATATCAACTTGACTTTTTTCGCACCACCCTACTATCTAAGTTATTAATGTATAAATTTCACAATGATTTTATTAAAAAAGAGTATAAAAACCAGGCGAGACTATTTTTCACCCGCACAGACTCACTGTGCTATCATATTAAAACAAAAAATATTCTTGATGATATGGAACATCATGCAAGCTTATTCGATTTCTCAGACTATCCAAAGCATCATTCGCTCTACTCAGATATCAATAAGAAGGTGATTGGCAAGTTCAAGGATGAGCTCAATGGAGATTTAGCCCTTGAGTTCGTCGGTCTAAAATCCAAAATGTACTCCCTGAAATCTTCGAGTGAAGAAAAGAAGCGGGCGAAGGGTGCGTCTACACATGTTGTTCGACTGAAAATCAAGCATCAAGATTATTTAGAATGTCTACAACAAGTGAAAACTTGCATGGAGAAGCAGAAAAGGATCGCTCAAGATAACCATCACCTGTATACATTAACGCAGAATAAAATTAGCTTAAATCCTTTTGATGATAAGCGCTACTTACTAGATGACGGAATATCAAGTTATGCCTATGGACATTATAAAATTAATCAAGATTATATCACTGATGAAAATTGTTAATATAATGTAAATTATCAAAAAAATGTTTTTATGTAAATATATCTTTCTGTAAATATACTTTCTGTAAATTGCTTTGTTTAAATAAAGTGTTGATTTTTATATGAGTATAACTTCTACACAAACCTTTCTAACATATTATTAGATATGTATAACACATATATTCACACACACATAATGCAATATATATATATATATATAAACAGCTATGCTCATTGCGAATAATTTTGTTTTATGTATGGTCTTTTAATCTTTCAGAATTTTTTTTTAAACATATTTGAACTTTTTATTAAACTCTTTTTTTTAACTTTTTTAAATTTTATTAAACTTTTTCTATAACTTGTATTTTTTTCTTGTAAAACTTTTACTTTTTAAATTTTGGTAAAACTTTTTTTTTTTTTTGTTATAACTTGTGTTTTTGTAATATTTTTTTTTTTTTTTTTTTTTACTTTTAAGTTTTATTCAAACTTTTTTTTTTTTACTTTTACTTCTTTTTTTTTAAATTTATGTATATAGATATTTTTTTTTTCCTTTTTTAAGTTTTTAAATTTGTTAAAACTTTTTATTTTTTAAATTTTGTTAAAACTTTTTTTTTGCAAATTTTTAAACTAATAATTTTTTATATAAACACATATATATAAACTTATACATGCATATGTACATATTAACAGTTAGACAATCATATATAAAAACATACACTTATATCTAAACACATATACTTATACTACATATATATAATATATATATATATATGCATATATTCATTTTTTTCTTCCATATTAATACTTGTAATATAGTACAAGGGACTATATTTTATACATAACAGCTGGTATATACTATGGTTTTGGTGTCCATGTTAAGTATGTTGGGGGACACTGTATTATTGCCATTTCATTCATAATATCACAATTTTTGTTGTTGGTCGGTAATGTTTATTTAATGGTTTTATATATATATATATATATATATATATATATATATATATTAAAAAACAAACTTTTATACACACATCTTTCAAACAAAATATCATAGAAAATAATAAAATGAGACAAAGTAAATAGGTTTTTATAAACGAAACAGTTTTGGTAGATAATTAGAGACATTCGTATACACCTTTCTAAAAAAATGTTAGACAGAACATTAACATGAACAACGATTGCCACGATAAGAAGGAAGGCTTACCTGATCAATTGAGCGTTGCTCTCGATTGCTCATCCCGCGATTCCGCCTGTGGCCGTTGAACTCTCATTTATCTACTACTTACATAATTGCCTAAATAGGCATTAATATTAATGTATTTCATTATTCATGAATTTCGAACACAATCTAAAATAAAATTCCGAAAATTTAACCCTCTCGCTGCGCATCCCGCGATTTCCACGGCCAACATTAAAGTGGCAAAATTTGCGCAACCCACAATTTCCGCAACAAATCTAATTCTATGATCTAATTCTATTTAAAAAAAGAAACTCTTTCGCAAAGATTTTGAACATATTTGAACTCTAAAATATATGCAGATTTGAAATATGTAATAAAATAAATGCCCATTTTTTTAACCTATATATATATATATATATATATATATATATATATATATGTATATATATACGCAGCGAGAGGGTTAAGGCATTCGGTTCAGAAAATTAAAAAAATTCATCAATTTGAAAATTCGGACATAAAAATAATCGCGAATTTTGACAAACAGTCGCTACAAAAAATCTATTTCGTCAATCGTTCGCAGAAAATAACTTAAATTTCGTTAAATAATCTCGGATAAAGCGCGAATTTAGTGAAAGGGCCGCGAGAAAAAATGCGAAATTCATCAAATGATCACGGAAAATGTGAATTTCGTCCATGGATCGCGTAGAAAACGCGAACTTTGTCAAATAACCGCGAAAAAAGCAAATTTCGTCGAGCAATTGCTTAAAAAACGCGACTTTCGTCAAAGGATCGTTGAAAAAACGCAATTTTCGTCAAAGGGTCGCGAAAGAAACGTAAATTCCGTCACACGGTAATGGAAGAAAAGCGAATTGCAACAAACGGCTACGGAAAAACAAGAATTTTATCAAAGGGCTGCGAAAACATGCGAATTTCGTCAAAGAGTTGCGCAAAAACACAAATTTTGTCAAAGAGGTCATGGAAGAAATGCGAATTTTATCAAAGAGTCTAGGAAAAATACAGTAGTTCCTTTAGAAACCAGCCCACATACATACACTTATATTTATTATTATAGTTATAGTTTTTAATCTGAAATAATATACTGAACTTACTTTTGAAGAAATCTGGTTAACGCAAACCCAGCTTGCAGGAATCTACACTCAGTCTGAATTCCACCCGAATCGAAAACAGCTAACCCGATCTGCAACAAAAATAATTAGTGGCAACCCCCCCCCCCCCCGCTGTTGTAACATTTCAGAAAATTTGCTTTGAATTTCAGAATTTTTTTTTTTTCATTACTGAGAATCACCTCTGATTAGGGTTTTTTTTTAACTGCGATTCTTAATTTTAGTTTAAAATAGGCGCTAAATCGGTGCCCGATTTAACGACTATTATTTGCTGCGACATCTATCGCTGCTATTGTAAAGTAAAATCAAATATCGCAGTAAAAAATATTCTGACATCTTAAATAACCATCCTGCAAGTTTTTTTTTAATTGCTGTTATCATTTGCAAGTTACTGAACTTTAAAATCAGTCAGTCCATTTTAGGACACCCAGTTTGTTTTTTAATAAGTTTCAAAGCATTCTTTACTGAATTACAACTGAGACAAACAATATAAAGAGACAAACAAGTCTTATACCAAATTAGTATTTTTTACATAATCCTGAAGATTAAACAGCATTATTAAATAATTGTTAGTGCGTTCCCATTGTGGAGCTTTTGATGTATATAGTTTTTATCTTTAAAAATATTTAGACTTTCTTTTTAAAATTCTGGTTGGCTCTAGTGAAAATCCAATCCGAAACTGATCCAAACCCGAAATAATGTATGTTTACCTGCCCAATCCCAACAAGCTAGGCGCAGCTAAAAAGTAGAAGTCAACTCGACCCAAAAGTCGGTCCGCAGCAAAAGAGTAGATGTTAACCCGACCCGCAGTTAAAAGTGGAAGTCAACCGGACAAACGCGACCGCTGCAAAAAGGTAAAAATTAACCCGGCCAGCAGCAAAAAATAGAAGTCAACCGAACCGAAACCCTACCCGTAGCAAATAGTAGAAGTAACATGACCCGCAGTGAAAAAAATTAGCCCCGAACCGCACTTCCAATTGGAGTCTCCAAATTTCTAAAATCGCCCCCCCCCCCCCTCCCTTGAGGACTCTCCAGATCCGTCCTAGGGCGCGCACTGTTACTTTCAAACTATGTAAGCTATAGCTTTAAAAAATTAACCCAACATATGTTATTTTTTAGTCTTCATGCTAAAACCAAAAAAAATCGCATATTTTGGTTATTTATTTTTTTGCACTTGAAAAACTTGAATTTTTTTTTTTTTTTTAATTTTTCATATTTTGTGCTAAAATTACATTTTAAACCAAACTTTTTATATATATTTTGGCTTTGATTTAGAAGTAGGTGTGTTCTATTTTGCTATCCAAATATCTGTTGATTAGTTCCAAGATAACGTACAAAATATTGCACGTACTACTATATTTGGATACAACCTCTCATTTCTTTGCTTCCTTTTGGGAAGAACGGATTTCGAGGTTATTCTATGGATGATAATTTTCAGAATTTTTAAGCTATGTTTTTGTGACTTTCACAAAAGTTGCTCTATACACTTAGCTAATACATTATGCACATCATATTTTGATTGCATTCGTGCATGCGCAGTGAAACATTTTTTAGTAAACCTGCTCATTATTCATCCAATTTTTATTATTTTTTAATTCTGATTGCAGGGTATTATGTACAATGTTGCTTGTCATATTTTCTAAAAAGAACGTTTTTTTTTTAATATTAAGAGCTTTGCAAATTATAAGCAAAAACTTGGTAAAAATTGGGACTGTTTTTATAAAAACCTTAATTTCTCTACTAGTATACATGCCATCCTCATAAAAATGAACACAGTTTATTAGAATAAGCCTCTTAAACATGTTCTATATTTTGTACGATTTTGCTACATTAGTTTTTACAGGGTTATCCAAAATATATTCGTTCTTTTTCAATTTGTTGACGGTCCATGGGGATTCGGGAAATATATGACCTATACTATTTTGTTTACACACTTGGAGTTTCAGGATAATTCCTCATGTATTTTTCTAGATACTAAACAAAGCGTCTAGAATTGCAAGTGACCAATCATCAATTGACCATACAGTGTATTAGCTTTACATTTAAATATTGCATATCAAATTTCGGAATATTTCTTACGGATATTGCACCAATATTAGGAAAATATAATCACCCCAATTCTGGGGAAATGCTTCACACCAGTATTAAAAACTTCTTCTAGGATATAACAAATGCAGGATTCTACCAATTTCAACAATATTGAATCAATATAGTTTTGCTACTAAGGAATAATAAAAATTTATCACCTCAAACTTGTTCAGAAAATCGTTTTTTTTTTTAAATATTAAATGAAATCTTGTTTAATTGGGAATATTTTGACAACTTATTTTTGAAACTATACGGCAATTATATCGCGAGATATTGTAAATTTTGTTAATACACCCAACGCAATTTACTCACACAAATTAAAAATTTAAATGGCTTTTTCTCCATGTTCATATTTTCATCACTTCCCTGTTTTTAAAATACTAAGGCTTTTTTTGTATTTGAGATAGAGATTTAAACTTTTTTGTGTATGTTCTTTATTGTACATGTGATAAATCTGCGCACGGAATTAGCCTTCGGGTTATTTTTTTATTTTTTTCAAAAAATTAAAGTATATTAAGATGTGTTGGATTTCATCGTTTTTCGCTATATATCACAAGTAAAAAAATTATATATATTAAATGTCATATTAGATGTATCTAAAAATCCATGCGCTGTCTGGTGTAATACGCATTTGAAAATCTTTTTAAAAAATGGGCAAAAATATCAATATTTTAAAAAGTAGTAGTGATTGTTTTAAATGCAATTTTTTAAAAAACTTTTTTAAAATTTTAATTAAATATGCAGTTTAATTTTTTTTTTCAAAATTTACTTTTAGTTGAACATTGAAATGCAGTAAATTCACCATTTGAACCATATTTAAAAAAAAAAAATGTTGAAAAGGTAAACTGTTCCCTTAATTAAAATTGCTAATTAAAAAAAAAATCAGAAGTACTTTCGAAATTTCTTTCTAAAATCAGGAGATAACGGCATTTTTTTTATATCCTAAGAGCTGATGTTTATTTTAAATGTTTGAGGAAAAGTTCCAGTTTTATTACCTCTCATTCTAAATTCCAGTATCGCCTTTACTACGAGTAACCTTCTAGGAATATATTTCGACACTAGATTGCTACTCATCTTCTTTGAAATTCGCATTTTTTAACATCTGAAAAATTATGGCTGTATTGGGAAGTAAAAAATAGACTACTTCAATTTTCCTGAAATTGAAAAAAAAAGTAAAAAAAAAAGAAGTAATAAAAATTTATAAATAATTCAATTTGCATTCTTGTAAATATTGATTTTTTTTCTCTAAAATGTAATTTAGTAAATGTTAAAAATTGAAAAAAATAAGGGATTATTGCATTCTGTAGAGTTTGATCAGAAAATGGATTATCGAAAAATAAACTCACTGCACACTTTGTAACCACTAAACAATTTCCAGAGTTTGTTCACTAACAAAATTTTAATTATAACAACCTTATACTGTTTTACAAATAAAGAACACTTTTCCATATAGGTTTTTCACGTGTGAGCAATGAGGGATGAGCGATTTTATATTCTTTATCTTCTAAAACCATTTTGTAATTGCTCTCACAAATTTTAGAAATAAATAAAAATAAAAATATTTTTTGGAAAGAAAGGATTATTTATTATTTTTTATTATTACCCCCACAATCCATTAACTTATGTTTTATAACTGAAAAATAAAAGGTGATCCGAATTTTACATTTTAATTTGAAGTAATTATATAAATATATGTTCGTAATTATATAAATGCCTAGCACGTATAATCGTCATCTGGTCCGCCCGTCTGTCCGCATATAACAGCACAAAAGTACCCAACCGAATGGTTTGAAATTTAACATATATATAATTTGTAGAATCTTGTCGAGTCATTTCAAATTTTATGAAAATTGATTCAAAACTTTAAAAGATATTAGCAAAAGTGTTCTTCATTCTATTAAATCCTATCATACGACATCAATTCAATGATATCGCATGATAGGTAATGATTCTACATTGTCATGGCGATTACGTCCTATTTAAGATGGAATCATATTATTTCCGTATTACTGAATTTAATAGAAATTGAAGAGCCAAAACATTATAACCACCTGCCTAATAACACGTTGGTCCACATTTGATCCGCAAAACAGCTGCAACCCGCCTTGGTATGGATACCATAAGTCTTTGGCAGAAGGCCGGAGACAGATTGTACCAGATGTTCAAGAAGCAGTCACGCAAATCCGGGATATCCCGGCATGGTCGTTTTTGAGCTCTGAACTGTCATTCGATGACACCCCAAGTGTGCTCTATAGGATTAATATCAGTTGCGTTAGGAGGCCAGAACATTAACTGGAATTCAGCATTATGTTCCTGGAACCACTCCAGCACAATTCGAACCCGGTGACATGTAGCGTTGTCTTGCTCGAAGACACATCTCCATTTGGGTAGATAAATACCACGTAAGGGTGCAACGTGTCAGCAGTGATGTTTAGATAGTTCGCGGCTATCATGGTCTGTTCTACCACAACCACAGGTCCCAGAGACTACCGTGAGAACGTTCCCCAAAGCATAATATCACCACCGCAGGTCTGTGCTGCTGTATAAGGGGAGCAAGAGCTTGCCTGAAAAACGGCGTACCCTGACACGTCCATTGACGTGTTAAAGGATAAACCGTGATTATTCTGACCAGACAACTCTCTGCCAATGATCCATGGCCCAGTCATGACGTTCCTGGGCCTAGTGTAGAAGTAGCTGGCGATAATGCTTGGTCAACAGAAGCACATGAGTGAGACGTTTGCTGCGTAGTCTCATATTTAGCAGTGTCATCTGAACTGTGTGCTCCGAACCAATTCTACTAGGACCTGTATTGTATTGGGATGTCAGTTGAGTCAGTCACTGGCGCCGATTATGCTTTCCCAAGCTAGAGAGTCTCCGATGTCCTCTTTCTTTGATAACGAGTAGACGTCCAAAGCCATGGTGTCTACTGGCGGTTTCACAGTCATTCATCCACTTTGCCTAAGTACTAACAACTATATGTGACGAACAACTCACGAGTCGTGCAGTTTTGGAGATACTCGTTCTGAGCCATTGGGCCATTGAATTCTTTCTGCCTTCTATCAAATTCGCTTAGATCAGCACTCTTTCCTTCCACAGGCAGAAGTAAACGCAAAAATGATTCCTCAGACATCCTAGCAGCAGTTAAATACCATTCCCTCCTGATTATGTGCTATCCACGTCATCCAGGCGAGTTCATTACAAAATGTGCGGAAGGTCATAATATTTTGGCTCTTCGGTGTATAGAAACATAATAAATTTTGTATTCATGCATTTTTGCATAAGAGCGCAACAGCAATTGCACCAAGCCCTGAATATTTATAAAACTAGTTATAGTACAAACGCACCTCATTTGCGACGTTTGACGTACAATTTCCAACTCTTTCTAATTATTGACAATGACCATCTAAATCTGAGAAGGGAGACACTAAGCCAGTGTACGTTGCTCGCGCAGAATATGAAGATCACAGATCCGCGTTTGATGAGCTGAACGGGATTACCTTGTTAGCTATGCAGAGTTTTCTGCAGAAAAGCCAGTTTGAACAACTTTTCCCCCAAGAGACCTCTCTGAAATTAATATTTCGACAGAAATGGAGATTAATGTCACTTATGATTGTAACATTCCCATGAATTGTAATGTTTTCCATCTAAAAAATACAAAAAAAAAAAAAAAAAAAGACCTTTTTAACATTTTTTTTTTCTATTGAAAGTTATTCACGTCAAAAAGGAAAAGAAAAAAATAAAAGCAGGGATTCTGCTCTTTCACAATTTAACTTCGCCCCGATGACGAAAATAATAATAATTATTATTATTACGAGGTGGAACCCGTTGAGTTTCGACGAAAGAAAATATTTAAGAATTGTTTCATTAATTTTTATAATAAACCTACAAAATTAGTTATATTAAAAAATGCATCTTATATTGGTTAGTCTAACTCTCAAACAAATATAATTTTAACCTACAGGTTACTGCTGTTCAATAAAGATACTCTAATTTTTTGTAAAAGTGCGTGATTTCAATTGCGTTATTTTCAAATGTGAACCATTTCCACCTGTAAAGAATTTCAAAACCGCTGGAGTGAAATTGATGCACTTTTTAAAAACGTATTTCAGTTTTAAGACTTAAAATACACGCTTTTATTTTATATAAAATGACATCATTTGCATCCACAGAAGAATTCTACATTTACAATTCAGTGTTAAACAACATCTCTAGAAAAGTATGCAAATGATGTAACTATTGCGGAATAATACACAAGCCCAGCAAAAAGTGATGGCGTAAACTCGACAAAAAGAATCGTCCATCTAATGGCTCATAAGCCTTCATTTGTTTGTAACATTAATATGGATACTTAAAATTAAGTATTGTTTATAGTAGCTCTATATTTTATCAGAAATCATTCCTTTATATATTTTTCAAAATAGCACGTATTTTAATTCCATTTTTTTTCAGTTCCTATGAGAAAATGGCAACAAAAAGATTTAGTAATCTACTATTTTTTTTTTTTTTTTTTTTTTTTTTTTTTTTTTTACTTTCTTCAGAAATGGAATACTTCAGTTGTCACCATTGCAGAAATGGAATACTTCAGTTGTCACCATTACAGAAATGGGATTCAAAACTACAAACAAATTAATATCCCAAAAATAAATTGAGATGCAGTTTTCAAGCAAATTGCATTTAAAAGTACATGTTTTTCTATACGAAGGTGTAAAAATTGAAAATGTTCGATGCTTAGAAGTTTAAAAAATTGCAGTACAGATTATCAGTATTTATCCGTACAATGATACATCTGCTTCGTTTTACGACTGGCTTTTGTAACGGAACGTTATTTTGTTAAGGATGACACTTTAAATGTTGCACAAAAGAAATAGCATACTGGGGGCTAAAAAATATTTAATTTATATGCTCGTAATTTCGTAAGGTATTACTATGTGTGACGCAAGAATTTTATTTCTTGTTTTATGATATTTAAGAGTTTGATCCAAATACGGACCGCGTGGAGCCCTTTACATTTTGCAGAAATTTTTGGCGCACTTAATCACATACTTTCTGCCATTAAATAAGGAAAATGTATCTGTAAATAAAATGATGACGCCATCATATATATACAAATATATCGTATCTTAATATTAGGTTTAAATCACAAAGAATATTGCTAAAGCTTTACTTTTCTAAAGAATTTTGTCTCTTTAACACATTAAACTTTTATTTTGCTTACAATCTGATAAATCAATGTACCAGCGAACAAAATAGTAAAAAAGCAAGCATTGGCGCGCCAGTAATATCCGGCGCCTGTGTGGTAAACATCAGCTTGCGCCTTATATCCTCCCTGAAAAGCTATGGTTTTATGAAACTTATCAGCGAGCACAAAGAAAATAGTACTACAAAATATGTTAATTATAAGTTTGTGTATTTAAAAAAACAGAAATGCAAAAGATATATGTAAAAGAAAAAATACATAAAAGAAGAGTACAAAAGCTAGAAAACAAAATAATTTACATCGTGTATAAAAAAAAAAAAGACAACCATGTTTCAGATTTCATAAAATGGCTTTAAGATAATTTACAGCTAAATGAGCTGTATATTTATCTGATAAACAGAAAAGAAAAAATATATCATACTACAGTAAAAATAAAAATCGGTTTTTCATGATTAATATTTACAACTTCATTATCAGGTTCAGCTACCGGTTTTGTCAAATTTCGTGATAATCGGAAAATGAATTTTGTTCACCTAGATCATTAAAATGTCCTTCTGTGCGACGGTGTAAAGATTGAAAATTTGCGATGGTTAGAAGTTTAAAACATTTCAGTACAGATTATCAGTATTTAACCGTTTAATGATACATCTGCTTCGTTATACGGCTGGCTTATGTAACGGAACGTTATTTTTTTAAAGACGACACTTTAATTGTTACCGAGGCTAACGAAAAAGACAGGTTACCGAGGTGCATCCCACGTGTCTTTTTTTACAGACCGCTAGAGATACGTGATGCTTTTTTCGCACACCTTCATAGGTGCATTCGAGCATCACGTGACTCCAGCGGTCTGTAAAAAAAGATAAGTGGAATGCACCGCGGTAGCCTGTCTTTCTCGTTAGTCTCAAATTGTTACCCAAAAGAAATAGCATATCGGGGGCTAAAAAAAAATTATAAATTTGTCCCAATCCTACGGAGGTGTGCTCAAGAAATTAATCGAATTTTCGAAGAAATTTCAGACGTTTTTAAATCATTTTTCACTGCATTTTTATTTTTAAATACTACTTACTTCAAAGTTCCTTCAGTGTTCCAATATTCTCTAATATAATGTATATTGCGGCAAGAATTGAAATTCCACAATCAAAAATTCTGTCATTAAAAAATCACTTAAAATATTTTCTACTTTCTCTTTTCGAAGAACGGAAGTGATTAGCAGACTATTGAAGCTAATTTTAATGAACGTACATAAGAAAATCCTTGGTTTTTGAATGTTCGTCATAAAATGAAAAAAAAAAAAAAATGCCAGTGCTACAGAAAAGAGAAGAAAGTTCTTACGTTCTCATTAAGATGAACTTAAAGCATAATTTGGATAAAATTAAACGATTCATTGGAATTCAATGATTTTGTTAAGAGTAAAATGTAGACGTAGATCTTAGAAATTTCTCAAAAATAATCCACAATGCATTCACAAACTAAAAGAGCTCATATATATTTTATAATTATGATCAATATTACATGGTTCTCAACTAATTTTATCTATTATTTTTCTAGCGTTCTAATAAACGGTATTTGAAATTTCCGAGATGTTTAGCAGCCTTGTATTATCCAATAACGTGTTATAAATTTTATGTAATAAGGGATCTAATAATAATATATATTTAATATAAATCCCCTTGCAGTAGTTATTTTATAGATTTTAAAACTTTCAACCTGCCAAGTAGCTTATTTAGTTAAAATATATTAATAATAAAACTAAAGCACGTTAAGTACACGTAATACATTTGTTTTTCATTCTCTGAATATAATAAGGGATACAGAGTAACAATAGCAATATCGTAACATTCAAAGAATTTAAATACTTGCGGTTGCAATAGGAAAGTCATTATATTTCCTTTAAGAATAAACAGAAGATTATAAAATAACACACAATTTCCTTTTAAATTCGCGTCAAAAATGGAAAGTAGCAATATCCCAGCATCAATTTTTAAAATGTAGTGTTCACCCATTCAAGAGAGTAAAGTTTTTTGTCCTTGGGCAGTCTTTAACATCAGCATTGCATCTGCCAATTCCAGGCGATAGAAAGACAATAGGGGAGATTGGGTGAAGATACCGTAGTTTTTGCGATAGTTTGTTTTAAAAATCGCCTGTTGTTTTTATTTGTTATTTATTGATTTCGTGTTAAAGTTTGTACTTTTAGGTATGATTTAAAATCTTAGTTCATTTTACAGATATTATAGGAAACAACGAAAATTTTGTTTTTGTAAACGCTTGCATTTCGGCAGCTTACTCCAAGATTGCGAAGAGATGGTTAACTATCTAGGGGTAAGATGCCTTCTGGAGTTTCAATGTAAACAATCATTTTTGTAAAGCAGAATAAAACATAATGAGATGAATAAAAGTAACTTGTATATTTTAGACATACTAAAGTTATTAACTTACTTAATATTAGGAAATTACAAAAATATGAATGTAACAAACATTAGCAATTTAATAAAAAACAAACTAATATTTGAAAAAAAACTGTTATGTTCTACCTAACATTTAAAATAGTTATGGCCCTTAAGTATGCCTATTTTTAAAACATTTTAAAAAGTTTAAATACGGAAAAGCCACTGTAATAAAATGCTTTAGAGTCCAGATTTTTTGTTGATGTTTTTCATATATCCCTTTGTCCTTTCCATGAATTGCCACAAACTGCACATTTGTTTAGGAACTTTGAGCAACTTTTATGTAACTAACAGTTTCACTGAGTGCACTTGATCCAGTCACGTTTTTACGAGTTTTTATTGCACTCTGCTAGACAATCTGAACACTGATTCTCATTTACTTAAAAAAAAATCCTAACCTTCTGAATCTTGGTAGAGAATTTAGTAATCATCATCCATATCATCGTCTGTTGAAGATTCTCTCCTTCTAGCTTTTGGCTTCTTCTTATGTAATTCTTTTTAGAAAGGATTCAGACACCTAGAAATTCGCAGTTGCTATCGTTACACCGGTTTAGCTTGTATTTTATAAGCCTTAAAAATTATTTTTATGTGAATATTAAAATAAGAAACGAGACATTGGTGAAAATTGCCCCATATTCAAAACGATATATTTAAAATTTCTTGTTTAATATAAATTTCTTATAGCATCTTTATAAAATTGTTTACCTAGCCATTTGATACAAACTAATTTTGAATCGTTGGGTTGACCTTATTTAATCAATCACGAAATCAGCTGTTATCTGCTTCAACAGCAATTGATTCGGCCAAAGGTAAATGAATGGAAATCTAATTGCAGGAGATCGCCACTAGTCATTTAATTATGATATAAACATCCGTAACCTCGTAAAAGTAGCTCCAATTAGCTTGTTTTTAGTTTCTGCGGTGTCTGGAGCCGAGATTGGTGGGCGTACCTCGTAGGAGGGCAGAGACCCCTAGTTATCTAAAAATATATACTACCGACATTTACATTTATTAAAATTATTTATAACTGCATTTAACATGAAATTTTTAACAATGCTTAAAGTGAATAATTATTAAACAATTATTTGTAAGACAAATAAGGTTTATTTATAAGGCATAATACATACAGAAACCCTCCAAATTATGTTCACCTTAGATTTTAATAATTATTTATGTCATTTTAACCATTTAGAATTATTTTAATTTTAATGAAATTTTTTAAATGAGTTAATTAAAATCACGATTTAATCACTGATTTAAATAATCTGATTAAAATATTTGACAAGTTATAGTAAATACCCAAGAGTAATTTAAAACAATGAAGAAACAACTAGGCATTTGACAGCAAAGGAAAATAACCGGTATCTTACCCAAACACTTTTTCGCCGACTCACCCCAAAGTATTTGACAAGACGCCGCCCCCCCCCCCCCCCCCAGACTGACGTGAAGAAGCGGGAATCGGCCGTCATTTAAGCTTTGCAGAAAGGCCAGGTACCAGTACTTTCTAAAAACATCTGATTTATTTCTCTGGCGTCGCGTTTAAACTGTGACTTATATAGGCAAACAAAGAAGCCACGTAAAAGATTTTGGACACTTGTGTTAAGACGAAATAGCAATAAAAAAGAAGCACTTAAAAAAAAATGAACGCAAACTGAAATTAAAGTATCAGTAGGGAACCATCTTCCTTAAAACTGAGGGCGTTTACCTACAGCGCCTGCGCGTATGAAAACCACGTAACATGGTATATTCTCCAACACGGCATCTAACCCTAAGTTAACCTATATTTTACTTTCATGTAGTGAATATTCTACAGCCCCAACCTTACAAGTTCTCGTTGGTCGTTCTTCCATCCAATATAAAGTGGCCAATGGAAACGGAGTTCTTGCTTGTTACTACACACAGCGTTACTTCCTGTAGTTTCAAGAAAATTTAGTGGATACAAAAAGACAAAATTAACATTATTAAATCTATGTTAGATGCCATTTGAATTATCGACTTCAGTGCATCCCATGGAACTTTCGTTGTATGCGCGAAAAAGAAATCTTAACACAGGAATTACCTTTGTGCTTTATCTCCTGGAAACTATCTTGGATTCCGCATCTGTAAAGCACATTTGGCCAGTGAGAATTTGTTATTCAGGGTCGAATTATATTGGATCCTAAATGATTTATATTTGCATAACTTCCCGATCCATCACCAAATTTTAATTGTTATCAGAACTCTAAAATATATTATGGGCTATGTTTTATATACAGTCTTCGTGTGATTAATATACGAACTCGTTTAATAACAGATAACAGATAAAAGGAGGAAAGGGTTAAACCGAGCAATTTACACGTTTAGAATGGTTCATTATTTAAATTATGTTAATATTGTTACATTTTTAGGAGTTAAAAAAGCGGGTTCACGTCTAATATGAAAATAATATCTGTCCATTTCTGTGCGACTTTCGGCGAAATGTAAAGTAGAATTAGGAAAATAATCCCTTACTGATCGGAAACTGTTATAGCTCATCAATAATATCTCTAAATTACAGCTGTGGTAATTTACCGTCTCTAACCAGACAGAATTTAAATCTTTAAAGAGACCCCCATCCAAGAAAATGCAAAGAAATGTACCGAGATCTTGAAATTTTGAAAGAAAGAAGGGAGAGATAAAAATGTTTCAAATTCTGTCCCTGTGTTAGATTTTCGACGTGGCCATGGGAAGGAAAGATCATAGAATAAAACCTTTAGTTGTTTCTTTTATAAATATCTGCTCTGGACTATATTATCCAGCCTTTTTTCATGTCTCTTTTTGCAATGTTAAACGGAAAAGAACATGTGAAATTAATAACTCAAAAATTGCAGTAACTATTGCAATGTTGATCGAGTTTTTTCGGGAAAATTTGTGATATTTAGTTAATTTTAGAATTGGGATAATTAGAACATTTAATTGTGGTTATTAATTTAACTGTGTGCGTACATCTTATCTTCACGAATATTACGAGTTACAGTTAATACGAGGATTTTTACCATCTCTTTGTTTCTAGAATTTATCGAGTCGACCTTACATGCTTGAGATTGACGTGCATTTACTCTACAGGTCAATTTCATCAACATAAACATTCTTTACCTGGATTAGATGACATGCAGCCATTCAGGGCAACTTTGATCCGCATTTTCTCTATTTTCCTATGCCACACTCTTATTTTAAGAATATTGTTGCAACTAGGGGCACAAAAAGGAAGAAATGATCCTAAACTATTGTATGACTATCAAAAATTAAGGAATAATAATGATAAAAGCAATAAAAAATGAATTTTTAACCTGCTTCAAAGTTACCCAGCCATTTAGGGTAACTTTGCACCATATGATAAATATTATCTAAAATAATTCACTATAAAAAATTATTATAGTTAGGACAACTTTGAGCCCCAAAAAATGTTTTCAGATATGTAAAGACTCCGAATTTACATTTCCCAACATCACAAAGTTTGTATAATTTATGATATTACAACAAATATTAGGCATAAGAAAAGTTGAAGAAGAGAACTATAAATATTTAGAAAAAAAACTGTTTATTGTTCATATAAAACATAAAAATGCAGTGAAATCTATTTTCAATGTTTTAACTCAATAATGCATCCATAGTTACAGTAATACGTACTGTACTAGTATTATTCAAACAAGAAAAAAAATGCCGAATGTATGAAATGTCAAATTTGAATAGCTCCGACCTTAATAACGCCTTTAAATGAATTTTATGTATTTTACACATATTTGTAAAAATATTTACATGTTATATCTAATGCACACTTTCGGCATTTATATAAAATATACATGCAAATATGGGAAATTTTTGGCAGTAGCGCCTATAATCAGTAAATTATAAACACCAGTATAACTTTGAGCCGGCTCAATGTTACCCTAAAAATGTGGTAAAATGTTAGTGCCTTCTTAAATTACATTTTATTAACAATTAATAAATAAATAATCACAAACTATTAACACATTTACAATATTTAGATAATAATATGTCTGATAAATGAGTATATTGTTACTTACTATGAAAATTTAATTGATTTACAACAACTTCAAAACAGCATTCAAAATCAACTTGAAAACGGTACTTCACAAAAATAGTTAGATGATGCAATTAATTGCGCGTAATGTTGCTAATTTATTTTCTAAAATAAAGAGTAGAAATCCCAGTTTAGAACCTTGCCAACAGAGCACAATTCTGGAGTTTATTTAGTCTTTTGGAGTAAAAAATATTGAAAATTAGGAGGTGGTGCAAAGTTACACCCCATGGTTCAAAGTTACCCTGAATGTATGCTTGGTAAAGAATTAGCGAGTAGTCTGAATAAAGAAGCAACGTCTGATTGAAAATCATTGAATTTTAGCCCATAACTTATTATTTTAAGAATATCTTAAAATTCAAACTAATAAATCGTTGGAAATTATCCCAATGAAGTGAAATATAAATAGTAAAATAAATTTCCTAAATTCAAAACAAACATTTTACAAGGTGTTCGCTAGTGCGTGATGCCCGAATCACTTTAACACATGCGTGTTTCGGTGGTTAACGGTGGTGGTCGTTAAAGAGTGTGTTAAATTAATACTCCAGTCGTGGTTCACAACTAATGTAGTATTAATTTTAAATACATTTAATTGTGTTAAAAATTAATTAATGTAATTACGCATGGAAAGTCTACTGCAGTTCCAAAAATAACCTTCGATTTAATCTGCTAAGCTGATTCAGATATCACACCACATGATATGATCGTTAAAGGACAGTGGGTGAATTAGTCTATCAGATTCGTCCGAGATGGCTGAGTTCGTAGAGCATTGGCCGCTTCAGAGGGGGTCATCCCTGGTCCGAATCCTGGCCCGGACTTCTTTCACCCACTTGGAAATTAACAACTGTTATAAAATAGTATTGTCATGCGTGTGTTTTTTAATACAATACTGCGTCGGGTAGCCATATGGTCACAAATTTGGTATGATAACTTATTAATGAGTTAAAAACCGTTTAAATATTTAGAATCTGCTTAACATCATGAAATTCACGAATAAGGTCAGTGCGCCTAAATGCGATGACCCCTAAATGCGATAATGTTCTTTTTCTTAAAATCTTAATGCAAGAATTATAAAATAAATGCTGTATAATGAGGCACCCGATCTTAATGAACAAAACTCGAAACATTTTTCAGCATTTAAACTTTTTTTTTTTTTTTTACAGAAATCTTTAATCAAATAGACATCGTTCATTTTATTGCGTCCCCGTGTTTCGTAAATGCGACAAAAATTCCCGAAATTGGTCACAGATTTTCTTTTTTAACTTTGAAGCTCAAATAACCTTATGCACGTTAAGAACTACGTTGTCTGTTTCGGTTACATGACTGGTTAAGTCTGTCCGGGACACAAAAATCTTCAAATTTTGTAAAAACATTTTATTTCATTAAAAAGTTCTCCGTTTTTTCCTGCTTAAAATGACATTTAAATAATGTTTTTATCTTAATTGGAACAATAAATATTAATTTTTTCGTTTTGGTTTATTTTCAAAGTCAGGCTTTCAAGCAATGGCTGTCATGGAAATGACTTTTTGTAAAAATGCGTTTTCCTTCATGATAGTTTTATTTCACCATTTCTTATATTTAAATTCTTATAACTCGAGAACCGTTAAATATAAAGGGTTTAAACTTGGAACATATCTTTTTCAATTGTTTTACTTTAATTTTTATTCAGCATATTTGAAAAAAAATATTTACTTTTGAGAATAAGATTTTTTTTTTTTTAAGTTGAACCACTTTTTTAAAAAAATTTTCGTTAAATATTTTTAATATTTTTATAAATTAATATTTTTAAAAATGCTGAATCAAAATTAAAACTTATACATTTCTGTTTATTTAAATGAAAAAAAAAATTGAAATTCTATAAATAATATTTTGAGTTATAACGATTTTAAATTACCCCATTTTTTTAATAAATTTAAAATTTAAAATTAAAAAAAAATAATGAGAAGTTTAACCACGTGATTTTGTTTACAAAATATAAGGTTAACCATCACCAAAAAAATTAGAATTTTAACTCAATAAATAAAATTTATTTTACAATGTGTCCCAGACCCCCTTAAACTTAAGAAAAGGCGACCAGTTTTCGGATTAGAATTTAAAATAGTCTACGCATTTTGGAAAATTTGCTTTTTGCAAGTGCTTAATAGCGACATACAGATTGCGATTTAGGAGATTAACGAGGTATGTTTATATGGCACTTTTCATATATTGTATTAAAATTATGTTTAAAGCAAATATTATGTTTAATTAAACTGTGTTGAGTCAGCATAATCCTAAATTAATGTTTTTCTTTAACCAGGCACTTAAATATGTATTTTAAGATGATCGAAATAGAAAAATACGCTTATTTAAAATTTTTAATTTAAAAAAAGGGTGTAAGAAACGCGGTGTATATTCAGTAACATAATATACATAATATAGACACATGATTACGGAAATTGCAATAATTGTATATGATGAAAATTTTGGAAAATCTTGTGTAAATTGAAAACTATTAAATAATGTTTATTTTAATGCGGTTAAGAAAGTTAATTTTACCAATATTATACCATTAGGTAGCTTAAATGCTGTCTCTGATTAAAACAGAAAGCAATTGAGCCCTGAAAGGTTTAGGAGTCCATAATTTTTGCCAGTACTTTTTTTAAAATCTGATAATTCTGTTTTCACTTTTTACTTATTATAATTGACATTTTCTACTTTTAAATTAGAAAACGATAAAAAATAAATAAAACAATGTTTATCTAAATGAGTATTTGTTTCCATATACGTATTGTTTGGTACAGAAAATATTCATTTTTTTTTAAGTGCAAGAAAAATGAGGAGGAGTGTATGTGCGTGTGTGTGTGTGTGGGGGGGCAACAGATGCCAGGCACAGGGTTATCTTTGGCTTAATCACAATTATTAGAAATATTGTACTATTTTATCTATTTATAAGGCTGATATATTTATCATGTGACATTTTATAATAAATAAAGTTTTATGTAATAAATATTCTTGTTAACAATATTATAAATATCTTGTAAATATTCTTTTTACTCGTAAACTCCATACTAATGCGAATTCGTACCGACCGAAACGTTGGTGCTATTTAAAACATGCTTTAATTCGTATTTTTCATTAACAAATTATGACTTTTGATAAAATCCAATATCACATTTTGATTTCTTATTAAATTCCGCAAATTAATCATGTATAATTATTCAAATTAATCATGTATAATTAATATTTCATTATCACTAGATTGTGAGCAAAATTATGCGGAGTTGAAGTTACGGAAACCCAAATCGTACTAGTGTAGAAATTACGGGTTAATATTCACGTGAAAATTACGCGAATTTTAAACGAAGTTTTTCGCGACAATCATTTAATTGTAGTTATGGCCATAGTTCTGTGGGAAAGAGAGATGAGAGTTATTTATATTAGGAACAAAGCATTACGCACAAAATTCAAATAACAATACAGAGCTTTTGCATGTTAGCAGTGTAAAATTGGCAAACTTGATGGATCTGTTGTAAAGTATGAATATTGAAATGTGTGATGTTTAATGACAATTTATTTAAGATTATGCATCTCAGTTAATGTTTTACTATTTAAATTATTATTAAATAAAATTTATTTAGTAGTTCAATAATAAGCTATTTATCTTTCAATTTTATGTATTTCAACTTTTTATTAACTCTTAACTGCTGTTAGCGGTCTCACAAACCACTACATTTTTTCAATTTTCACAGTTAAACTTGTAATGTCTAGTTAATCTATGAATACTAGTGAAATTTTCTTTCATTTTGAGCTCTAGAACTATTGCTAGAAATTCTGAATATGTGAAGTTTAATTATAATAGTCCTGTACTAGTTTAGTACAGAAGCAGTACCCTGTGAGTTAATAGAGCCTTTCATTCATCTTTTAATCAAGCGGTCTCGGAGAACACACATAGTAGCTATGCGACAATTCCTGTCACTGCAGTTAAGTGTTAAGTAATTCCAAAAATAATTGCAATTAACCCCCAACTGCCGTTAGTGCTGCTTTTTTTTTATTATTTATTTATTTTTATTTATTTATTTATTTTTTATTTATTTTTTTACAGATTAATTTGTAATTTCCAGTTTAACTATCGATACAGTGAAATTTTCCTTCATTTGGAGTCCAAGAACAATTGTTTGAAATGTTTTGAAAAAGCAAAATTTTATTAGAAATCGTACTTTACAAACAGTTTAGTGCAAAATCAGTATTTTATGATTAATCGCAACTTTTATTCATCTTTCAATCGAATGGTTTCGCAGACCGCTCACAATTGTTATATGGCAATTTTCTGCAACAGCAGTTAAGGGTTAAATGAACTTTTTCAGATGAATTCTCATGTGTAAAATCCATTATCACATTTAGGACTATGGACGTCTCATTTAGGTTCTAACAGCCGTAAATGCGACAAAAATTACCCAAATGCAACAATCGTATATTGTACTTTTATACTACGGATAATTATTAAATTTATAGAAAACAAGTTAGTTTTAAACTATAGCTACAGTATTCAGTAATTTGCTGCTTAATAAAATAATATATTTATATAATAAAATGCCAAATATACCCTAAATGCGACAGAACTATGGGGAATTTTTTAGGCACAATGACCTTACCTTTGTTTTCAATAATCAATTTATTTCAAGAAGTCCTACAAAAAAATATTGCTACTTAGAAGTGGAATTCCAACTTCCGAAAAACAACTCAGTCAAAAAGATAGAATTTTAGCATATAATTATTTTTTGCCTCTAAAAAGCTGATTATATAAAAAAACTTAAACTTTAATGTTATAAATCCATATCTGAATTTCTATCAGAAATTTTGTCTAAAGTATTTGAGAACATAAAGAAAACAACATATATTTGATATTTCTAAAACAGAAACACGTAAAACGTAAAAACTCGGGAAAGCCATATGGAAAGTGTGCGAATATGCGTTAAGTTTTCTTGACATAAATTTTGCTGCCTAAGCATATCTCAAAAATTGTTTATGTAAGTTTCGTTCTTTTTGCATGATTTTTGTATAAATATGTTGAAAAATACAGTAAATTTACCTTATAAAATTTCTTTTGACATGCCATACTGACATTCTTTTGACAATATTCTGAAGCTAAAATGATGTAAGCTGTAACTAAGTAAATTAACAAGTAAGTTTGATTTTAAATAAACTTTACACTTAATTTTAAAAATAAGTTAAAGTCCTTACGTTTGCGTGTAGATCAGTACTGATGCACATTTCCAGTTAAAGATTTACTAAAATTATTGCTTCATAAAAGTGTGTAGGTTTTTTCAGATTTCTATTAAGTTCAAATCCGAAAAAGAAATTCACTTTAACCCGGGAGACGCGCGCCGGGCCTGATAGACCCGGAGTGCGTACGGTTTTTACAATTGTCACCACTATATCTAAAAAAGTAATCTTCAACTTCTTTTACCGCAAAATTATCTCTGATTATATAAGGTGACGATTATTATTTGTTTTTATTGGTGACAATGTAAAAACCATTCATACCTTGGGTATGCGTGCGTTCTCCCAGGTAACTAGACTGACGATTAAGAAAAGCCCACTGTATATCCAGGGATCGCGACAAAATTTTACAAACAATACGGTGTCGGAAATGAAAATAGTTTGAGTACCACTGTATATATTAAAAATGTTATAACAGCTTACTGGAATGCTGGCCTAAACTGTAATAAAAAGTTGCATTCTTTCAATACACCACTTTATATTATTGCAGATTTATGCCCTTAGAATGTATTTACCTCATTCTTGTAAAATGCATAACAGTTTACATCATATGTTGATGATGTTAAATAGTTCGAAAATTAACAATCATCAATGTTTTAAAGTCATACGCAAAAATTAATTTTTTAGACATATTTTTTAGTGTTTCAGGAAGACTATATTTCTATTTTTAGATTGTAAGTATGTAAATATATAACAAATTGTAAAACCGTGTAATAATATACTTATTTTAACCACTCGTGTATAGCTGCTAACTTTAACGCTTTTTTGCTACTGCTATAATTTAGCAGAAATTTTCACCTTGTTTAATCGGGAGATTTCGACGATTAAATAGGGAAATATTTAATATAAAATTTTAGTGGTAAGAAGAAAGCGTGAAATTTGGCAGCTATGCCAATGGGTGTAAAATAAAATCGTTAAAAACAGTAAAAAAGAGTTTTATTAGACTTATCAAAACAAATAAGAATACTCTAAAATTGCACGACCTTTCATGTAATGATATGAAACGCCATCATTCATTTTTTCAAGTATTCTATCAGATTACACACGCTATTTTTTATTTTTGCTTGAAAGATTATTTCCATATTTGTAACCACCGTGTAACTCAAGAGATAATTTTGGTAAGTTAAATGATGCTGCAAAGTTACATATTGAATTTTTACGTGTTACAATCGCTATGATTTCTCATATAATGGATGGATAGTAAAAATATTGGAAGGAAAAATTATCTTACTTTCATTGAACTTTCCGTAGATGGTTTCTTCTTGATAAAATTTTGCAAGAGCTGTGGCTTTTCTATTATATTTCATTTTACACGTTTTAACAATTAAAAGAAGTATATGTAAAGGTTTAAGAAAAACCGTCAAAAAATAACTACGTTCCCATTGAAATGCCTATTTCTCTCAATGAAATTTGAAATTTCACCATATTCCGTAGAAATAACAATTACTAAAAAAATGTGATTTTAACATTTCCTTAAGTTTTTAGATTAACTTATCTCATTAATTTAATGCAACAAGTTACTGGAATTTTATAGGGAAAATTTCAACCACATGTACCTCGCGAGAACTATCTGTGTTAATAAAAGGAATGATCATTCTGTATGTGTGTCCCTGTGTGTGCCATGTCTAGAAAAATAGTCCAAGGCAGGTTCTGATGCACCCGAGGCTCAGATTTTTAATTTTTTGATAATTAGCCGAGATATAAATTAAAAGTTCATCAAAGAAGCGACCTTTTTTAAGAAATCAGCAGAGGCGCAATTTCCCTATTTCTCGAGCGTTTATAAGAGAAGAAACAAATTCTCTATCTTTTGGCAGTTTGTCTTAACGCATTGCAACCGAACCGTTCGGGATATGGATAAAAGGAAGTTATTTTTTCACATTTCTCACTTTTCAGATTTAAACATCGAAAAAATATTGTTGTTAACCCTTTGAAAAAAAATTCAAAAGGGTCGCTTTTGCTTTTGACTTGTTCATCTTTTCTGCAACGCTCCCCCAGGGTTCGATTTCGCAAGAACCTATTAACAAAAGATATGTATTTAAGCCTAGACCCTCTTCTTTTCGATGGTTCAACCAGTTTTCAATGATACGAATATTAACCCTTTCAAAAATTTCGCGACCGCCGATCACTTCGCGCCTCATTGAGACGATAGTTTTTGTACTCTAAAAGTAATTAAACGTCCGCATTTTGGCACAATCTTTTTAGAGCAGATCGGCAGACCAGATTTACATCACATACGAAAATTTCGAAATATTAGAATAAGTAGAAGTATTTTTCAAAAAATAAAATCTGAAAATTCGTCGATGGAAACGAAAAAAAAAAAAGGACTACTAATTATCATATTTTTTCTCAACATTTTAAAGAGTGCTTGGATAGAGCTTTTTTTTTTTATAACTAATTAAAGTTTTAGACAGTTCTGACGATAAGAGCTATCTTATTCCTGTTATGTTAAGGGATCCGAAGAGAAAACAACAGCAACAACAAAAAAGCGCGAAGCAAATGTATTTCTTATACAACTAGATATCAAATATGTTTCACAAAATTTTCACACGGCTACAAAACCTTCATATTTATAACCGATAAAAATTTCAAGGAATTCGGTGAACAGAAATTATTATTATTATTATTATTTTAAATTTTGAAACGACCCTTCCTCAAAAACCAAGAAAATGCCTTCTTACGAGCCCTTTTATCACTAAATAGCAATATTTTTTTCAATATACTTTTTAAATACATGAATTCAGACAAAACTGGGTAAAAGTTATAAAATCATAGAAATTTGAGATTTATTTAAGGTTATAAAGCCTACTAGTCTTTCATAAAATATTTATCCATAGCAATTCAGCATCGCAATTATCCACCCTATTTGCTTATTTTCGGAGAAAACTCGGAAAATAAGAAATCACCAGAATATTCCCTACAGTACACCATTGATAATATCACAATAAATGAATTAGAAAATATTGTCTAGCACAACTTTAATTGCGTGCAAGGTTGCTACTACACATTACAACTTTCTTTGCTTTCATGTGTTCATTAAAAGAGTGATTCGTAAAAGAAGCGGTTTTTATAGAACCTTTAGCAACAACTGAGGATGATAGTCAGAAAAAAAATTAGAACATCTTTTCTGAACCCACTTATGCATGCCATCCTTCATCAGAATTGAATTAGATTTATCTACGGCCAAGATTCATATGATTCATATATAGATTGAACATTTATAAACTTTAACGCGATAATAATCAAATGTAATTTGCATCTGCTGGGGAGAATTTAGATACCTCTACGAAATAGGGTACATATACATATTTACTACAATCCCCAACATTTAGATTATTAATTTATTACTACACTTTTTGTGATCGTAACTCCGCTGTACGAAGTCATAAGTAATAATTAATATATAAAAGACAAAGCGTTTTGTAATTTTCCTACCATTCATAGAATAAATATTTTTCAACCTTCTACTTGAGAAACAATGTAAATACACTACCTTTGACCTTACTGAGAGCGCACATCGTCACTCATCACGGTAAAGTTGTAGCACCGCCAGTCATCATTGTCAGGAGTAGGTAATCCTTTAAAGCAGCGCCCATTTTCTTCTTAAAAACTCGGTCAAAATTATATTTTTTGGGGTCACTGGGAGTAAGGACGACTATTAACATCACAAAGCTGTCATGTAAGAAAACGTCTATTTCACCTCCATTTTTACGGAGTAAAAATAAGGACCTGGTCAATTCAATCAAGGACGTCAAATTGTCAAAAAGAATTTCTGCCTAAAAATCATCCTCAAAATCATGTTGTATTAGTGATGCAAATATATTTAAAACTTTTCTAAGAATGCGCAAAAAATTTTCACACTCTCCATTGATTCTGGTTAGTATGCTTTCCTCCCTTTTATTCCTTTATTACACCAAGCGGTTGTCCTCGTTGTTCTGTGCCTTTCAATTCTGACTTAACCCTTTCTCTCCCAGTGAGTCCAAATGGCATCATGATGTTAGTGGATTGTTTAATTCCGATATTCCAAGTTCATGCCAGAAAATTAAAATAGCAATATTTGGTTTATTTAATAACAGACCATTTCCATATTTGAATAATGCGAAATTTAACATTGAAATTTTCTGGTGTAAATTCGGATTCTTTGAACTACGTAATTTCTAGAACGTATTCTACCATGGGAATGAAAAGGTTAAATATAGGATTTAAAAACCCCATCAGGTCCACAGACTTATAGTCTGGCATTCCGGAGCCGATGGAAATGAAGTACGTTTCCTTCACTAGACATTAAGTTTCCGTTTAGAACATTTTTAGAATACAAAACATCAATATATAGTTGATAAAACATTACAAAAATTTACAAATTCATAATACTCATAAATTTAATAATTCGTACTAATTTTTTTTATTTACATCTTTGCAGATATATTATTAATTTTCTTTCCGGATATGTTATTAATTAAAAGTTCAATTACGCTGATTTGTCGTTGTTGAATCTTATGTTTGCGAGGTGTGCATGGAACTTTTATAGAGCAGAATTTTGAAACTTTGTAGTAGACTTATAGCCTGGCATTCCGGAGCCGATGGAAATGAAATACGTTTCCAACATTAGAGGGAATAGGTATAGATAGGTAGGGGAGGGTATAAAGAGAGAAAAGGAATACGTTTCCCTCTCTATACATTACATTTCCATTTAGAATGTTTTTAGAATACAAAACATCAATATATAGTTGATCAAACTTTACAAAAATTTACAAATTCATATTACTCATGATTCTTAATAATTCGTACTACTTTATTTTTTTTTACATCTTTGCAGATATATTATTAACTTTCTTTGCGGATATATTATTAATTAAGCGTTCAATTACGCTGATTTGCCGTTGTAGAAAGAAATATGATTTGACTGATGCAGCATAATTCCCATATAATGTATTGATAAAGCCGTATAAAAATTAGTCTATTATTTTGTATTACCTTGTATTTAAAAATAAAAATAGCAGTGTTTAAAGCATTTTCTTTAAATTGTGCGCAAGCTTTTTTCCTTGACTAAGTAAATATAAGAAACACTGTTATTTAACAGATTTTTCAACTACATAAATGCAGCAACAAATTTATAAAAACGTATTTCATAATTTAAAGCTGATAACGTAAAGAATTTCTTATTAATAAACAATTTATGTTATTTTTTGGCAAAATGAGTATACAGAAATGCAACATAAAGCTGCAACAGAATTTCTAAAAGCTTTCTTAAATTCTCGTATAAAATATGAAGATTCAGCATATTTTACTTTCCGTTTTGCTCAAAACGTCATGAGTAAAATTTAACAGTAAACGGCACACATAAGTTCAATAAATATGCTGTCAAATTGAATGCACAAATGTAATAGTTGCAAAACGGTATTAAATTATAAAAAGAATTTTATAAATTTAAGAGAACAGAGAAATTAAAATAATCTATTTTTTTGTGGGTGAATGATGATGGGATTTATACGCCATATTTCAAAAAGAATATTTTTTTACTGAGAAACATTAGGTAATACTTACTGAAAATTATCGCTAAAACCATTGTTTAAAAGCCAAGCCAAGCAAATAAGATGGATTTTAACGCTAAGTAGTGAATGCTAATTAATTCCTTCCAAACTTGATAAAAGCCTTCGTTCACAATTACATATTAAATATAGCTAACTATCTAAGATTTGCATCAAGATTATGAAACAAGAATAAATGGGGCATTCTCACAATCTTTTGACTTTTCAGGAATACAAATCTGGTGAAATTAAACTTACTAAAATAACATTTTACATACATAAACTTATAGACGAATGCCTTAATGATTCAAAATAAAGGGAAAATGGTCAGCAGTGAATTTTTTTTTATTTAACTGAAGTTTACGTTAAACTTGCGAGTTTAATTTTACTTACCATTTTACCGGTATAACTTTTTACTTTCTTCTAAATTTTTACTTATAAAGAATTTGCATAGTACCCACAGGATATTCAAATAAGAATTAATAACAATGTAGTATTTTTATTACAAAATTTTGGTATAACATTTTATTAAAGGGGTGTTAAACAAGGGAAGATAAAGGAAAAAAGAGGACGGTATAGGAAAAAAATGGACGGTAAAGAATAAAAAAAGAAAAGTGCCCAGTTAAACTGATGGCATTGAGCTCACAGGCTATTCATACTAATTATATATTATACTCTTATCTCAAAGAATAATGCCCCTCGAAAACTAAATTAAGGGGAGATTAGCCCCTCCCCCCTGTTTCACATATTTACATTCAACAAATGAGCCTCCAAATTTCATCAGGGAAGCGCCTTATCAGAATAAACCGGTATACCATATTTGAAGCAAAACAGATGGACAATTTTCAAAATAAAGGGGGTATTAGGCCCCCGTTTCCCTCTTTATACTGAACCAATGAACCCCCAAAACATATCAGGGAAGCGCCTTATCAGAATTAACCTAGAATATAAATTGAAGCAAATCGGATATTTCTATCAAGAGTTATCGCGTTAGGTATATACATATATATAGAACCTGCGGGCACATTAGCTCTCAGGCTTTGATAGCCTGTGAGCTAAAAAGGGATGGTAAGGATAGGACGGTAAGGAAAATTACCACTATTTTTAGGCAAATCATGTTAAGACTAAGTGATAGCCACAATGTTCATTGATTTTTAGAAACAGTTATTTACATTGGATTAAATAAAAATAAAAAATTTAATTTATCTCGAAAAGTACAAAAATAAACCTTGGGGACGGTAAGACTACCAATAAAGCCACGATGCTTGAAATTGATATTTAAATTCTGATTTAAATTCTGCAGTAAATTTCCTGTCGAAAAATTTTGGACATTCTTTTTCTAGCATACGAGAAAAAAAGTTGAAAAAAATTCTGTGTCCGGATCTGATGTGATTTCCTGCATAAGCTTAGCAAGAGGGACGGTAAGGAATCTAAAACACAGGGACAGAGTTACAAAAATAATGACAACCATAAAAATGTGTGCAGGTTAATTTTTTGCTACAGATTTATATAAAACAATAGTCCCAGTTACGGAAAAAAATTACATCGAATTACTTTTATTAAAACAATTTTATACAGACAGCTCCAAACTTAAAAATCAGCATCAGGGACACGGGACGGTATAGGAATTTCATGGTATATTTGGACCCCCGACATCGTCCAAAACTTTTTTATCTCGTTAATATTGTTATGCTGTCATGCAAATGGATATTTTCCAGTATAAGAAATAAAAAAAAAACCCTAAGAATATGCACTAAAATAAAAATCATTATTCAGAGACAGAAAAATATAGAAAAGGTCAAAAGGTCAAAAGGTTTTGAGAATGCCCAAAATACTACACTCATGTCCAAATTTACCTTTACTGTAATAAAAATAATGATATTTCATGAAATATCCAATCGATTTAAGCCATTTTTGTAAGGAAATTGTGAAATACAAACCTAATTAGCATTATCCATCAGTGGCGGAAAATTGGCGCAGAGGTGGAGCCTATTGACACCACTAAATTATAGTAGTATTTTGCCTCTTAACTAATGATCAAATTTCTGAGTTTTTATTAAACTGAATACTACCATAAAAATTTAGTGGTGTCAATAGGCTCCACCTCTGCGCCAATTTTCCACCACTGTTATCCATTCAAAACTGATCAAATGTTTTCTGTTATACAAATGAGGGCGTTACATCACGCGACGGTGGAGGAGGTGCGTTGCAGAAAGTGAATATCGGTGTGAATTTCTGCAATATAGCGTTTAATTTCAGTGTTAAGGAGGGAAGACGATTTGTTATGACTTATCGGCCATTTAGAACCACGGCAAACAATCACAGAAGTTTTGAGATGTGTGCATATTTCATGGCAGACAGTCTGTACGTTATGGAAACGATTTCAGAACTCTGGCACTGTCGTCAGGCGGCTTGGTCAAGGTCGTAAACGAAAAACAACTGCTTCGGAAGACCAATATTTGGCAATAACTGCCCGTCGTAACAGTCTGCTGCTCGGCAGTTAAGATCAGAGCTTGCAGCCAGCACGGAAATGTCGAATCCCGGCAAACTGCCTACATAAGGCTTAATGAAATAGACCTTTATGCCAGTAAACAAAGGATATGTGCATCACTGTCTGCACAGCACAAGAGATATGGCTTTAATTGGTACAAAGAACATCAGAACTGGAGTGAACGGCAATGGAACCATGTTCTTTTTACGGATGAATCGAGATCTAGTTTAACGTCGGATTCTAAATGTGTTTACATCTGGAGAAATTCAGGAACGCGAAATCGTCCTTCGAACATGATTGAACGTGACCGTTTCAGCAGTGCAGGTGTGATGGTATGGGGCGGAATAATGATAGATGGACGTACGTCTCTACACATTTTCAATAGCGGATCTGTGACCGGCCAGCGATATCGGGATGAGGTCTTAGAACCTTATGTCAGACTTTTAAGAGATGCTTATGGATCTGACATTTTATTTATGGACCATAACGCTCGCCCGCATCGAGCACACTTCATTGACGACTATCTTGGAAGTGAAGCCATTGAGCGAATACCGCGGCTAGCAAAATCTCCTGATCTCAACCCCATAGAGAACTTATGGGAAAGAACTTACTTGGGAACGCAACTGCACGGAGACATCCTCCTTCTAGATACGAAAATGAATTGAAGACCGCATTGCTGGAAGAGTGGAACTTAATTCCCCAAACTGTGGTTACCAACGCTATTGACAGCATGAAAATACGTTGTGGATATATGTGTTCACGTTAGAGGAGATCACATTCCGTATTAAAATCATAAGCCTCCATTTATTCCTGAGTTGTTCCTGTTTTTCTGCACTCTCCTTGTCACCTATTTTTGCCATTTTTATTGTTTCATGCTACAGTTTTATATTATAAGAAGTGATATTATTTTTTTTCCTCTGTATTCATGCATTATGATGTTATGTATAATTACCCCAGAAATTTATAAAATTATAGTTCGCCATTTATGCAAAATCCGTGATTCTATGCATTTAAAGATAATTTTGGACATGAGTATAAATCATAGTCATATATTGAGTGCCAAAAATATAGGATAAACGTTTTATTGATCGCCCCGTTTAGTGTGTAGCAAAGCTTCGTCATCATGTGGCAGCTAAATTATTTTCTGAATCTATTTGTTTTTTATGAGCATAATTTAATGTCCTATACAGGGTGTCCACTCTCAACGTTGCCTAATTTTTAATTCTTAAACCATTAGACATAGGCATATAGATCCAATTACAAAAATATTTTAAATGAGGTAAAGAAGTATTTTGGAAGGAATTTAGGTCACTAAAAACATTTCTTAAAAACTTACGAAATTTACTTTTTATATACGATTCCCGATCCTATGAGTCATATTTAGTAAAAATAACGTATTGCACTAAGAAGATAAAAAAAGACCCATTCTTCTACGATTAAAATTGACAGAGTAACAGCTTTGTCTCTTTTTCTACGAAATAGGGCTCTTTCACAAATTTACCAGAAATATAAATAATCAGCAGACATAAAAATAATAATACTTAAGAGTAAAATTAACATTACAATACAAATTTTAAATCTATTTTCATTCCGACATATTAAAACAAACTATACAACTTCTACTAAAAATATAAGTGAAAACATAATAGATTTTTTGTTAAATTAAATGATGAAAAGTCTCAATTCTTTGTGACTTCCTTCGGTTGCAATGCCGATATGTACACGTAAAATAAATCCTTTTTGTACTTTAAGCAAGATTGTAGCTGTTACAGATCTGCATGCTATAGAAATGCGATTCGACAAGTCTGTTCGATTAGAGGATTCTATTTCATATACGTTATTTTTCAGAAACCTGCAAAGAAAGAAATTTAAAGAATTCAAATCTGGCGATCTAGCGGGGGGAGGGGGGGGGGCGCTCAATAGAACCTCTATATCCATTTGTATCATTTCGAAAAGCACTGGTTAAGAAAGTATGTGGCTTAAGTGATCTACGTGAAGGCGCACCATCATGCTGAAACCACATATATGTTAAATCTTGTAACGAAGAAAGGGGGGGGGGGGGTAGGAGGGAATCCGAACCGTATCTCCAAGCTTTAAGCCTGATGGAGTGTTTTGCTACGGACAGCCGAAACCCATTCGATAGTCCATCCTTTTGGGTGCAGTTATAAAATATGTTCAATGTTTATATTTATGCTTTAGTAATTAAAAAAAAAAAAACTGTAAGATTCTCAATATAGCTGCCTGGTTCAAAACATGACGAATTATAATAAATAAAAAATATTAGTAACAAAAATACTATTTGTAATAACTATAATACCAATAATAATAAGATTAATAATAATAATATTTAACGAATATATATGAAAACTATTTACAATGGAAACCAAGAAGAAGAAAAAAAATCATAAATCATATCGTCTGAACAAGTGTCCGAGAGATATGGATAATTATCTCTAAAAATGACTTCATTTTTCTCTATAAATCTCAGTGCTGATATTCTTTTCATGAGAACAGGACTTTCACTAATATAATTAATCCAATCCGGAATCGCCATAGCTCTGTGTTTTTGAACATGGTAATATGTGGTTAGAGGACAATCCAGTACGTAATGAAGTGAGCTGGAGGGGACATACTCTTCTAAAAATCAGATACTGGTCCAAATAAAATATCTGTTTATTTTTCTAGTAAGAAAGTGTCATCGAATATGAATGGCCCAATTAAGGATGTCTTCGATATACCACACCAAATATTTATGTAGCAACGTACTTGATGTTCGTTTGGACGCATAATGTGTGGATTTCCAGGGGCCAATAATGAATGTTTTGAGAACTTACGAACCACTGCTTCGTAAATTGACATTCATCAGTCACATAATTTCTTTCAGAAAGGATGGATTTTTATCTTGTTTGCTTAAAATAAAATTACAAAAATTTAAACTATACTATTTCTCTTCTAATGCTATTTCTTGTTCTTATACTGGTCGATACGGATATGCACCACACTTGTTTAAAATTTTCCATTATTGACTTTTTGAATATCCACACTCTCGACTAATATGCCGTGAGCTACATTCAGGATGAGCACGTGTATACCCTAGAAAATCCTTCGGAGGTACTGTTGAACCAGTAAACCGACTTAATCGAGGATAATTCTTAAAGCTACCTGTTTTTCTTAAACGCTTAACAATTGTGATTGGATGTGGTGGGTTTAGATCTGGAAATTTCATAGCATACAGCCTTCCAGAATCCCGCTTATTCCGATTGCTCTGTCCATAAAGTAACACCATGTACTGATTGTTGGTAAACATTCTTTTCTAACGTCAAAATTTAACAAATACCTTCAAATTGATTAAAGCGCAATGTATGTGTTGGCACACAGCAAAATTATATTTTTAAACAAAAACAGTCAAAATATTATTAAAATTTTATAGGTATTTTAATTTTTAGAAATTTTTTGGTATGTGCCTGATCTGAGGTCGCAAATGTTTTGAGATAGCAATTGTGATAATGCAAATAAATTTGTTTACGTCATTTTCCTTGTCTAGCAACATTTTTCACTCCATTGAATATTTAATTTTTGGTTAGCAAGTAGAAATGGCATTTTGATCTCCAAAATATTTTTAAAAGGAAAGGTTTTTATATTTACTTAGAAGAAGTAAAAAGTTAAATTTGAAAAAAGCATAATATCATTAAAACGTATTGTAAGCAATCTCTGCTCATACATCCTAATCCTACGCGGCCCTTTAAAAAATATATAAATGCAACGCACTTTCCTTTGGGAAAATGCTGCTATGCATCTCAATACCTTACATAAATTTTACTGATTATGATTTAATATGTCTCTTGTAGGCGGTAATGCATTCGAAATTTTTTGTGTGGTCCTGTAAAATAAGTATAAATGGTATACCGAAAATCATAATAATATTACATTGTCATCGGTTTTTCATAAGTATGCGAAATTTAACCTCGATCGGATATTTTCAAGTGGGTTAAAATTCGAGTACAAATTTTGAACTGGAAAGATGTCTACATACGAACATTGAAAGTTAAATAAAAGCTTATAAAAATAACAAAATTTTTATTGGAAGAAATCCTGAAAAGAAACAGCCTCATTTCCTTACAAAATATGTTAAAATACAATTATTTTAACCAATCAGAAACTTAATATAAATTAACACTATCGTAACACTTATACGGTGTGACTACTTTCTGTAAAAGTGCAAATGCACGCGAAATAAATTCTAATATTTTAAGCACTTTGCGTACGATTCCTCAAAGCATGGCCCAACTCATCTGTGTTTAGATGCAGAAAATTGATATAAATCGTGCAATTCAAAGTTTGATAACTCGGTCACTTTTAGTTTTAGATGAACGAGATTTTATTTTGGTCACACTCATGTACTTGTTAGTGTAATAAGAAATTTTTACTAAATATCACTTAAAGGATCGGGAGAGTGTATAAAAAATTAATTTTCATAGCTTTTTAAGAAATGTTTTTATTGATCCAAACGACCTTTAAAATGATTTTTACCTCATTCAAAACATTTTTTTAATTGGAACTATATGTCTATGACTAATGGCTTAGGAATTAGCAGTTGGACACTGTTGAGAGTGGACACCCCGTGTGGTGGACTGTACAGATTATATACAACTATTAGAATAATTACTTTTTTTTTTACAAATTGAAAATATTGTTTGGTAATTTAATGTCTTTTAATGCAAATATGCAAACGATATTTCTATTAAGAAATTATTGTTGATTAAAGTTATTTATTATCTTAAAATTAATATCATATTTGAAAAGATTAATTGAAAAAAAATATATTTTGAGAGTCAAAATATTAGAATATTTATTCAAGTGGTTAAAAATATTAGAATATTTCACATTAATTCTCATTAATTACCACCGATTCATAACTGGAGGAGTCATTGATTAAATTCAGACGATTTTTTTATTTAAAATCAGTTTTCTTTTTGTACTTTGTTTGCTTTTTCGTCATAATATGGGACGTGTGAATGATATTCATGAAACTATTAAACTTCGTATGGTTGATTTGTATCGGCACGGTAAAAATCAATGTTATATAGCGAATTATTTACATTGTTCGCAATCAAGCGTTTGTAAAATACTAACACAATATTCAGAAAATGGAAAATTTTAAAATAACCGCCGAAATGGTGGCTGAAAACCAAAAACATCTGCTAGATATGAGAGGAAAATGAAGCGTTTTTAAAGTGTGCGATTCTTGCACCGAAAATGGAAAGAAGAAGGAGTTGAAGTTTCTACACTGTCAACATTAAGACATCACCATAAATTTAAGTTTGAATCCCGTGTACCGAAAACAAAACATCTCATGACTGCAAAAAAAGCGTATAAGATTTAATTGGTGTAAATCAAGACGTTTATGCAGCGAAGAAGATTGGAAAAATATATTATGTAGTGATGAAACAATTTTTTTGTATGTTTCATATGGTAATCAAAGTACTCGAGTTTGGAGAATGAAGCAAGAAGCATTTGATAAAGAATGCCTTAAACATTCCGTAAAATTAGCAGCTAGTGTCATGGTTTGGGATTTCATGAGTGGAGAAGGACCTGGAAAGTTTTGCATCGTCTAAGAAAAGGTTAACTCTCAGCTATATCAAGAAATTCTGGAATATTACATGATTCCATCATCAGAAGATTTATTTGAGGATGATTTCATCTTTCAACAAGATTTATCGTCACCACATATCTCGGTGTCAACTAAGAATTGGTTCCGTCAACGCAACATTAAGGTACTTCCTTGGCCACTTATGGTGTATGATGAAGAAAAATCTCCAAGAAAATCCTCCTTCAAGTAAAACTGAGTCAGTGGTAGGTATAAAATCTATTTGGAATAAAATTGATTGAAATGTTTGTAAACACCTTGTATGAACACTATATGGCCAAATGTGACCGGTCACTTGCGATTTTAGACGTTTTGTTAAATGTCTAAAAAAATACAGGAGGAATTAACCTGAAACTGCAAGTGTGTAAACAGTATAGTATACGTCATATATTTCCGCGAAGATTTTTTCCCGAAATGAGGGGGCCGTCAACAAATTAAAAAAAAAACGAATATCTTTTGGATAACCCAGTAAAAACTAAAGTAGCAAAAGTATCCAAACTGTAGAACATGCTTAAGAGGCATATTGTAATGTACTATGTTCATTTTTCTGAGGATAGCATGTATACTCATAGAGAAATTAATGTTCTTATAAAAACAGTCATAAATTTCGCCAAGTTTTTTTCTTATTATTTCTAGAGCTCTTAATAAAAAAAAAAAGTTCTTTTCAGAAATTATGACAAACAACATTGTACATAATACTCTGCAATCAGATTTAAAAAATAATAAAAATTGGATGAAAAATGAGCAGGTTTACTAAAAAATGTTTCACTGCGCATGCGCGAATGCAATCAAAATATAATATGCATGATGTATTAGCTAAGTATATACAGCTACTTTTGTCAAAGTCTCAAAATCATAGGTTGAAAATTCTGAAAATTATCGTCGATAGAATAAGTTCGAAATCCTTTGTTCCCTAAAAGAAGTAAAAAGATGAGGGGTTGTACCAAATATCTGTTGATTAGTGCCAAGATAACGTACACAATATTGCACGTACCATATTTGGATACAACCACTCATCATTTTGCTTCCTTTTGGGAACAACGGATTTCGAGCTTATTCTCTCGACGATAATTGTCAGAATTTTCAAGCTATGATTTTGAGACTTTCACAAAAGTTGCTCTATACACTTAGCTAATACACTACGCACATCATATTTTGATTACATTCCGGCATGCGCAGTGAAACATTTTTCAGTAAACCTTCTCATTTTTCATCCAATTTTTATTATTTTTTATTTCTAATTTTTTAATTCTTCATAGTATATTACAATAGGCCACCTATTAATAATCTCGAGTTTGAATGCTTTTGCAACATTAGTTTTTCAGTATTATCCAAAATATATTCGTTCTTTTTCAATTTTTTGATGATCCCATATGGGGTTTCGGGAAAAAATCTTCGCGGAAATATATGACTTATACTATACTGTTTACACACCTGCAGTTTCAGGTTTATTGCTCATGTATTTTTCTAGATATTTAACAAAACGTCTAAAATCACAAGTGACCTGTCATCTTTCGCCATATAGTGTAGTATGCAAGATCGATTGTACGCTGTTATGAAAGCTAAAGGGGATGCTACAAAATATTACCTACTATTTACTTCGTATTAATAAGATAATATTGTTGCGTAAAATAAAATATTCTAATATTTTGAACCAATCTAAATTTTATTCTAATATTTTTATCTGTATACTTAATTTATTGTACTGTATTTTATATTTAGTAAATCTTATCTAAACATTCCAGATTTAATTTATAAGAAATTTAATTGCATTTGCTTAGTATCGAAAATAAAGAAATGAAAAATAATTTCTTATTATTACTTTTTCTCAATTATTCTAATATTTTGAATATGAGCTGTTTTTTTGCGAATTTTCATTTTAACTCCTTCATGGGCAAAGTATTTCTGTTGATAAAATGCTTAAATTGTTGAATGACTCTAGGATTTATGAACAAATATATTTGAAAATAAGTAAAAGTTTTTCTTCACGTACACTAAGAAAGGAAAATTTTTATTCCATAATCCATCATTATCAAAAATATCAATTTTAAATTTAGGAATTAAAATTCAGTAGCATATAAAATATCCCACGGTTAAACAGTTAACAGGCGGTTAAACAGTTTTGTATCCATTGATCCCCATAAGTATTTTCCTTTTATTTAACAATATATATCGTACAGGAGAAGTTATTAAGAATACTATAGGACAACACTAATTTTTAGCGAACCATTATCACAATAAAACCGTGTATTGAATTATAAATCCTTTCAAACTCGTAAAAATTAATATTTTAGTTACAATTCAAAGTCATCATTTGTAAAAATTATATTTTGTAATTTTGGGTATTTCAAATGTTAAAATAATCGTATCGCAATAAAGAAGATGGGATCAATAATTATAATTAACTCAATCGATTACATTACCACAATCTAGTGTAATGAATACTGTGTTACTTCACTTCCGGTTTCTTTTAATACGCAAATGAATATTTGAAGACCTGAGTGGAAGAAGATGTTATGTAACAAAATGTAGAATTCGAGAAATTTGAAGGGAAATTTCATTGTTGTAATTTAGTTATTTCTTGAATTCTTTCTTAGTAGCATATGTTTGAATGTTAATAGCTGATACTAAACTCTCCTAGAAAATAATATTGATGTTTAATTATTAAAAATTTGAAAATAGTTTTAACATTTAAATTATTAAATATAAAAATATTAAACATTAAAAGATACTCTCTGATAGCTTCAAATAGAATTTTAGTATTTTAGTCTTACCCTATAATACCTCATAACGCTTTCATCCATAAAATAAAACAATTTTTGAGAAAATGTATTATAATAAATTCTTCCACTAAGTTCTTCATTTATAAATGCTGCAAGTATCTTTTTCAAACAAAGTAATAGAAACTCATATATTAATATTTATTAATTTGAAAGTATCTTTATGTTCTTAAAAGTACCATTATTTGACTAACAGAAGCCGTGGGTTTCGGAAAATATTTTGTAGCTATTTGATTATCAGATTGAAACATTACTAACAAACTTCATTTGAGTATAAACAAATTCGCAGGGGAGTAAAAAGCAAAATGGCGATTCCTCTTTCGTGTTCATGTAAAATGAAACGCTCTTTATTTGGATATTTTATTTGCAAACGTATATGGATTATCCTTAATTTTATTATTTAATGTAGTATCTATAAAGCAGAAATCACAATCTAGTATAATGAATACTGCGTTACTTCACTCCCGGCCTCTTTTTATACGGTAATGAATATTTATAAATGCTTTATATTTTTAAAACAAAGTAATAGAAGCATATATATTAATATTTATTAATTTGAAAGTACGTTTACGTTCATAAAAATAATATTATTTGACTAAGAAAAGCCGTGGGCTTAAAAAAATATTTTTTAGCTATTATATTATCAGATTTAAACATTACTAACGAACTTCATTATTCTTTATTTATTAGGATGAGCGAAGCGAATCCTCTACTAGTCAACCCAAATTACATTTTGTCGTACACTTTACAAAAAAACTATTCAGTATTTTGACTTGAAATTAAACATAAAAATAAATTATGATCTGCAGATTTGCACATTATTATTATTATTATTATTTTTTTTTTTTTTTTTTTTTTTTTTTACAGAATAACCTTAAAAATTTTATTATTTTAATTAATTTATTTTACATATTTTTCCATTACGAACGCATTTTTGCAAATAAAAAATGAAACACGTATATCTTCAGAAGAAAAAATAAATCATAGAGTTAGTAAATTCAGATAGAATCATGATTTGCTAAATAAATAAAATATTTTTTCATTATTCCCTCAAAATATCTCAAAAACTCAAATACGCAATTTATTTTTAGTATGTGAAATCTTTTACGCAGACGACACTTACGCATTTTAAAAGAATTATGTTTTTTTTTTTTTTTACTAAATATTTATTTTAACAAAATAATTGTAAAGAAATAAAATTAATTGTTAAATTCGTTATATAAAGTGCTATTCGAATTCTAAGGTTGAATAATAACAATAATATAATAAGTTAATAACTTTAGTATCAAAGAGAGCAGATTTCAAATGTTTTTCCAGAAAATAGGATTTTGAAGCTCTCTTTCTTCAAGCTTTCTTCGAATACATTATTCTAAGATTGCTATCAAAGATTATTTGATGTGAATTAAGGATTGGGAGCATACCTATTTCAAACCATTTGAGAAAATACCAGTGGCTGTTGGAAAATGTAAAAACATCTTTAAAAGAGCTTCTAGTTGAAAATTTAAAAATATTTTGTGCGATTTTGCTTCGAAAATATTGGGTCATCGGGAAAGTTCTGAGGTTTTTCAAAACAAAGCTCGGTTTCATCTACTACTTATTTTGCTACTGCAAATGAGGTGTGACCTTGAATGACCCAGAGATGTACATTCAGTCTTTTCTGCTTGCGCTGCATAATGCTTGCGTATATTGTCGCATAATTTTTGTTTCATTGTAGTGCTAAGAATGAAGAACTAAAAAGATAGTTTTCGTCATATTATGTTCTTTTATTTCAGAAAAGGTAGAAACACTACTCGGATTCCTCGTAACATTTGTGCTGTATACGGACAAAGTGTTGTTTCAGATGAGACAATTCGAAGGTGGTTTAAGAAGTTTAAACGCGGAAATTTCAGTCTCAAATATGACGCCCGCTCTGAACGACCATCATATGTAAAGGAGGACCTTTTAAAAGAAGCTATCGTTGAAAATCAACGTTACAGAGTTCAGGATCTATCACACAGATTAAGTATTCCAAAAAGTACAGTGCAGAATCATTTGAAGAAGATTAGGTATGTAAGCCGCTATGGTGTGTGGGTTCTCCGTACTTTAACACCGCAGAATAAGCTTGCTTGAATTTCGGCATGTGATTCTTTGGTGAAACGAAATGAAGTTCCTTTTTTAAAACGGTTCATTACTGGAGATGAGAAAAGAATACTATACAATAACGTTATAAGAAAAATATCATGTGGTAAGTCAATGAGCCTCCCCAAGTGTCAATCGAGGGGAGAGCTGCATCCCAAAGCAGTAATGCTTAGTGTACTGGTAGGACTAGAAAAGAGTTATTTATTAAGAAATGTTGCCACCAAATCAGTCAATAAATTCGCAAATATATTGTTCCTAAATGCCGTTTTGAAAACAAAAATTGAAGAAAAGCGACAAATATTGACCAGTCGTCAAGGTGTTGCGTTCCAACATGACAATGCTCGACCCCACTTTGCGATGAATGTCAGGCAATGCCTTATTGAGTATGCTTGGGAATTTTTTGTATCTCCATTTATATTGAACAGATCTAGCCCCCTAAGATTTTCACCTTTTCAAACCAATTGAATATTCTCTGAACGGTCAGGAATTCACTTCTTTGGAGACTGTCAAACAGCACCTTGATAACTTCTTTACGAATAAACCTATTGGCTTTTTTTTAAATGGATTTTTTCAGCCGCCAAAACGATTTCAAAAAGTCATAGAATAAAATGGCACTTATGTGATTCAATAAAATTTTCTTGTGTTTCTGTACTTATTTATTGAAATTTATCATAAAAAAGAACCCGCAGAACTTTCCGGATAACCCAATATTTTTATTTACACCAGTCGTATATCATAAATAAAAAAATTCCGAGGAAATTGTTAGTTATTTGGCTGAATTTACATTTTTTAAATTAAAATGCGCCAAAACATGAAATAAAGTTTTTGCTTTATAAAGATGCAAAAATAATATGAAAAATATTGTTACTTTCAAATATTTATATTATTAAATAATGCTTCGCGAATACAAACAAAGCATGTCTTTTGCTAGTTTATTTATTTTTATTTTCTTTTTAGTAGAAACAAGTTAGCAGGGGAGTAACAATCAAAAATGCTATTCCTTTTTCGTGTTCATATAAAATGAAACGCTGTTTATTTGGATAATATTTTATGCTTACGTACAGAGATTCTTGTAAATTTTAGTATTTAATGTAGAATCTATAAAGCAGAAAAAGAAGTATTATTTTAATAAATTAAAATTTTAGTGCTAAATTTACCTTGAGTAAATAATTAAAATTCATATTAAACCACAAATAACTGTACTTGCTGTATAATTGCTGTAAAACTGTATAATCACTTGCAGGTGCATACATATATTACAAAATTATTTCAAATGGATTAGAAAATCTTAAAAATACATTAAAAATAATTAAAATCCAAAATGTTGGAAAGAATTTCTCCATAATACATGAAAGCATGTTTTGTTGGAAATTTGAATACCTTTATCTGGCATCTTATCTCCCTTACAACCTTTAAATTACAATGATCTCTTCTAGACGATTCTCGAATAAGCACAAAGAAAACTAATAACAACATTTAAATACCCACTGATGACGTCCGCGTGGTGGCTGAAAATGTTTTAGATTTTTAATGATTTTTAATGTATTATTAAGATATTTCTAATGTGATTGAAAGAATTTTATAATATATGTATGCACCTGCAAGCAATTTTAGTACAGTTATTTGTGCTTTTATATGAATTTTAAGAAATATTATCTTAGTTTAATTAAACATGATTAAAAAATAAATTTTTCCTCATAATTTATTCCTATTTTTACTTATTTTTGTTATAATTAATCAAAGTATTCTATCCAATCCGATGTCTGACTTTTCATGAACATAACATTTTATGTTACTGAATACCTTTCAATAGCTGTAGCGTTTGTCATGCAAGTTTTTCAATATGTACTATAAATAACCACTTTTGTCTAGTTTTGTATAGTTAGCGAAACCAAATACCCTTAATCATTTTTTTGTATAAAAAAGTATGACAAAAGAAAATCAGATGAGGCTTTATTGATCTCATTCAATAAATAATTATCTTGCAATTATCTGTCTTTTGATATCATAATAATTTAAATACGCAATTTCCTGCTCAGAATAATTTCCTTTGACGTTTTCCAGATGAAAATAAAGCTATTAAACAAAATGATATAATTAATTTTGCAGATTTCAGCGACTTAATTTTTTACCATATAATATTTTAACTTGCTTCGCATTCACTTATTAATGCTTTATTATTATTATTATGAAATTTTTATACAACATAGAATCAATTTTATTTAATATAATTTTTGTATTGCTTAATTAGAAATACTAGATTCATTCACCCTGAGTATTATGACTATTACTCCATATGTTATTGCTATTACTATTAGCATTATTTGAAGATAACTATTCATAAAAAAGGCAGGATAAAGGAAATGTGAACAGAAATCGTAATTAGAAAATGGTTTGTTGGTTTTCTTTCTTTCTTTCTTCCTTTTTAACACTTTCAAACAAAGTTGAAAAGTGTTTATGCATTCGGTTTGTCTGCCCGTCTGGCCGCCTGTTCATGCCGTAACTCCCGTAAATATACTCGGATTTTCATGCAATTGATAAAGTTACTTAGGGTCACCAAAGCATGTCTGGTATTGTATATGAAGTATGTAGGATTAATAGTTCATTTACAGGGGCACTCAAAAGTATTCCATTACATTATGGTATATGAGGAAAAATGGCTTGCAGATTATTTTAATGACATGAAGCTATTTCAAATGTATTGAAACTGATATAAATCACTGAATTTCACAACGGTCACGTTAGAACAGGGCATTCATAGGATTTTTATATTCATTTACAGGGACACACAAAAGAAATCAGTTACAATACTGTCTTTGAATAATAATTGCTGGAGTGTAGGGTTTAAAATTCGGTATGCACTTTTAAATTTACTTAATTTTTTGCATGTTACTCGTTATTTATAAATTCTATACCTCATATACAGGGATGCACAAAAGTATTCACGTACCATTCTCCTTATTAGAGCAAATTGCTGAAAGGGAATTTTCAACTCAAGTATATGTATTTCTTAAGTGAACTAAATTTTGGAATGCATGTAGTTAATAGATACAAATCTATATATCATATACAGGGCTGCTGAAAAATTTTCGGATAATTTCCCGATAGCAGATGGGAACAGCTGAAATTGGTTTTTCAATTGTATTATGCGTTCCCATATGGTTGAATTAAACGTATTTTTTTTTTTTTAACGGTGCAGTTTTGTTACATTATTCTGAAAGTGTTGGAAAGCATTTCAAAATCTATGCTTGATGCATGATTTTTTCTTTCTTGTTTATGAGTACAATAGCTAATTACGCTCCATAGATTAAACAATAAGATGGGGCATTTTCAAAATATCTTTAATAACAGAGATACTAACGTCACTAGTGATAATGGGGAGAAAATAATACGCACCCGAAATTTACTTATGTATATGAATATCTAAAAATGCTTTATGTTTTTAATGTATCGTTTTTTCTCTATACTGGCGCATTGTTTAAGTGTATTTCTCACATTTTTGACACGTTTAAAATGCTGATTTACTATTTTTCTTCTGTATTTTGAAAGAAAAGTAATTTTTTCGTTTTTAAATGCATCTTGCAGAGTATACTAAGTCATATATTTCTATAGGATATCATTTGAGTGTTAATTCTTAATTTATCATATTCATTTGATTAATAGATGGATTAAAAGCACTTTTTATTATATACTAAAACATCTCTTACAATGAATCATATATATATATATATATATATATATATATGTGGTGACAGAGTTTGAACTCTGCACTGCAAAGCCTAGCACATTCTTAAATGAGGCTCGGGATGATCCACCACAACCTCTGAGTCAACGAAAAAAACTGCTGAACTGACACAAACTATTGTGAGAAGGAGGAGATGACTGTTGGTTGCTCGTGAGAGCAGACGTGTTGAAACGTCGCTGTTCGACCGAATACCGGGTCACGGACCTGATTAAGGCGGAATGCCGCCAGCCAGTTATAATTATCATGTTTAACCTAAATGTAAATACCTCATCTGTAAATACCTCATCCATATATTCAAGAACATTAAAGTTTAAGATTCCCTCAAGAATCGTCCTGGACTAATTACTTCTAGACACCGACCATAGTGCACATTTATTCGTCAAAATCAATGTGCATTAAATTTCTACAGATTGGGGACTCAACCGGGATTTGCATGCAAAGTGTGGATTTAACATGTACGAAAAATTTCCTGATGTCTAAAGAAATTCTGATGTCCTTAAGCTGAATGATGTTCTGATAAGGAAAGGAAAAAAGTTGCTTTCATCGAATGTTCCGTGAATAGATGGAAAGAGAGAAAAAAAAGGGGAAAATTCTCATGCAGAAGGAAAGATAAAAATAGTCAAGTGTTTTCTTGTACGTCGATAAAGTCCGTTAATGAAGGGTCGGAATTTCAACTGGGTATTTCATCGAAGGATAGAAGTGAGCGTGTTCCTGTGAGATGAATCATTTGTGAATACATCTTGAATTCTGAGTGCTGATAAAAAAGTGTGACAATATTTTCGAGTCTCTGCGAGAAGAAATATACGCTGACCTAAATAGTGAGCGGTGAAAGTTTTTTCTCGTCTTATATGACGAAAGATTTTCTGTTTTTTTTTTCTTTTCTTGTGTTGAAATGGGAAAGTGAGTTTTTTATTGTTTCCCAGTACAGTGAGTTTTCTGTTGTGTACGCCAGAAGGAAAAGCATATTTAGTAATTTATGCAGAAGTGGATTTTTTTTTGTTTTGCACTTTTTTTTAATAAAAGAAATAAGGCACTTGCTTAGACGTGTCTGCGAAGAGGAAATATAGGAAGGTGGTTTTTTTTGCTTCCTAATGATATACAGGATCTTAGATTCCCAATACATGATAATTTTTTGCTTCTTTCAGAGAAAAGTGTTTTAACGATATCATATTTTTTTTTTGTTATTTTTTTTTATGTGAAAAGAAAGGAATATATATTCTGTGAGAATATTTTGAGGGAAGCAAGATTTTTATAAAATTGGTATTCAATAATTATTTTTTTTGTATTCTTATATTGTGAAGAAAATATATATATTTATTTATTTTTTTTTGTGGAAAAATCTGGTACAAAGTAAGTGAATTTTAGAAAACTTTTAATATTATTATATATATATAGATATATTTGAATTATCCGGTGCTTATATATTATTGATTTATATTAAGATATTTTATTTATGTGTTAATTGGTTAGATATAATTATGGCCCACTTAATAAGGTCCAAAAAGATCGATCTGGTTACTGAGGTAATCGAGTTAGGTTTAAGTCCTCCAGATGGTGCTAATAAAAGTCAACTGACTGATTTAATTTTAAAATCCGAAAGGTATAATGAGGATCTAGTAAAAAATTTGCTAGCAGGGATTATAAGCGAAAGGGAAGAGAAAGAAAAATTGTTGCAACAAAAAGAAATCGAAAATCGCGATTTTGAGTTAAGAAAATTACAATTGGAAAAGACACAAAATACCCAATTGCATAATCCAATATCTACAATCGCCGGAAAGGGTTCCGATGTTCTAAAATTGTTAAATAGATATAATAAGGAGGAAGAAATTAGCATTTACTTAACCCTTTTCGAACGGCAAGCGAAGCGTCTTGGGATAGGAAAAGATGAATGGGTTACATATCTGTTGGCACTGTTACCGCTCGATATTGTTAGTTTAGTAAAACGTGAAAGTGAAGAACTATCCAGTGATTACGACTGTGTAAAGAAAATACTTTTAAGACGTTTCAAACTTACACCAGAACAATTCAGGCAAAAATTCTTTTTACATAGAAAACAAAATTCAGCGTCATGGAAAATTTCTCATTTGAAATCGCAAATTTTCTGAATGAATGGTTATTGGGGTTACATATATCAACGTTCGAAGAGTTAAAAAATATTTTAATCATTGACCAGATTAGGCGAAAATTGTCCCTAGAAATGAAGGAACACTTTTGTGACGAATTGCCAAAAATTACGAGTGTAGAAGAATTGACTAATAAATTGGATGATTTTGAAACCGCCAGAATTAACTTACGGAAAACTGAAATTAAGCCCTCAAACACGGAATTTAGAAAACGTCAAGGTAGTGAAAATAATAGAGCGTTCCATCGAAATGACATTAGTCGCGTACCATATGAGAAAAACTACACACCTACCCCCCAAAAGAATTTAAATACAAAAATCCGTTGTTTCAATTGCAATGACTTTTCCCACCGTTTTAGGGATTGCCCCCGAAAAAAAGAATGTCCGGTATGCTGGAAGTGAAAAAATTCCTGGCCACAGGTCTGACCAGTGTACAAATAATTCTCCTAAAAATGCAAATGCTGCCGTAAGCAATAACTCAAATCCGGTTGATAAAATAATAAAAAGCGTGGGGATTTTAGGGAAAAATATGAATGCTTTAATTGATACAGGAAGTGACGTCAATACGTGTAGCAACGATACTTATACAGCCTTGGGATGCCCTAAATTGCATGAAAATGACTTGGTTTTGACAGGTATTGTTGGTAGTCAAATTACACCCATAGGATTTACGACCGTAAAAATTGAAATAGATGGTTACACAGCGAATGCAGATTTATACGTCGTAAAAAATTTGAGCCATTCTATAATTTTAGGAAATAACTTTTTGAAACAGGTAAATTTCAATATGTCAGAAAAAGGATTCTAAATTACAGGGAAACGAAAATTGAAGGAAGTTAGGGTGAATTACGTCACTGCTTTTTCGCAAGAAACAATCATGACAAAAACCAGACGCTTCATCTATGTCACACCCAGATTTCATGCGATGTTGCGGTCAGAAAAGCAAAACAATCCCACGATAGAAAAAACGATTACGACAGCTGAATTGGTGAGAAAGGAACAAACTAGTCAAAATGAAACAGCTTGCAACTTTAGTGAAAAAATATACACGCAATTAAGCTATGATAAAAATTGTTTGTTGGAAAGTGAACAGTGTTCGGTCCCACAGTTAGACTCAGCAAAAACCACAGATATTTATTTAGCTGAGACAGCTAATTCTATTAATTTTCAAGAAGTTGAGCTAAATCACATTACAAACAATACTATTAAGAAAGAGTTAACGGAACTGATCACTAATTATAAGCCAAAAAGGTTAAGGACACAGAGTTAAAAGTAAATATAATATTAAGTGATGATATTCCGATTGCGCAACGACCGCGTAGGTTAGCATATCCAGAACAGGAATTTGTAGACAAACAAATACAAGAATGGTTGGAAATAGGAATTATAACGGAGAGTAATTCTAATTATGCATCGCCTATAGTATTAGCGAAAAAGAAAGATAATTCTTGGAGATTATGTATAGACTATAGACCCCTCAATAAAAAAATAATTAGAGATAATTTTCCTTTGCCAAGAATAGAGGACGTTTTAGATAACATTGAGGAAGCGAAGGTTTTCACTACATTGGATTTAAAAAATGGTTTTTTTCATATAGACGTAGCAGAGGAGAGTCGGAAATATACAGCATTTGTAACGCATAAATCCCAGTACGAATATTTAAAGGTTCCATTCGGATTATCGATTGGCCCCAGAATTTTCAGAGATATATTCAAGCTGTTTTTAAACAGTTAATTAAAGAAAAGGTAATATTAATTTACTTAGACGATGTCATAGTACTTGCGAAGACTGAGGAAGAAGCGCTTTTAAAACTAAAACGCGTCCTAGAAGTTGCATCGGATTACGGACTTGAATTTAATTTTGCAAAATGCCAATTCCTTAAACGGAAAATTGAATTTTTAGGTTATATTATCGAAAACGGAACTACTAGGCCCTCGGAAGCCAAAACTTTGGCAGTAAAGAATTTTCCTGAACCCCGAACCCTTAAACAATTACACAGTTTTCTAGGTTTAACTTCTTATTTCAGAAAATACATCCCACATTATGCAACTATAGCGAGACCTTTAAGTGATTTATTAAAAGCGGGAAATACATTTAAATTTGGAATCCTCGAAAAACAAGCTTTTGAGACTCTTAAAGAAAAACTAGTTAACCCCTCAGTATTGCATACATTCCAACGAGGCGCTAGACTAGAATTGCACACCGATGCAAGCGCCATAGGTTTTGGTAGTGTCCTACTACAAGAAGATGAAAACAAAAACTTACATCCTATTTATTATATGAGCCGTAAAACTACACCTACTCAAGCAAAATACTCGAGTTACGAATTGGAAACACTCGCGGTAATAGAATCGGTTAAAAAATTCCGAAACTATTTATTAGGCACGAAATTTAAAATTGTGACAGATTATTCTGCGTTTCAAAAGACAATGGACAAAAAAGACATTACGCCAAAGGTAGCCAGATGGCCTCTATTCTTACAGGAATTTGATTATGAAATTGCCCACCGATCAGGGTCCCAAATGAAACATGTAGACGCATTGAGTAGAAATACAGTTCTAATAGTTACCCGATCGCATGATGAATTAACTTTAAAAATAAAAAATGCACAACAAGAAGACGAACACATACAAGCGATAAAAAAGTTAATTGAAAAAAAATGAAAGTTCAGAATATTTTATAAAAAACGACATCGTATACAAATATGAAAATGATAGAGAACTTCTGATGATTCCTACCAATATGCAAAAGGAAATAATACGCGATGTTCATAACAAAGGTCATTACGCAGTGGCTAAAGCAGAAATTATTTTAAAAGAAAATTATTTTATATCCCATTTAAGAAAGCAAATTGAAAGTGTCATTGCCAACTGCATAGAGTGTATACTTTGCAATAAAAAGCAAGGAAAAGGAGAAGGTCTGTTAAACCCAATCCCCAAACAAAATATGCTCCCTCGAGACCTATCATATAGATCACATTGGTCCCATGCCTTCTACAAATAAAAATTACAATCATATTTTTAGTGTTGTGGGCGCATTTACCAAATTCGTTTGGCTATACACCGTTAAAACTACAGCCGCTAAAGAAGTCATCGATAAGTTAACCCGACAACATGATATTTTCGGAAATCCATCGCGAATCATTACAGACAAAGGACCAGCATTTACCTCTGCTGATTTTGAGAAATATTGTAAGGAAGAGAACATAGAGCATATTCCCATAACAACAGGGATACCTAGAGGAAACGGTCAAATAGAGCGAATGCACAGAATTCTTATCCCAATTTTAGCAAAACTTAGCGTAGAGGACCCCACTAAATGGTACAAATTTGTCGCGCCCGTGCAACGTATCATGAATAGTACCGTATCGAGGAGTACAAAATTTACACCTTTTGAATTACTGACAGGAACGAAACTGCGGCAGAAAACTGACCTGCAAATCAAAACACTGCTAGAGGATGAGGAATTAAATTCCTTCATATCGGAAAGAAATTCGAATAGAGAAATAGCTAAGCAAAACATATTAAAAATACAACAGGAAAACGTGAAAACATATAACAAAAAGCGAAAAAAGGCCAACACCTATAAACTCGATGATTTGGTGGCCATTCAAAAAACACAGTTTGGGACAGGTACCAAACTAAAGCCTAAGTTTGAGATTACTGCAATAAAAAGAAACGATCGCTATAACGTGAGTAAAGTTGGATACCATGAGGGTCTAAATACGACCTCAATGGCTGCAGATCACATGAAGCCTTGGACTTCTACTGTCTAAGACGAAATATTTATGCTTTAAGTGATTTTTGTGTTTTTTATTATTTTTTTTTTTAAACTGTGTATTATTGATATCTTTTTTTTATTACTATTATGAACAAACTGTGAAAAGAACTGCTTCCAAGTGACAAGCAGTAAAACTTTATTATTTTTCTAACTCTAAAAATATTGGTCAAGGACTGAAAACTTTTAAAAAGCAGTATTTAGTGGTTGATTTTACTATTATTTTGTTTTAAATATTGTTTGTGAATTTTTTGTGTGTATATTATACGTTCTGGAAAAAATAGTCCAGTACCAGTCAGGTATATAGAGTAGATGGATGACTGGGAGGACCCAGCCCTGTCAGGTAGGCCGAATTGTGGTGACAGAGTTTGAACTCTGCACTGCAAAGCCTAGCACATTCTTAAATGAGGATCGGGATGATCCACCCCAACCTCTGAGTCAACGAAAAAAACTGCTGAACTGACACAAACTATTGTGAGAAGGAGGAGAAGACTGTTGGTTGCTCGTGAGAGCAGACGTGTTGAAACGTCGCTGTTCGACCGAATACCGGGTCACGGACCTGATTAAGGTGGAATGCCGCCGGCCAGTTATAATTATCATGTTTAATCTAAATGTAAATACCCCATCTGTAAATACCTCAACCATATATTCAAGAACATTAAAGTTTAAGATTCCCCCAAGAATCGGCCTGGACTAATTACATCTAGACACCGACCATAGTGCACATTTATTCGTGAAAATCAATGTGCATTAAATTTCTACACACACACACATATATATATATATATATATTTCCACCAACAATTTCGTAAAAAAAAAACCCATAAAATATCTTTATTATTTTTAACTCAATAATACTGATTGGTAAGGATATCATACCAGTTGACACTTTTCCAGCTGAGAGAAAAACGTATCTAGACCGGGAATCGAACCCAGACCCTCAGGCTTAAATTGCCAAAGCTCTGCCTATTCAGCTTATAAAGTTAATGTTCATTAACTTGGTCTTAATAAATTCATTCATTCATTCATTAATTTAGTCGTCTGAAAGAAACAATTTATTCAGACAACCTTCAATCCAGGGTTTCTGTGTTCAAATCCCACCCTTTTTATTTCTGACTGCACAATTATTATGTAATTATAAAAATATAAAGTAATAAGAAAGGAATGTGCACACACGTATGTTTATTAAAAAATTTCATTTTTTTTTTTTTTACTTTACAGAAACTTTAGACATGAAAATACAAAATCGTGGCCGGTCAGTTCCTATTTCAAATATCGTCAAATGTTTCCAGTTTCATTTAATAATGAAATCGAGATCTCCTCCACTTACTATTATTGAAAAATGCATACAGATTACTCAAGTGGAATGTTCATTGCCAAGGCTGGGTGATCACTAAGGGTGCTAATATTATTTATATACTAATGGTTGGAAAGTAAATAAAAAAAATTGCAATACGCAATCGTTTCTACATTTGCGATCATGTATTGGGAAAATGAAAAAAAAAATAAATAATAATTATTTTTAGGTCGCCAAAACCGACTCTGTTCTACGAGTACAAAAGTAACAGCGTTGACTTACGACAGAGAATGTCTAAAGCTTCGCGCCTAACTGATGCTTCACCTTGACAAATTAAAAGTTATTTCCCCATAGTCTGTCTTTCCAACCTAGAAACTCTAGATTTAACAAAAAATTCACATAGTTTCTTGCTTTGATATTTTTTTTCTAAACTATTTAATGGAAAATGTTAGAAATATGTTCAGGATAATTTTTTTAATGAAATATAAGCGATCTTTTTAAATCTTTTTCAGATAAATCTATAAAATATAATTAAAATGCTAAGAAAATGTAATACATTTTAGTGTAACTAAATTCCGGATTTTTTTTTCAAGTTATTTTTCATCAAACAAAATCTTTGCGCCTGTGTGCGAAGCCTACATTGCACACTAGTTCTGCGTGTCCTTGACAACACATTTATTTTAATACAAGCAGCACTTTTAGCACTCCATCAAGCGATCATGTATTTATAAAAGACAGATGCTGCTTGAAAATTTCTGCCATTTCTTCCTCTTTCACCAACGTCAGTGACAGAGAGTTTCATTGTTATCTACATTTATGTTCATATGGTTTACAGGAATGAGTTTGCATTCGTACTATTCCAGGTTTCTTTAAAAAAATAGAGTTTTCATACGTTGTGTTTAAATATAACTTCGAGATACACGCGTACGATTACGTTGCTATTTTGAACTTAGAATTTTTCTCTTTTTTTCGTCCCTTTTACAAATCTAGTCGTGCGTTCGTTATCATATTACACATAAGGCATATTAAAAGTAATATACTGCATATATGAGGAATATGAGAACAAAAAATTATAACAGTTATAGCACTAAGTATAATCCTCATCCATAGAATAATTTTTATTTGTGTTACTTTAGTTCTCTTTGCGACGATTATCCCGTAAATTCTTTTAATTTTTTGACACCACATTTTCCAAATAGATATTTTCGTCTTATTTAATTGCTGAAATTATTTTTTTAAATAGAGTAAAAATTATTGCTCGAAAAAATTAGCATTCAAATTCAATAGTATTTTGCACTCTATACGACGCGTATTCGTGCCACTCCTCGCGAACAGGTTAAGGCGAATTTATTCTTAACTTTAAATATTAATTTTAGAAGAATGCAATTTGTTCCTTGAAAACTATTATGCTCGCTAAACTTGTAGACGAAGCAACGCCATTTAGATGGAAACATTTTATCATAGTCACTGATGTGTGACACGATTCAATGTGGAGTATTGGAAGCAAAATCCTAGCCCAAATTATTTTTGACGTGTTTTATAGTTAAACCGCTGCCATCGAAATGCTCAAGGTCATAGGACACGAGCTGTGACGTCATCACTAATCGACCGACTTGTCACTAGTGTTAGAATTCACACTGGAAAATTTGGAATAGCAATTTTATTTTATTTTAGTTGTGGAATATCTATCATCTTATAAAACAATAACAACTATTTAAAATTACTGGTGAGAATTCGGAATCTCTAAATAAAAATTCAGCCAGATGCAGAATAACACAGTATTGCCACATCTGCCTGGTTTTTAATTGAGGGTTCTCAAATTCTCACCAGTAAGTTTAAACAGTTATTATTGCTTTATAAGATGATAGATATTCCACAAATAAAAGAAAATTGCTATTCAAAAATTTCCGGTGTGAATTCCAACACTAGTTAGAAGTCGGTCGATTAGTGATGACGTCACATCTCGTGTCCTCGAGGCTAACGAGAAATACAGGCTACCGCGGTGGGTCCGATTCTTCTTTTTTTACAGACCGCTGGAGTCACGTGGTGCTCGAATGCACCAATGAAGGTGTGCGAAAAGAGCATCACGTGACTCCAGCGGTCTGTAAAAAAAGAAGAATCGGACCCACCGCGGTAGCCTGTTTTTCTCGTTAGCCTCGTCGTGTCCTCTGGCCTTGAGTATTTCGATGACAGCGGTTAAACTCATTGCTGTTGACTAACTATTAGTAAATATGCTTAATTAATCTTATATAGACAAAAAAGTATGCATTTACTATTAAAAATATATATAAAACGCAAAGCTTATTTAACTTTTTATAGTTTTTAAGAGGAAAGTATTTGCTGATACATTTGTTTTACTTACAAGTAATGTTTAAAAAAAATGTGGCCAATTTTACTATATGTTAATTTTAATCATTTTTGTAAACAAATGTATTAATATATATATTATTTGCATTTAGTATTTAGCAATGTTGAGTCTCTAAAGTTAAGTTGTAGTACAGAGATGCTGGTTTTTGAAAGATTACCAAAATAATTTATGTATAAACATAGAAACTGTATGCGGAACATTTTCTTTTAAATTGGCCTTCAAACATATAACCAATACGACTATACTTCAAAAATGGTAAACCAAATCCCGATACTCCTATAAAAAATTATGTAATTAAATATCTAAATTAGAGCTAAAAGTCTTAAACACATTTTTAATTTTAGTTTTTTTTTTAATGTATATTAAAAATAAAGCTGTTGAGATCAACAATTCATGAAACCGTAATATGCATTTAAACACTATTAAACATAATAACAAAGTTAAAACGAACAATAAAGCACGTCTTCTCGCAGAGAAACTTCCTCTTCAACTGAGGCTAGGAGCCGCCCAATATGACTCATGCTCCTGAAATAGACATAGATCTACGCGCTAGTTAGTCAACAATTTAAAAATATGCTTTTTGCAATTGTTGGGCAAAATTTAATTTTTGAATTTTTGGTGAGGTTTTTGAGTCAAATACTGCACTTTGCACAGGTGAAATATATAACCACACGGTATTTTAAGAATCTACATGAAATAATATATTTTGACTAGCCTGATGGGGAAGTTTTTAAGAAATACATTGTCTCCAAACTGAAACATTACTTCTAAAGTATAGCCTGCATAAGGCAACAGAAAAAAAAATGCAAATTATCCAGAAAAAGTTACTTGAACTTTAAAATATATTCTTGAACTTGTATTCAGATATTTTTCGGTAGATTTCATATGAAACACTACCTATTACATTATCCCCTATGTTGGAATATCTGAAAAATTTTTGCAGATCTACACCGATCATGACCCCTAGAACCCAAAACCATCCTCAGTAAAAAAACTTTATATATATATATATATATATATATATATATATATATATATATATATATATATATTATATCATATTTTTATGGACCCAATAACTTCCGTAATTTTGCACAAATCTCTTCCAAGCTGATACATAAAATCAAGGGGCATAAAATCTCGGTCAAGTTCGTTAAGGGGCAAATTGGACCAAAGGGATGCAAATAGGGAGGGGTTTTGTTTAAACCGAAAAAACACCAAACTTCTTAATTTTTGTACATATAAAATCAGTTTAAAGTTTTTATAATTTCTAAAAATAGGGCCAAAAATTTATGTATCATAGATTTTCCGTAAAATTAAAAATGGGCTAATAGGGTTTTCGGGAGAAAAAAATTCATAAATTCGTCAATTCTCAAGATATCAAATCCAATTAAATTTATTATAAATCTCCTTAATATTATCTACAACTTTTATATTGACCAGTGTTTGATAGGACCAATTCTTCCCGCAAAAAATAAATAAATAAATAAATAAAAACGAAAACAAAAAGAGGGGGTTGAAGAAGAAAAAAATCCATAACTTCGTGAATTCCCAATATATAAAATCCGCATAAACTTATTATATATCTACTTAATATTATCTACAACATTTATATTGACATGAGTTTGATAGGACCAATTCTTACAGCAAAAACAAATTAAAAATACATAACGATTGAAGAAAAAATATTGTATTACGAGTGTATTCAAATCCAAACTGCTTATTTTCTGATTAATTTTACAACTCATTTTGCTCCAATTGGTAAGATTTCTTACTCAGAAACTATATAATGTACCGTAATGGTCGATTTTTTGATAGAGGCAGAATATATTTCAAAAAATGCTGTCAAAGTGGGCATTTTGAACTGAATTTCCCGAAGCGGATTGTGTTGGAAAAATCATTGTATTAAGGGTGCACTCAAATCCAAACTGCTTATTTTCTGACACATTTTTAAATTCATTTTTGCTCTCAAACGCACCCAATAGGTAGGTTTTCTTATTCAGACACTATATAATGTACCGTAATGGTCAATGTTTTGATAGAGGCAGAATATATTTCAAAAAATGATGTCAAAGTTGGCATTTTGAACAGAATTTTCGGAGGCGATTGTGTTGGAAACGAAAAATATTGTCCTACTGAGAAAATAATTGTTTATAAATCAAGATTTAATTAATTGAACGAAAAATAAAAACACGTGTCGCTTATAAATCTCTTCAAAAATCACGTCAGCAAGTTTCACATTTTTTCTTTTAAAAATGAATCTGAAAATGTGCCAGAAAATTTGGGAAAATTTGGGAAAGCATGGAAAAGTATTTTTTTGAATAACGCCTTAACATGATTCTGATAAAACCAGCTCGTATATAAAAATGAAATAAAAACTCGTCAAAAGCGGCCAGATAAAATTGTTAAAGTGGGTTTATCTCTAATCATGATTTATTTTTTGTTCTTGAAATTAGCACTTAACTTCGAAATCTACCTGCGCCTGTAGGCCGAGCCGTCAGGGATTTTTTTAATATGGACCAATTCCATCGTAACTGGCGTAACACATGATCATCGAATTTTGATTTCAAAACTGTTTAGAAAATTTACAAATAAAGCTAAAACTAATTTTTACAATTTAAAATGTTTCTTACTAAGGACTTAATACCCAAATAACTTTAGATTATTTCAATCTCTCTTTTAGTCCCAAAAATTGCAATTCAAAATTCTGTAACTGGATGTAACATAAAATAGACAAACATTTTTTCTGCCTTCATTGAAGTTTAAAAATTATCAAAACTATCCCGTTAAAAAAGGTGTTTAATGTTTCCAGCAACACTATTAACAAATTATAACAGTAACTTGCTTAATTAATTTATGAAAAGAAAAAAGAAAAAATGTCATTTACACATGCAACTGACGTAACTTTTATTATAAAAACATGTATAATATTCACTTATAAACAGATTAACTAAAATAATGCTATAAAAAGTGATAATATATCTTTATTAAGATTGACGATCGTTTCGTCGCACCAACGGCGACATTTTCAAAATCATTCACGATAGAAAATATTTTCACATAATTTAAAAACAATAAACGTAGTAAACAAATGTCACGAGACATGATGCATAATGAAAATTTATTAATTTTAATTTAATTTTATGTTTGCAATGTTTTTCATTATGCATCATGTCTCGTGACATTGTTTACTATGTTTATTGTTTTTAAATTATGTGAAAATATTTTCTATCGTGAATGATTTTGAAAATGTCGCCGTTGGTGCGACGAAACGATCGTCAATCTTAATAAAGATATATTATCACTTTTTATAGCATTATTTTACTTAATCTGTAACTTTTATTATTATGACTTTACAAAGACAATAATGATACTTAACTTAGTTTGTAGACATTAATTTACAATGCCTTTTTATTAGGATTTTATTATAGAGCATAAAAATATCAAGCTTTCCAATCATACCCTGGAATTAAACATATTATAAATTTTATTTCCCCTCCCTCCAAAAAACTGAGAATTTTCTGTGGAATTGTCCTATATTTGAGTCAAATTTGTATTGAGGAGGAAGATGTTTCTTTTTTAGTTAAATAGTTGAAAACGGCTCTCTGGAAATCAGAAATAAAATTTATCAGACACTTATGGGCAGAGTGGAAGTCTTTGATTACATTGGTATGGGCAATGTATAAACTTTAACTAATTTGCGGGAGTTTCAATGTAATTTTGTAATTACTCCGTTTTCTTCTGCTTCTCATAACAGTCTCAGCTCATGAAGTCAAGCAAATAGGTTTACAAAGTACATAATTAGGTGAAATGCCTCTGTAAGACTTGCTTAAATCGTATAAAAATATTTTTTAGGATGATTCTCATCTCATAATTTATAAAGTTAAATGTCTACAAAAAAGTTCACTTTATAATTCAAATTAGTTTAAAGTGTATTGTTAATCTCGCATTGTTTTGTCAGCCATCAATTTGTAAAAGCATTCAAATAAATATACATCATCGTTAAGACATCTCTTACAAGCAACGCGATTTTTCTATTGCATATTTAAATAACATTTTCAAATAAGTTATACACATCATTATTATAAAAAATACCTTCATTGTTGCGGCAGAAAATTCGTCGTAGGCTTACCTGAAATATAAGAAAAAATTATTACAAAAATTTGTAATTTTAATTAATAATATCTTACACATATACACAAATAATACAAATAAAATTACAGTATCTGTAGATCCATGCAAAAATAATAAAATTCACTACATCATAAAACAAAAAGCTAGACTGAAACAAAACTAAATTCTTATCAATTGTTAAAAGCATAAAATTCTCATGATATATTTTTTTTTCTTTTTAAAGTTGTCGAAATTTTTCATTCGATTATTTCCCAATAGATTTAAGCCCGTCATATATGACGGACGAATGTGAATATTTAACATTGTTTAATAAAACAAATACCATTGCATTTACTGGAAGTAAATTTCCAAAGTATCATACGTCTTATAATATTTTGCAAAATCACTGATTATTTGTAATTCAAATAGATAATGATCTTCATTGCAATTTAAAAAATTTCAAAAAATAATTTCACTTCTTTAACAGCTTTAAAAATACCATAATCACTCTTGTCCATGTAGTTTTGACGGCTTTTTCTCCAATCCCTTTTTAGCGGAATTTCAAGCAGTGCTTTTGAATATCCCGCTTTATCCTACGCAAGATAGCTAGCCTAACCCCAAAAGAATGAGACGGAAAGCAAGCCGTAAAATGTAATTTTAAATGCTAGTCACAGTTCTAGTGTGAGAATTAAATCCTGGTTAAATAAGCTATATGAAATGTAAATTTCTAACTGGGCGAAAAATGTCTGGAGCAGGATTCGAACCTGGGATGGATCTTTTGGCTGAAGCCGCCAATGCTCTGCCATCTGAGCTATCCCGGACGAATCTGGTGGATCCAATTCACCCAGATAACCTTATTGATTATAGCGTCTGGTCCGATATCTGAATCGGCTCAACAGAATAAATCGCAGGCATAGCTCAGATGACAGAGCATTGGCGGCTTCAGCCAAGAGATCACTGGTTCGAACCTTAGTCCGGACATTTTTCGCCCAGTTGGAAATTTATATCTCATATGATTTATTTACCAATTAGAATAATTGTGCCAAAATTAATTTAGTGTTAACAAGGTATAGTAGATAATTAAAAAAAAGTTTCAGTAATTTAGAATGCGTTCATATTTAAGATTTATTAAAACTAGCAAAGATTGAAACAAAATATGATGAAATAAACTTCCCAAACACGGGATCTAAATAAATGCTAGTATGGATATATTGTAATCGCCGCTTCGGAGCTAAATATTTCAACCATTTAAAAATAGAATAAGGCTGCTTAAATGTAGTCAAAACTGAAATATCCAGTTTTACCTGACTAAATCATTTTACCCCACTTCCCCTAAGTTTTACTCTAAGCAACTCTTATTGGAAAAGTACAAAACTTATCTATTTTAATTAAAAGGAAAATATAGTTTCATTAAGAATTACATCTTTTAAAAATGTCTATTGTCTTTCTTATAATTTTTTTAGTTTCTTTAATATGCTTTTTTATGGGCCTTTTCATTAATACTGAGATAGAAAAAACAATAAAAAATAAATGCAGATAAATATAATAGAACTTTTGTAACCCCAATAAAGCGATATTGAGCCAAACATTGATTACATTATTTTTTCAGTGTTGTATGATGTGTGACAACACCATCGCATATTTAGCATATTTTTAGAATGGATATTTTTTCTTAAATAAAATGTTTATTTAATATTCAAATCTTGAATCAATTGCCCTTTAACAAGACGATAACAATTTATAATTTTGGAATGCTTATTTTAATTGCTTAATCTTGGTTCATTTGATACGAACGGCAGATTATTTAATATCCCAGGGCGATACATTGAAGTGGAAAGGCATTTTCGGTTAAATGATAAAATAATTAAAAGATTTTTATTGCCTAGAAAAGATAACTGCTATGTATCTATAAAAAGATTGAAGAGGTTTCAATATTAAGCATAAATATATTTGTACAAGATTTATAATAAGTTGATTTAGTGTAAAAAACGCCTTAGCTTACGGATTTTTATGTTTTGCTTCCCTCTTTCCCCACTGTTTTTTTTTAAATTATTATTATTTCTTTAATCCCAACTTTAGTTTGGTGACAATTAGGGATGAGAGCTTAACGTAATGCAATAAATAACACTGTTATTGTGTTGGAACGACTTACCACATTAAGACGTTACTGGGATGTCCCTATTAACGTCTGGCGGAGAAGACTGCGCCTTTCCAGGCTGTCTTGTTCTGTTCAAAACGCAAAATTTGACATTACTTTCAAAATATCCTTCGATTTTATCGAAAAATACACACCCATACACTCTAAAAAATAAATGTGTAAATTAGTGAAATTTACACATATATATGTGTAAATTTCTAAAATTACACACTTGTCATGAAAATTACACACATTTTTCAAAATTTTACCTGTTTTTATGTGTATTTAGCTTATGAAACTAAGTGTGTAATTTGTTATCACTTGAAAAACACAAATAAGTGTGTAAATGTAGAAAAATGTCAGAATTTATACGAATTGTTATGTTATTGTAATTTTCCCATAATTATAAATACACACATAAGTGTGTAAATTTCTAAAATCACTCAGTTTTCATAAACATTACACATTTCGTACAAAAAATTACCTGTTTTTGTGTGTATTTTGTTTATGATATCAACTTTGCAAGTTGTTACTGATTGATAAACTCAGACAAGTGTGTAAATGAAAAAAATACCTGGATTTACTCGAATTGGAGCATTACACATTATTATAAGTGTGTAAATCTTAAAGTGTGCAGATGTTAAAAAAGGGGTGGGTGTCTTTAATATAATTCAGGTGTGAACTGTTTCTTTCAGTAATCCCGTTGCATAAGTATAGTACTGTAACAACACTTTCAAAATAAAGAACTAAAACACTTACTTTTTCTTTTGTAAGAAGCTCTGTCCCCTTCCACCCCCTTTTCAGCTAAATTAGCAGCCCATGAACATTTAAAAGAAAACAGAATTAACAATTGTTTTAAGCAAGGAATTTACGGTGAAAAATGCCTAGATTTACACAAACTGATGCTTTATTGTAATTTAACATTATTATGTCTATATAGATAAATATTTAAATCGTAAAAAAAGTCAGCGTCAAAATGTAGGTGTTAAAAAATAGAAAAAAAAATTCAAAATGATTTAGGGGCCACATTTTATATCAGTTATTCAGTTTCACAACTATAGTACTGTAGTACTGTAACAGCAGTTTCAAAACAAACAAATGAAAAGTTTACACTACCTCGCCCCTCCTACTACACCCGTTTCGCATAAATTAGGGGAAAAATGAACATTTAAAAGAAAACTGAATTAAAAATTATGTCCTACTAGGGATTTAGGCATGGTAATTTTGTTCCTTTTTTTTGTGTGCGCGTGTGTGTGGGGGGGGGGGGGGGAGGGGCTGTCACTTGACTGTAAATTCTTAGTTCCTGTTTCTTTTAGCGTTTAATTATTCTATGTCACATAGTAGAATAGATTTTATCTTTTTTTTAAAATAATCAGATATGAAGAGAATTTAATAAATAAATTTTAAAATTCAAGGATAGGCAATAATTCTCTCCTTTACTTTCCTGCTCGCTCTTAACCCCTTCGGGACGGGAGTCTTTTACGAAATTTTTAATCTTTTGTCACCGTTTTTTAAAAACAGAAATTTGTGTCTTCTTGAATCGAGAAAATACGCTGATTAAATAAGGCAAATTTAACAGTAAAATTTTACTGGTGAGGATAAACAAGGATTCTGAGCGCTTCATGCGGCACGTATACATGCCGCTCGTCCCCAAGGGGTTAAGAAACGAGATTATATGAACTAGACATCATTGTCCTCACCTAACATTAACGCAGCTTGGGTTTTTTTTTTTTTTTGGTCGCTTCCTTAGTGCCTATTAGTATTTATGATAATTATTATGATACTATAATTTTTTTAAACAATCTTCTGTGCTCCAACAATTTTGCACCCGGCGCAATCGACTACGTGTTCTGTTCACCCACATCCCTAACTATTCCGATAGCAGATTGCATCACACTTATGCCGCTCTAATTAATGCAATTTTTAATTATTGCATATGAAAAATGGGAAATTCATTGAGATTTTAAAACTACAATTCTTTTATTTAACGGTGAATTTTACATATAATATTATCTATAATAATGTGTGTATATATCTATATAGATATGTAATATGTTTTCATATTACATATTTATCTATGCACTTTGTATAGTTGTGATATGAACATTTATTTTGAAATGAAATACCTTAGATTAAATATATATATATTGATTCACTAGAAAGAAAACTCAAAAAAAAAAAAAAAAAATCAGCCATGAAAACTTAATTGGGACATAAAATCGTCTGCAGTCTTTAAAATAGTGAACGATGAAAAACATCTGCTAATGTGCAGCTAATGTGTCAAAATCGCCATTTTCTGCATCTGTCCAAGTTTTCTTTTACATACGGAAATGTTTGAAAAACATTTTAATCCAATTTATTATAATAATAAGCAAAGTGTGTTTGGATGATTATGGTTTTCAAATAATGTTGAAAAATCAGCATGTGTTTATTTGGAAGTTTGTTCAAGATGTATCTAAGTTGCGTTCTGTGGCGGAAAAAAGTTTGGATATTCAATAACACAGGTATGTCATCATTTCGTTCTAATAAAAAACTTTTAAATCAAAAATTGTTGTAACATTGTTTCACAGTGAATGGGTATGTTATTATCACGTATGCAATGATTAAAAAGCTACTTTAAAGTTATTTATCACAAAAAGTTAAAATCCTGCTTTTTAAAAATTACATGCAAGATTTCTATTAAATTATTTAATGTTTTTCTCTTCAATCTGTGTCAGTTTATTTTCTTACGACTGAACCATAAATATGTATATTTGAGAAAAATTTCTATTTTAAAAATAAAGTTTGGCAGGTTCGATTTTTCTTTTCGGAGTTTATCTATGTCCTCCCCTCCCCATTATAGTTATAAGCAAATTTTAGCCCAAGCTTGAATCTGCTAGTCACCCAGCGTCCGAATTCCCCTCGGAAATGTTAAATCTATGGGCGTTTAATGTATTTTTATATTAAAAATATCTCCTCAGGAAATTAAGGTTTTTAAGTTCTTTTTTCTGTGTTCTCTTCTTAAAGGATGTCTCTTTTTTCTTAGTTTTTAAAATATTTCTAAAATCTATGCATACTTTTATATAAAGTGTTAAAATTTTACTCCCAGTTAGTCAGTTTTTAAAACGTAAAATATTAGATTGAGCATAGAATTTAGAAATATTTTGACAACTAAAGAAAAAAGTGACATCCTTCAAGTAGAGAACACTGAAAAAAGAAGTTAAAAAAATTAATTCCCTGAGGAGATATTTTAAATATAAGAATGCATCAAACGCCCATATACTTAACATTACCGAGGGGAATTCGTTAGCTGAGTGACTAGCAGCCTTAACATATAGATGCAATCTGTAAACTCGTAAAATTTATAGCATAAATGATGTAGATGTGCCTAATGGACACCCATAAGCAATTTCTTTAAAATTTTTTTTTTAATTAATAGAGTTATAATTATTATATTCCAATTTTTTCCTTATTATATTAAACTATCAACAATATTTAACCATTTTCACAGTAGCATTTCTCAATATGATTAAAAATTTAATTATAAATAACAGAAATATATCAAAACACCTAAAATGCCAGTAATGGGCTTCTTTGTTCCAGTAATGTTCAACCTCTGTTCCAGTAATGGACATCTCATAAAAATTAATAAATATAAAATTTTTTATGACTGTAATTAGAAGCAGAATTCAATGAAATGATACTAATGAAATAAAATAGTTATTTCCCAATAACTTTAACAATTAGGATGACAGTACTTAATAAAATATTTGCGATAATCATTCACTGTTTGCATCAATTATTGTAACTATCAGAAGAACAGTATTTTAATTATTTTGGATGGTTAGTTTAAAATACTAAATATCAGGCAATTATAGCTATCAAATTTGTGAGACAGTGGGGATTTAAAAGGTAACAATTAAAAAAAAGTTTTGGAGTACTGGTGTATAGTTTTGTCTCACTATTTTTAACAATTAAACTTTCAGAGACTACTTGATACATTACTTGTAATAATTAATATTACAAATATGAAAGACATGATGCTGAGAGTTGGATATTTTAATTACTAAACAAAATAATTTCGAAATAAAACTGTAGAACTGATGTTTGTGGCCACTGATCTGCAGATTTACTAGTTTAATGATTACTATAACTTTCATTAATATAACAATACTTTTTTTTTGTTGTCAGAGATGTAAAAGCAAACATTTAAGACAGAAAATAGATTTTTAACAACTTATGTAACTTAATTGTTTATATTTAAATGGGGAAGGATTAAGGCCTATATAAGCACCTCTTTAACACAATAAAATAACAATATCTTCTGCTTTTTGGCTGCTGGCTGATTTGACTGCCAGATTATAAAATATGCAAGGCAGAGTTATATACATAAAACAAAAGAATAAAATATTGGAATTTTGTTAACCACATAAAATAACTTAAAATCGACTTAAAAATTAACTGAATTTTAATATCGACTTAAAAGCAGCTATGTATGAAAGTTTTGATGTTATTACATTTTGGTAAGTGTAATTTAAAAATTAAGTTTGATTATTTAGGTTTTCAGCTTAGTCAAAATATTTTATGCGCTATAAACGTTACGGAAATTGCATTTTTAGCAATGTCTACATGGGGTGTACATTACTGGAAAATGACTAATTAAGCATCCCAGTTATGGACACCCCTCTTAAAATATTAAAAGTAAAGGAAATTTTATAAATGGCTATTAGTATATAAAATTCAAAGTTTTCTATTACCACCAAAACAAAAAGCTGCAAATTTCACAAGAAAATAAAGAATATATAACTTTATTAAATGAATTCAGCTCTTAGCATGTCCCTTAAGATTTTCACTGAAAAACAGTGGAACTTCGAAACATTATTTTCTACTTCGTGATTGGATTGATTAAGAGTGTCAACAATAATGCAAGATTATAAAATATGAAGGGAGATTTATGAAAAAAAATAGCAAAAGCTAAATTTTTATTGGTTATTTTTTATTATAAACCAAAAACATTGAAGGGTGTCCATTGCTGGCACATCTACCCTATATAAAAAATATCGAGTAGTATAATAGAATCTTGCGCTTAATTTCTTTTTGGGGATTTTTTTTCTTTTAAATAAACCACTTTAATTTATTATGTATTACATATAATAATAATCTAATTGCTTTTTAATACAATCAAAAGTGGCATAACTCAAAAAACTTCGTTTTCCAGGAAACGCAAAAAGCTGTTTCCGGGCTGTGAAATAGTCAATGCGGATCTTAGAAACACAACTGCTCCCTGGTGGCTGGATTTTCAGCGCACTATCTGGTACTTTAGGTGATTGGTAGAGGCGTAAAAACCATAACTCAAAACATCCAATTTTTGAGTTGTGACACTTTTTAAGCAAGGATGCGACATATGTTTTATAAAACTCGAATTTTTCGTAGAAAAAGTCAGTTTATAGTTAAAGTGCTTACATAAATAATGCAAAGACAAGCGCCAGCTAACGGTAAATTAATGACAGCGAGAATATTTATTGTTCAAATAATCATCACAAGATGACACGTTACTTATTTTAAATAGAAAATTTAAAATACTAAATTTCATTTACTTAAAATTTTAATTTTTTTGAGACAATGGAGTAGAACGGCTAGTAAAAAAAAACAACAACAAAAAAAAAAAAACAACAGAAAAATATGGCTTGAAGTATAATTTTTTAGACAATGTGGTTGTAGGCCTTTTAAAAACAAGTTGGAAATTGCACGTCAAACATGACAATTGGATGCTTTCGTACTATAACTAGTTTTATAAATATTTTTTGCACCGTATATTGTACTGAATGTCTATTTTAGTGCACTTTATAAGTACATATCAATTTCATCCTTTTCGAAAGGCTCTAATATCATTAAAATGTACTTGAAATAATTTTTTCCCATTGGCCGCAATGTAACGGAAAATTTTTGACTGCCCCTGTAATTAAACTATACACCGGATTTCATAAAATTTGAAATGACTCCTCAAAATTTTGCAACAGTTAAATATTTAAAATTTCAGACCATTCGGTTGGGTTGTTTTGCTCTGTCATATACGGACAGACAGACAGATGGACCGAACGACGACTATAGGTGCTACGTATTTATATAATTAGGAACGCACCTAAAAATCAGAAAATATGCCTTGAAGCATCAGTGAATAGGATCTTATTTCCTGTTGCAAATCTTAACAGTTAAGTTTTAAAAACGATATGAAATACTTACAGTATAGTAATACAAGTTTGAAGAAAATGAAACTGCTGGTTAAATATTTTACATAATAAGTAAAACGATTTCAAAACAAAATTGTAGAACTGACACTTGTGGTCCCTGATCTGCACATTTCTTAATTTCATTACTATTATAAATGTAATTTATTTATTTTGTGGGTGATAAGGAGGAACTAAATATGAATAATTTGGTGGGGATTGTAATGAAATATGAGGTGTTCAGTGCCAAAGTATATCAAGTCCATAAAACATTATCCAGACATAATTTAAGGTAAAGTCAATGAGCTCCCATGTATTTCAATTTAGAATGACATGAGATTAGAACTATTTGTAGCTTAAAATTTCAATCTAGGACTTGATTTGTTATGGAATCGAACAAATTATTGTCTCTAGAGTAATAATTCATTTTAATTTTGGTGAGAGAAGAAATGGACTTGATCCACTTTCGCTCTGAACAACTCATATAACAATTTTAAATCTTAGATTTATCCTTACCAGTGTTGTAAACATAAAAAAAGGATTAATACAGAGTCATAAAAGTTCATGGCTAGAGAATATGCTATAGCTTTATTTGAGAAGCAGAGAGCATACCAAACTTTTTTAAAAATGCAGTTGATATGCAGCGTGTGTACCTCCGTATACTTACCACTACATCTCTGATCATTGCATTGCATCTGACGCTCAATTTACATGATTTCAGTTTTCTCATTGAAAGAAATGAAGATCTTTTATCTTTTATATTTATTTTTTTATTTAAAAAATTAAAACTTACGGAAATATTTCTGAAAAGAGTTCTTTAAAATATTAAAAAAACACGAGCGGTTTTAGTTGTAAGGCTAAGTGAGGATTTTTTTTTTTTTACTTTAATTTAAAAATAGTCTCCACATTGTATGTGGAATTCAGATTACACAGGTTCCGCACATAAATTGTCGACTGTATGATTTTAGGTCTCCCAAACCAACTCTAACAGAAATATGCCTTGTAGAGTATAATTTCAGATGATCTTGTTTTATCTAAAATAGGTATATCGGTGATAAGAAAACGATTTGTCTTTAAGGGGTCTTGTACTTTTTAAACACGTCGAAAATTAACGAAAAACTTCAAAGTTTGAATTAGTCTATCTTCAAAGCTTTTTTATGTATAAACATGAAATTTTGGATATTGATTAAACAGATTGTGCTTTGTAATATGCTAACATTGAAGCTAACATTAACCCTTTACAGAAATTGTGTATTGTTGAAATCAAAATAGCTCTTTTTTTACCCCATAAGTCATTGCGCGCATGATATCTTGAGAAAGTATGTATGGATTCGCATGAAATTCGGTAAAGATACTAATCATATATGTGTGTTTAAAATGATCTACTCTTAGGCTAAAATTACTTCATTAACTATATCAAAAATTTTTTTCGTAAAAAAAAATAAAAATTTTGTATTTTTAATGAATAAAAATAGTCATAACTAAAAATATTACCATTGTAAAAACTTAAAAGTAGATCATTTTAAACACACATATTTGTTTAGTATATTTACCAAATTTCATGACAAGCCATACATACTTTCTCAGGATATCATGCGCGCAATGACTTATGAGGTAAAAAAAGAGCTATTTTGATTTCAACAATGCACAAATTCTGTAAAGGGTTAATAAGTTTCTCTTGGTAGTATATTACAAAGCACAATATGTTTAATCAATATCCAACATTTCATGTTTATACATAAAAAGGTTTTAAAGATAGACTAATTCAAACTTTGAAGTTTTTCGTTAATTTTCGACGCGTTTAAAAGGTACAAAACCCATTAAAGTAAATTTCCAAATTACATTGAATGTATACTGTTTTGTACTCATAAAACAAAACTACTAGAAAGAACAAACATCCACAGCATATGAAATTGTTCTTAATGCAATTATTTTTTTTATCATGAAAACATTTAGTTCATAATTTAAACATATCAAAGTATAAAGGTAAAGAAAGCTACGTACACAAAAATCTGTCTGTTTTGGCGTATTATATATTCTATGTGATTTGCATTTTATGCTGAATGATGTGTATGAACAGAATATTACACGAACATCGGTGTATTTTGCATATTACGCAAATATATGTGTAATTTACACATTACACAAAAAACTGTGTAGTTTATATAGAACACAAAAGTATGTGTTTTTTGCATAATACACAAAAATACGTGTAAGCAAAGAAAATTTCACAGACAAATGTGTAAGACTATTACACAGAAATATGTGTATTCTTGTGTGATTTACACATTAAAATGTGTGTTTCAAGAGTTACCAGATAACTTTTACACACTTAGTGTTATCATCAAATTACACATTAAAATGTGTATTTTGAAATTTACACATTAGGTGTGTATTTTGGCAATTTACACACCAATTTACACATATAGACAAATCGTTTTTGTATCATCGATATACCTGTTTTTTTGTGTAAATTTACACATTTTTTTAGAGTGTATTTGATTTAACTGTTGGTCTATAACAGCATCTGTAATTTGTTTGCGTGTAAGAATAAAAATGAATTCAGGAATGTTTTAGAAAGGGGACAGTTTCAATTAGATAAGAGCCTTAACTAAAACACAGCATGTAAGAAAATTTAAATTACATTGAGTATTTTCGAAAATAAATGTCCGAGGGCTGCTTCATAAGCACAGCGAGACAAAAGTTTCACAAGTCAGTAATTTGCATGTGAAGCCATTCCTATCTTAGCACCGAGAACTAACAACTAGAACTCCTCTAACTGTTTCAAATATTCAGTATATTCAACTCAGTGAAAAAGTTCCTAGGGTTTGAAGGAACCGACATAACTGCATAATTCCGATGGCTGAAAATGAATATATCTGACATGGAACTATTAATCAAGTGGAACTGACACATCCTTAAAAAAACTGAAGCTTCAACTTCAACCAGTTCGCAGAGTTTGATTACCGCTGAAGAAAACTTCCACCAGTAAATTTAAACATAACATTTTTCTTCTTAAAATACCTTATTAATGCCACATTTCAGTCATAAATAATGACAAAAACATATATTCATTTTTACCGGTGAATGTTTAATTCGGTGGTAGTCAGGCAAAGTGTTTCCGCCATATTGTGACAACCTAGACAACCTCCTGTCAGTTTCAATGAAAAAAATCATATTACTGGGCAAACTGATACCAGAAAAAACTAATAGAAATTTTCATTATATTTCTGGAGAAATTTTGAATAAATAAGGCGTTTAAATGAAAGACATCTTCCATTCAAATTTACTGGTGAAAGTTTAACCAGGCAATAATCAGAAACTGTTGATCCGATTTAAAAAAAAAAAAAACTGCCGCCATCTTGTGACAACATCCTCAGTTACTTCACTCGTAACTGGTTAACAATGCACTATACGTCTCCTCCTCTTTATTCATAACGCCATTATATCTGACTCCTATAATCATTTTATTGCTTGATCTTTCAACGACCAGACTTATTTAATTAAACAAATAACGTGCTTTGGTATATCTTTTTGCAATACAGCTTTGAACGTTTGAGACGACTGCTTTTCGACAGATTTCGTACGAAATACTACTTATTACATTCTCCCATATGTTGTAATTTCTGAAACATTTTCCGGAACTACACCGATCATGATCCCTAGAACCCAAAACCATTCTCAGTAAAAAACTTTATATATATACATATATATAACTTTCTTCTGGACACGATAACTTCAATAATTCTGCGCAAATCTCTTCCAAACTGATAAATAAAATCAAGGGGCATAAAATCTCGGTCAAGTTCGTTAATGGGCAAAATCGGACCAAGGGGATGGAAATAGGGAGAGGCTTTGTGAAAACCGAAAAAAACCCCATAACTTCTTAATTTTTGTATATATCAAATCAGATTAAATTTTTTATTACTTCTAAAAATTGGGCCAAAAATTTATGTATCATAGATTTTTGATAAATTTAAAAATGGGGTCAACGGGAGGAAAAAATAGGATTTTAGGGAGAAAAAATTCATAACTTCGTCAATTCTCAAGATATCGAATCCAATTAAATTTATTATAAATTGTCTTAATATTATCTACAAATTTTATATTGTCAATTTTTTTATAGGACCAATTCGTACCGCAAAAAAAAAAATTAAAAACGAAAACAAAAAGGGGCAGTTGAAAAAAATCCATAACTTCGTCAATTCGCAAGATATAAAATCCGCAACAATTTATTATATATCTCTTTAATATTATCTACAACATTTATTTTGACAAGTTTTTGATAACACCAATTCTTACAGCGAAAACAAATTAAAAATACATAGCGGTGGAAGAAAAAAATCATCGTATTAAGGGTGTATTCAAATCCAAACTGCTTATTTTCTGACACATTTTTAAATTCATTTTTGCTCTCAAACGCATATAATCGGTAGGTTCTCTTATTCAGAAACTATATAATGTACCGTAATGATCGATTTTTTGATAGAGGCAGAATATATTTCAAAAAATGATGTCAAAGTGGGCATTTTGTATCGAATTTCCGGACGCGATTGTGTTAGAAACGAAAAATATTGTCTTATTGAGAAAATAATTGTGTATAAATCAAGTTTTGATTAACTGAATGAAAAATAAAAACACAGGTCGCTTATAAATCTCTTCAAAAATCACGCTAGTAAGTTTCATATTTTTTCTATTAAAAATGAATCTGAAAATGTGCCAGAAAATTTCGAGTTGTTGAGCATGGAAAAGTATTTTTTTGAATACTGCCTTAACATGATTCTGATAAAAACAGCTCTTACATAAAAATGAAATAAAATCTCGACAGATAAAATTGTTAAAGTGGATTTATCTCTAATCCTGATTTAGTTTTTTATTTCGTTGATGTTTTTGTTGATGAAATTAGTATACTTAACTTCAAAATCTACCTCCGCCAGTAGGCCAGACCGGCAGGGATTTTTTTCTTTTAGGAATAAACTTTTTTTAGGGACGTAGGTTCGTAAATGTGTTCGAAAGTCGAAAAAAGCAACATCCTTGGCGTTCGCTTTTGCGTTGGAAGCTTAGAGAGTTCCGGCTTAAATTATATCACGTTCTTTGAATGAAAGATGCTCAAAAGCAGTGTCAGGAAACGTATTCCTTTTTTAATTGAAGGAGTGGTAATGCATTGTCGAAAGTTTTCGTACAAACAGTATAAATTAGACAGGGAAAGAAAAATCTTTTGGTGATGCATGCGCGTATGTAGCGTTATACTACGCGTAGTTAACGTTATAGTGTACAGACTTGTTATCATTTAGGCTTCGCTTTTTATTTATCTTTTGAGTATTTTTCTTCCGCATGTGCTACTTTATTTTTTTAATTTTGATTTACTTGAATATGAATCAAAATAAATTTGTGATAACATACTAATCTAAAAGATTCGGCGAAAACATTTTATTTAATTATATCTTAACATATTAGTACTCTTATAATTAATTAATTTAACAGTAAACATTTCAATTTTTGAATTATTTTTTCACTACAAAGCAATAAAAAGGTCACATTTATATTACGAATTTTATAATACTCTTATTTTATTTTCTAATATAGTTTTATTATCTAATACCACATTTTCTAATACTTCTGTTTTATATTCTGTGTTTCTATTATTATTTTTTAAATTTCGCTTTTGATGTGTTGTCGGAAATAATTTAAATACCTTTTATTATTTAACGGCGCCAATTTCATTTATCTTACGTGTGATCCATTGTTCAATTGTGATAAATTCAAATAATATTGTAAACATTTCAGAAAACATGAGCATTTTTAACTTAATAAAAGTTGTATTACATAAAAATGAGTTAATATTTTTAAACATTTTGCTTGCTACAGAAAACAGGTAATAGGTGTTTGTAATAATGGCAGTAGTTTCTTATCTGGTAAAGCTAGTTCACTTAAATTTTGCTGCCATAAACGTAAGATTGTTTTAGCCTAAAAAGTTTCAAATACAGGTTTTACATTAAATTTTAAATTTTTTGAGGTACTAATAAAATATTTCATTATTGAACTTTAATTTATTTTTAATCATTTAATTATTTTTCTTTAATGAGCAATGTTAATAAAAGTTTGCTGTTAAGCCGTCATATGAGGGGCTCACAGCCATAGTAGACCAAGTCCACTTAAAAAAAAAAAAAAAATGAGATAACTCATGTAGAAGGTGCAGCAGACTGTGTTTTATCTGCTGCCATAGTGCACCAAGTCTGTAGTTCACATACTTTCTCACAGATTGCACCTGTGTCCAGAGTTGGTGAAGTAATACAAGAAACCTTCACAACCATACCGAATCAAGTCCTTTCATCAGTGCACTACTCCATCACTCCTTTTGATCTGTGACTCATTCTTGTCTAAATCTTGTCACATTGCAATAAAAAAGTTGTAGTGTAAAAACTATTGCAAAACTTCCGATAAAAAATAAACGTTCCTGAATCATCAGATGTATAAACTATGAATGAAAAGTAATATTTTTAATGACCGCCCCCCCCCCACCCTCCTCTCGGTAAACAAACGGTAATAATACCGGCAGCGTTTTTCTTAAAAAAAATCATTACAAGGAAAAAAAACTCTAATGCTCATATTTCGATCTTAGGCCTAGAGAGGAATTTCCGACCAAGAATATGACCCCGATGAGAAATTCTAGTACAAAGTCTTCAGCGCAAAGTTTAATTTACAGTTCAAGCCGCCAAGTATAGATACATGTAAATTATGTGATGGCATATCAATCAAGCTTTCGACAGAAAATGATGAAAACACTTGAAAAAGTCTTGAAACCGAACGAGAGCTCCATTTGCGGATAGCTAAACAGATTAGAGAGAAAATAATAACTGATGAAATTAAAGCCTCAGATGAAACTTACTACTGTGCATTCGTCTTACAAAAAACACTTATCTTTCCTAATCTTTCAAAGTCCATAGCTTATTATAAACGCAAGCTATATGTTTATAACTTTGGTGTACATTCCTTTAATAATAATGTGGGATACATGTACGTCTGGGATGAAATAAATAGAAGAAGAGGTTCTCAAGAACTTTCTAGCATTGCTGTAATACACATGAGAGATTACCTCTGAACATAAGAAAATCATTTTATATTCTGATTCCTCTGTTCTGGCCAAAATAGGAACATCAAAACGTCTCTTACGCTGTTGAAACTTGCTAATAGTCAAACATAACAGCAGAGTCAATTAACCACACATTCCTAGTATCGGGCCACCCTTTCCTTCCGAATGACGTAGAATTTCACCTTATTGAGGCAGCAAGTCTCAAGAAACAACATATCGTTGTTCCTGGAGACTGGAAGGAAACTATTATGAATGCAAAATGGAAATTTCCTAAATTTGATGTCATTGAAGATAAGAATTCCGAATTTGTTTCTGTTACAGCTTTGGAACAAAGTATCACAAACACAAAGAAGGATACCGCGGGAGCTTGTTTCAGTTGGATGGGTATTAAATGCCTCAGAGTTGTGAGAGGTTCTCCCATTATGTTACTGTTCAAAAGACCTCAATGAAAATCAGCCTTTTAGCAAAATAAATTTGGAAAAACGGGCTCGTGGGCGCAAGTTACTTTTTTTGTGAAATACCACTCAAGATGCATTGTACGCGGGCCGTAGAAAAATCACATTGGCCAAAAATGAAAGATATAAGGGATATTTTGCCATACATTCTGCCAATTCATCATGTATGCTTCAAGAATCTTTCAGCAGAGGTCAATACCAGGTAACAAGGTACTTTCTCTTGATTACATCATGATGACGTTGATGATGATGATGATGATAATATTGTGTACAGTGATTTATTTCCGATAACTGCATTATGTTTCACTCTTTGTGTTTAATTTAAAGTAAAAAAAAAAAGAAGAAGTAAATATAAATCAAAATCAAGTGTTTTTGTAATCGTAATAAACAAGTCCTTATTTACACATGGAAATTTCACAACCACATTGCCCTAAGTCCTTATTTTTTTCTTTTAAACTTATAAATTTACAATAGAAATATTAATTTGTTATTTGTAAAAGTAGGGCACTACAAAAATAGTACTTTAAATTGAATATCAACATACATAATCCTTATAAATCACTTGACCCGAATTAATTATTTATTAAGAACTTTAAAGTAGTATTATTCACAGTAGAGAAAAATGGACTTGGTCTACCATGGTTGTGAGCCCCTCATATCATAAAAATACACACATAGTCATATATATATGTACATAATATATTTAATAAGTGTGTAATATATTTAAAATTTGTAACTTTTCTTAAATATATTCTAAATTCTTTATCCCATTTAATTAAACTTATTTCCTTTTAATATATTATTTTCCATTTACAATGCGTATCATACTTTTATTGTTTTTTACATTTCCCTTCCAAAATTCGCCTAAGACGCACGCCATTTTTTTCCACCCTGAAATGATTTAATTTCAGAATATTCTTTTTCTTGATCATAAAATTTTCGAAAGACAATTCGATATATTCGCGTGCTTTCTGGGGATTATTTGCTTCCTTTCTCCGTCCGACAGTTAGCCAGTCTCTCTGGCCGTGCTATTGGCTACGGAACTTGTGCATTACGGATTTTTGTATTCCTACGTTCTAACGAATAAATTAATTGCACTTAGCCAGAATAGAAATTTATGTGAATTATTTTAGTTTAGGAAAGCCACGCCAACCTATTTTGCGGTAGAATATTAACATCTTACCTCTTCAAGATTCTTGTACGACATTTTCGACTATTAATAAACTGTTTTCTGTCAAACCAGATTGTTTATTGAAAAAATCCTAATAGTTATCATTTTTTGGTCTCATTATTAATAGTTGTCATTATCCTTCAAACGGCTGGATTGTGTCTATTTGGAAGCTAATGATCTAATATTTTGGTATTACTAGAATGAATTCATGACATATATACCAAGTGGGATATACATTTTTCTAGAAAAAGGGACAGCGCAGCACATTTCGAAAATAGAACAGCTTAATCTGAAAACAGTACCGCCCACTTGGAAAATTATACAATGCTAGGCTATCTAATTTCTTCTAATAAGTTTAAAAATTAATAGGTTATTGCAATATATTGCCAAGACACGATGGAAAGAAGGAATCCTATTATAGAAAAGTAATTTTTTTTCCAATTTCTGGTGACAAATATCCGATTCACAAGGATGATTTATTTTTACTTTATTTTAATATGAACTATTTTTCAAAAATATTAATAATTTAGTAATTCTGAGGTTAGTTTTAAACAGGTTTTACTAAAATATTCAAGATGTAAATATCAGTAATAAGAAATTATTTTCATTCCTTAAAACGGAAATAAAAAAGAAACAAGAAAATTTTTGAAACGCTAAGGGAAGAAGATACATGAATAGCGAGTTTGAAGTAGCAGTGGATAATGCTACAGCTTTTCAGTAGAAAACCTTAATTCAAGTGTATGGCGACATAAGGGATACAAAATATTATTCATTAAGAGGTTTTCTGAATAAAACAGACAAAGCAAATATGCCACTATATCTAAGATAATATAGATTTACACATAAGTAAATTCACCCAAGCGAGTATCGCTAAAATCTGTAAAGTGAGTTGCCACAGTATGAACAAAACATTATAATCTGACTATGGTTCCTGTGGTTTTCACAAGTCTCAAATAAAGGCACTTTACTTTTCAATCCAGAATTACCAGAATTGAGTACCCTATGTAAACAGAAACAGGGGCACATGACGCATGTACTTTTGTATAAAAACTATGACAAACCACATTACATGGCTAGATGGAATTCGCATGCACGACTCAGACGAGTAATCAAAAATTAGCGTGGCGATAATGTCAGGATTTGCAAGTTCAATTTTCTCCAATACTCTGCAGACCAATCACATTTTACTAACCGTTTATCGGTACTTTGATCTATAAATATACTCAACACCAGATCTCTAATTCGCGGTCGCCGTAGTCAATATACTCTTCAGCGGGATTTTGGCCAGTCAGAATAGCTTGAATTGACAGAAGTTATTTCCACTTCCGGAACAGGAAATGTGCGCCAAAAGCTTTCGTCTTTAATAAAATTTCAATTATATGTAAGTTATATTGTCTTCTATCGAGTTTTAAACATTAACCTTGCATTTGTGAGGATGGATTATACCTTTTCAGTTCTGTACAAAAATAATTTCCAAAAGTGATGCTGTTGAATATTACTGTTTGAATACTGTTAGTCAATAACAACTATTTTAAAAACTATTTAAAATTGCAATTGAAATAAGTATAAAATGTGCCTTTGTTTATTTGAGATTGTATTGATACATTTAAGAAATTGTATTGATATATTTAAATAAAAAATGACGAAGAAATAACTAATGAATTAATATTTAATCCAGATAACGCATTTATTGTTAATTACGACGCTGACATTTACAACAGTTCTTCAAATAGAAAGAAAAAAAACCTAATGCATGTTTATAATCTGTTTCAACTCTTTTTGCATGAAATTTTTCTTTAAAGCTTCAAACTTTCAGAAATCTCATTAAATGCTTCAACGGTTTCTTCCCCTAGGAATTTTTCACTGAAAGTATTTCGCATCTATTTTATCAAATTTAATTTTACTTTATGTTATTATGGGCAGTAATTTTTAAAATGTATGCGAATTCGCGTATCAAACTGTTCTTTACACTTCATTCGTTTGGCAATGGGATTGTACAGCATAGGGGATTTTGCAGTTATTAGTTGGATTTAAAATAACTACACCAGTTTTTGAATATTCTTATCATTTAAATATGTATAACGAAGATGCATTTTTATTACATTATCATTACAATAAACTACTATATATACAATAAAAGTATTTCTTACAGTTGAATGTATCGAAAAACTATTTCAACAACTCTATACTGAAAGTAAAGTGCATTCAGAATTTAGTAAGTACAGCATAGGGCAATGGTTCTTAACCGGTGTGACGTAGCACAGTAGTGTGCCATTAGAAGACCTAAGGTGTACCGCGGAACTCTACATCAGTTTCTTCAAGAATTAACATAAATATCGAAACTATAACATTTAATATTATACGATTTCCCTTGAAATAAAAAAATTATGAAGTTTAATGTCATGAATTTGCATTATTTGGAAGTTTACATTCCGTTGTGTACTCTTCATAAGCGTATGGGATAAAATCATAAAAATAACTTTACCTCTACAGATAAATTTAATTCTTTCAATAAAAAAGTAATGTCTGCTGAAGTAAAACATTGCAATATAAAATGCAGTAGTAATAATCGTTGGAAAATGATTTAAGTGCGTGCCTATCCAAAAAAAAAATTCCTACAAAGAAAATGTGTTAATTAATAACAAAGACGAACATTCAAGAATCAAGCATATATTATGAAACCTTTCACTACAACTAGAAAACTGTAACGGAACTTCACCGTTAACCGAGATGAAATAAAAGATATAAGTAAACAGTTAAAAAATATATATAATACATTTAAAAATCCAGTTTTAGCACTTATCTTTCACAGTCAAAAAAGTGCTCTAATTATTTTATGCAGCCCTGTATATGATCTATAGATTTGCATATATACTATACAGTATGCTAAACTGTATAGTAGCAATTTTTGCTAATAGATGGAAATGTACTCGAATTCTTTTGCACATCCCTTTATGTTTCCGAAAGACTTTTGTACGCGTCGCATATTAAGTTAAAATTTTATTCAAGTGAAAAACGCATAACACAACTTAAAACGCACTTTCAGCAGTTTCCAATCATAAAAGGCAATGTATCTTGTTCTTTGCGTAGTCCTATATGAATTTATTTATATTCCACAAACTTCCATTAGTATACTAAATATAATTCAGCTAGAAAATGTATAACCCAATTTAAAACTACCTTAAGCAAATCACTCCGATAATCAGTAATACTTAAGAATTGTTTTGCGTAGCACTGTATACGATAAACAGAATTTATACGCACCACGTACTATTCAAAAATTTAGTTAAACTTCAAAACGCAAACAAAAGTTCAAAACACACTTCCAGCAATTATCGCTCAATGACTCACTTACTGTAATTTAATTTTTTCGAATGTCTCTGTAACGAAAAATAAATACAATGCACACCATACTTTTCACTAAGAAACTTATAGTACACCTCACCATATAAGTAGTACACCATGTACAACTTTTTATACCTAAAGCAGTGTAACAAAATTAAAATATAGAGCAAACAATTTCCACTGCTAGACCATTATCTAACAGAATTCTTTTGCTGTAAATGAATAGCAAATGCTTTGCACTTCATATTCTACAGAAAACATGTGTTAGTGCATTTCATAAGTGCATATAAATGTCATCATGTTTTAAATAGTTTAACACAATTAAACTGAACCGTAAACGGTTTTCCCTTACAGATGTAATGCAACATAATATTTTTGATTTTCCCTGCAAATGCTACACATTTCATTTTGAATAGTGATCATGCTACAGTAAACGTCAATAACATATAAAAAAATTAGATCAATCAGATGCATGTTTACGTGAGTTAGAGCTCGGATAGACAGACAGACAAACCAAAGTCAGAAAAACTTTTCAACTAAGTTGGAAAGTGTTTAAAAATCAAGATAGGATGTCTCTCTAAATGTAAACGTACATTAAAGAGAAACATAAAAAACACAATAAAAGATGTTAGTTCTGATTTTTATTAAAAATTGTGATAATTTGCTTTGCCTTTCGGGGCGGGGGGGGGGGGGGGGACTCGAAAGGTGCATTAGGTGTGTGTTATTAAAATCTTTAAAAATTATAGATAATCCTTTCGTATTTACTTCATAATTTTAGTGTATCGCAGAAGTTTAAATGTATGTTTAAGTCTGCGTGTGATAAAAAAGAATATAAGTTGAAACTGGTGCGAAATAGTAAGAACTAAAAAAAAAATATCCAGTCAACCAAAAAATCGGTGTTTTTTTACACGTCTATAAATGGGACTCTCGAAATTTGTTCCGACCCTGAATCCCTTAAGGATGAACTTAATTACTTAAAAAACTATTGCTGTCAGAAGAGGTTTCACTCCTTTTACTATCAATAATACTGTGAAGAAATTCAATAGACCGTCTAGTAAATCTGCTCTTTCTAAATCTGTGAAAAGCACATCTGATAATTTGATTATACACCCCTTTTACCCTTCTTTATGTCTCACATTAGCTAAAGTTTTACGTAGTTTAAAGTCAATTTTAACGTTATCTTTAAACCTGTCAATAAATTCAAATTCCCCTCTACTAAATCCTCAGTTCTTCATCTTCGTAAATGGGAAATTTATAATGTTCCTAGTAATGGCTGTGATTTCTCTTATGTAGGTCAAACTAAAAGAAATCTCGAAATCCGCTTAAAAGAGCACTCTCGTTTATGTCAATAATCAAAAAATCCTAAATCTTCTATTGCGAAGCATTCTTGGGATTCCGGACATAGCTTTAATTTTACAAATACTAAAATTATCTTTACTGCCAATAGTATCTCTGAATTGAACTTTCTTGAAAATTTAGCTATTTATCTTAACCGCAAAGATATTGTTAATGATAAATCTGATTCGACAACGCTCTATGCAGCTTTCAAAAACCTTTTCAGTGCTACCATATAATTTATTTTTTGAATTAATTAATATTAATTTGATATTTATTTTTTATTTCTTTATTTATTTTCTATTACTTATTTTCATTTTCATTTTATTTCATGTGTTCCCATATATTTTGTGTGTGTTTTCCTTTTATTATAAATTATTTTAAAATTTATTTTATTTTATTTTTATTCATTTATTTTCCAATTTGCTTACTTATTCCCCTTCTACTCTGTGTTCTTTGTTTTTATTATGCTCTTCTGTGATTGGCAGTTATCTTTTGCTTTCCTATTAACAGTTGATTTCTACTTTCCCATTGGCTGTTTCTTCAGCTTCTTTCCTTTCCCTTATCTTACATTTCAGTTTTGCTACTGCTTTCATAGTAGAAGCATGTCTTCGTTGAGCCTCACGAAGAAAGACTAAGATCTTTCGAAAGGTCCAGCGCATTTAAAATTGTTTAATGGTGTTTTAAGAAGATCTTTTTTGTCGTAGGTAAAACAATGACGGTAGTTCTTAGGTAACGCAATTAAATAAAAACGGTTGTATGCTTTAAAGCAGGAAGTAATTTTAAAGAAATCTTAATTTTAGTGCGAAGTCGCTTAGACGCAAAAAGTGAAAAGTAATGTCGAGACGATACTTTAAATATTTTTAAATAACTTGAAATTTGCCGAATTTCACAATTATGTATTATAAGCTTATAGTGTTATCTGTTTAGTAGAAATGATTGATAGTACATTGACGATAAACGATTTACATAAATGAGAGCAGTAGATTTCTTTTTAATTGTTTGATTTAAGAAAAAATGAACTGATTTAAAGACAGCTAAAACAATATGTAAAACATTATTTGGAAATCAAAATGGCGAATAATTTCACTTAATGCTTTCAATTTTTAAACTGACAACATATGTAATATTTTACTTTCCTTTTATTGATATATTCTAGTATAAACAAGTTTCAGGATTATTTTTTAGTAACTGAATAATCAAACAGTCAGTCGAAGCAAAATTTAACTCAACAATTTTTCTTGTATAATAAAAAGACTTGAAAGCTAAAATTATAACAAAAGATATTCTGAAAAAAAATATATTCTAAAAAAAGCAAAATTTTAAGCTTCTCAAAGTACAGGATTACTACAAACGAATCATCGGGTTTTGATACGTTACTACGTGCGAACTAGGAAACTTATATCTTTCCATGACAACTCAAACGAGAGGGCGTTAACTACAGTTTCGCGCTGCGTATGTGTTATGCGCGTGTGGTTGCCATGGTTGCTCCGCAAACGTCATATTCAAAATGGCGACTGGACAGCAGAAAGCGTTTTATGTACTAGAATTTTCAAAGTGTGAATCGCTTATAACCGTTCAGAGAGCATTCCCGAAGGCATACAAATTCAAACTACCAACCAAACAAAGCATTCTGCGCTGGTATCGACAGTTCAAAGAAACCGGTTGTTTATGTAAAGGCAAAAGTTCCGGCCGAACAAGCGTTTCTGAAGAAACAGTGAACCGAGTTAGAGAGAGTTTCATTCATAGTCCCAAGAAATCAACAAATCGCGCTAGCCGAGAACTTTCCATTCCACAGCCAACTGTGTAGAAAATTTCTGCAGTCCAGTCGCCATTTTGAATATGACGTTTGCGCAGCAACCATGGTAACCACACGCGCATGACACATACGCAGCGCGAAACTGTAGTTAAAGCTCTCTTGTTTGAGTTCTCATTGAACATATACGTTTTCTAGTTCGCACGTAGTAACGTATGAAAACCCGATGATTCATTTCTAATAATCCTGTACCTAAATCGATATACATTCTAAATTTAGAGAAAAAAACAACCTGATTCATGAAACACTTTACAGTTTTAGTTAAATTTTAAAATATCATCAGCGATTTTAACTATTGAGGTTGCCGGTCTTGCTATATATCTTGATCATAAACATTGTGCTTTGAATTTAAAATACGAGTTCAATTCAGAAACTAACTTCTGTTGCAGTATGGCGCAAGCAGTATTGAGCAAAGTGCAACAATTGTGTACTTCAAGTAATCTGTGATTTAGAAAGCTTCCAGCTACTCTAGTGAGAGTGTCGTACTGCCGCGTATTTTCTTGTTATAATGTGACAAAATGTGAACTGCCATTGAAAATCCCGCCAAATGCGAGGTACGAGGAGTCATAAGATTTCTTTGGGCAAAAAAACTGTCAGCGGAAGACAATCATCGTGAATTGTGTGTCTAATACGGCCCAAACATTATGAGTGAAGGTGTAGTACTGGGAGAACACAAGCTGTCTTTGCGCCGTTTCAAATGAGACGTGTTTAATCATAACCCCTACAGCCCGGACTTTTCAAAACAGTTAAAAATTTAGATATTAATTAAAGGCGATTTTTACTAAAATATTTACAATAGACCAGGTCCTTTTTAACGTTGCAGGTCACTTTTAACGTTATTCCAGATCATCTTTAACGTTCACTTAATTTCACTTTTATAAACAGATATTAAAAAAATTCCGTAAAAAAAAGAAACTAATTACATTAAAAGATAAATTCTGATAATTTTTCATTTTAAAAATTGTGCTTTTATGAGAGTAAAGTAATTCTGCTTTTCCGATCGGATTTTAGTGATTAAATAAACGAATGATTCATATCTTTTAAAGTAAGAACTTACAAAATTATCAAAGATTTAGTTTTATTAAATAATTTTATTAATTTTATTTGTAAAAATAGTTTTTTTAAATGTGATACCGTTTTACTCAGAAAATTTATTTCACAAATAAATATAATTTTTTTACAAATGAAAAATCATTATAATGCATTAAAAAGGACATGAATGAGAGAAAAAAAAAATTTAATACTCTTTGACTTTACAGTTAACATGGTGATAAAATTATTTTATGTGGTATGTTAGACTTTGTTTGTAATCCATTGTTTTGACCCAGTTTGGATGTTTTACAATTTTACAATCTTTTTGCTCATTAAAAGAAATATTCTACAAATCTAGAATGTTGATTATATTCTATATTTTATTTCACTTAATGGCATTTTGGATTTTCTGCTTAAGAATGGTAAGAAAAGCCTTATGAAGAAGTGATTATCTTGGAAAAAAGGGGGATGTAATCTTCTAGTAATCCTAAGAATTTTGTTTTTCAGGAAATGGATATATGAAGTTAAGGCTATTCTTAAATCTAAAATAGCTGCTTTCTAACACACTCTTTTCTAAATTTTTGTTCGTAATTTTTTTTCGTAAACACATGAAATCGGGAGGTACGTTTAATCAGAAACAATGAAATCGTAGTGTTTTCCATTTTTTTTCAGTAAAAGCAGACGCATCTTTCAAAAAAGGCTGTCTTAATGGGCTTTTTGAATCGAATTTATAGGCAAAGTAGAAAATTGTTGCCCGAGAAAAGTCATTTGAAAAATAAAACAACTATTCGAATCCAAAAACCTTCTTAATCATACACTATATGGCCAAAGGTGACCCGTCACTTGCAATTTTAGACGTTTTGTCAAATATCTAGAAAAAATACATGAGGAATTAACCTGAAACTGCAGGTGTGTAAACAGTACAGTATAAGTCATATATTTCGGCGAAGATTTTTTCATGAAACCCCACAAAGGACCGTCAACATATTGAAAAAGAACGAATATCTTTTGGATCAACCTATAAAAATTACTGTAGCAAAAGCGTTCAAACTCGAGATTATTAATAAGTGACTTATTGCAATACACTTTGTTCATTTTAATGAGGATAGCATGTATACTCATAGAGAAATTAAGGTTTTTATAAAAACAGTCCCAAAAATCGTTTATAGAATAAGCTCAAAATCCGTTATTCCTAAAAGGAAGCAAAAAGAGGAGGAGCTGCATCCAAATACAGTAGTAAGTTCAATATTGTGTATGATATATTGGCACTAATCAATGGATATATGGATACAACCCCTCATCTTTTTGCTTCATTTTGGGAACAACGGATTTTGAGCTTATTTTATAAACGACTATTATCAGACTTTTCAAACTATGTTTTTGAGACTATTACAAAAGTTGCTCCATGCATTTATATAACACATTATGTACATTATATTCTGATTGCATTCGCGCATGCGCAGTGAAACATTTTTTAGTAAACCTGCTCATTTTTCATACAATTTTTATTATTTTTTAATTCTGATTGCAGAGTATTGTGTACAATGTCGTTCGTCATATTTTCTGAAAAGAATGTTTTTTTATATTAAGAACTCTGCAAATTATAAGCAAAAAACTTGGCGAAATTTGGGACCGTTTTTATAAAAACCTTAATATCTCTACGTGTATACATAATCCTCATAAAATCCTCATAAAATCATTATAAAAATGAACACAGTATATTATAATAAGCCACTTATTAATAATCTCGAGTTTGAACGCTTTTGCTACATTAGTTTTTACAGGGTTATCCAAAAAATATTCGTCATTTTTCAATTTGTTGACGGTTCCATATGGGGTTTCGGCGAAAAATCTTCGCGGAAATATATGACCTATACTATATTGTTTACACATCTGCAGTATCAGGTTATTTCCTCATGCATTTTTCTAGATATTTAACAAAACGTCTAAAATCGCAAGTGACCGGTCACCTTTGGCCATATAGTGTACATGCCAGTATCATGATTTTACGTTTAAAAATGTGATTGTAACTGTAGGAAAAACTTTTTTTTAATACTAAAACGACCGTGAGGGGTCATTTTGACCCCTACCATATGAATATATTTCGGTTCGAACCAGAAATTTCTTTGTAAAATTAGTTTAAAATACACAAAGAAGAAAGATGTTAAATAAATATGTTAAACAGATTTAAATAAAAATTCCGGTATAAAATAATTTTATAAAACTTGAGTAAAATTTCCGGTCGTTTTAAAGTTAAGATCTGACGTAAGTATAGTTAAAAGTATCAATGAGTATGCTAACATAGCAGCTGTCCAACAAGAATATTTTCCTCTAAGATTTCAAGTAATGCACTGCGAAAAATCCATTTCATCAAGAAATTACATGTGTATTATTTAAATTTCAATGCATAAATTGTTTTCATTTGATTAAATCCAGGAGAATGTTATTTGTCTTTCTTATTCTTGTACTTAAAAAATCCCATGAGTGCCGTAAAACAAATTCAACAGTTATCGAGGAATTGGTAATTCAGTGCGATTTAAGATTTGACCTTTTATGAATGCCGAATTAGCTTTTTATAGTGAGATTTCAATGGCATTTTGCAACTTAAATGTTAATAGTATAACCTTCGCATAAGCCTTTTTAGAATATTTAAAGTAATAGAAAAAATATAATACTACTGGGAATGTTACAAAATGATCCATTATAACTGACTTAGAAAATAGTGTTCTGTTTGAAAATAAAATTTACTTTTCAAAATGTAGAAATTATAAACAAGTACGGTGACAACTTGTATCACGAAGTTTTTAAAGTAATGTAGAAAGGACTGTAGTTTAATAACGTTTATGTGAAACTCAGTATTATCGGAAAATTTACTGAACAGTGTATTTCAGATACATTTATTTCTATTCTTGCGTGTCCCTTATTTAAATAACAATAAGCTTGCATACGTATATACCAATTGAAGAGCTAAGTGGAAAAACATGTTAAGTAACAAAAATTACATTTGAAGAAATTTGAAGTGAAAGTTTTTGCTGTAAATTTGAATGATTTATTTCTTGTTTGATACCATGTGTTTAAAATATTAACAGGTATGGTACTAAACTCTCTCAGAAAAAACTTATTAATATTTAATTTTGAAATATTAAAAATTATTAATATTGACATTATTAAATATTAAAATATTAAATATTAATGAATAATGTCTTAAATCTTCAAGACTAAATAGAATCTGAGTATTTTAGTTTCACCATGTCATAGGATACCTCATAACGCTTTCATCCAAAAGATTTAAAAAAAAAAAAATTTAGAAAATGTAGCATAACATGTTCATCCACTCAGCTCTTCAATTATGAGGCAGGTAATTGAAAAATGTAAACGAACTTTGGAACATATATTTATGAAAAACGTATCGCAATGTATCGTAAAAATATATTCATAAATTAAAAAAAGAATTTCAATTATAAAAACTGTTCCAATATTTGTCATCGAATCAAAATATATGTAAAGCTTTCAAACAAAGTTCCCTACAAAAAATCATCAGCAGTTATTCCTCTAAGAATTGAGTAAGCGACAGGGAAATGCTTGGTGTCATAGAAATATTTCATTGAAATGATTTACTGTGGTACCGTGTAAACATTACAATTATTCCGCACCAAAAATATTTTTATAGTATAATGATTAGCCTTTCTAAAATTATGAAATTTTATATTTTTTATCTTGAGTATTAATAATGTGTTTACATATTTATACATCTACAGGTGTACAGTCGTATAAAAAAGATCACCACATACAATTTAACAGTCAAATTGTCACAGAGAAAAACGAAAATAGTCATTCATTTAGGAATTATGTCTTCTATTAGCTTATATAAAAAACAATAATTAATATATAATAATTTATATAAAATTCCCAGCATTATATTTTCCCCTATTACTTTAAATATTCAAAAAAGGCTTACGCGAAGGTTATACTGTTAACATTTAAGTTGCAAATGGGCATTGAAATCACACTATAAAAAGCTAATTCGGCATTCATAAAAGGTCAAATCTTAAATCGCACTGAATTACCAATTCCTCGAAAACTGTTCTACTTGTTTTAAGCCCCTCATGGGAATTTTTAAGTAAAAGAATAATAAAGACAAATAATATTCTCCTGGATTTAATCAAATGAAAACAATTGATGCATTGAAATTTAAATAATACACATATAATTTCTCGATGAAATGTATTTTTAGCAATGCATTACTTTAGCGGTGCAAGGAAGTTTAGGGTCGTCTCCACATTGTAATTGTAACAATCGTTAAAATTTTCAATACGAACACCAAATATTGACATCATATCATATTTGATTTCTTCGGTAAATGTACCTTGAGATACCAATCTAGAAGTCATTCGGTGAAGTTGGTTAGGAATTGTGCAAAAGTAAAATTTGGAACTCCAAATGTTAAATTCCTTTTTAACAGTTGCAGTGTAAACTGTAATGCGGTTATTTGATAAAGGGATCTGCCAACATTTCGAGCGCTTTTACAAAAAAATGTACAATATTGAATGAATACACATATTTTTAATTCTACTGTAAAACACAAGGATGATAAAACATAAAATTCTAACAATATTTTCATAACATTATAAAACATTGGTGTTTATTGCCATTTTTTAAGCAAAATTTCATGCTTTCGCCAGATAGCGTACATTTAATTCAACTAAACATATATTTCAATTTCCTTTGCACTATATACTAATATTACATTTAACTGTGCTCTGAACTAGGAGTTTTAAAATATCTTCAAAAATAACTGAAATATTTCAAAATATGTCAAAAAATGCATATAATTTAAAAAAATCCCTGCCGGCCCGGCCTACAGGCGGAGGTAGATTTCGAAGTTAAGTATACTAATTTCACAAACAACAACCAAATCATGATTAGAGATAAACCCACTTTTTATCCACTTTTACCACAATTTTATTTGGCCGCTTTTGACGAGTTTTTATTCCATTTTTATATAATAACTGGTTTTATCACAATCATGTTATTGCGGTATTAAAAAAAATAGTTTTCCATGCACAACTCGAAATTTTCTGGCATAACTCCAGATTCATTTTTAATACGAGAAACATGAAACTTGTTGACGTGATTTTTGAAGAGATTTATAAGCGACCTGTGTTTTTAATTTTCGTTCAATTAATTAAAACTTGATATATAAACAATTATTTTCTCAGTAAGACAATATTTTTCGTTTCTAACACAATCGCTTCGGGAAATTCCGTTCAAAATGCCCAGTTTGACATCATTTTTTTAAATATATTCTGCCTTTGTCAAAAAATCGATCATTACGGTACATTATATAGTTTCTGAATAAGCGAATCTACCAATTAAATGCGTTTGAGAGCAAAAATGAATTTAAAAATGAGTCAGAAAATAAGCAGTTTGGATTTGAATACTCCCTTAATACGATGATTTTTCCAACACAATCCTCTTCGGGAAATTCGGTTCAAAAGGCCCACTTTGACAGCATGTTTTAAAATATATTCTGCCTCTATCAAAAAATTGACCATTACAGTACATTATATAGTTTCTGAGTAAGAAAAGGTACCAATTGGAAGCCTTTGAGAGTAAAAATGGATTGTAAAATGAGTCAGAAAATAAGCATTTTGGATTTGAATACACCCTTACGATGATTTTTTTCTTCAACCGCTATGTATTTTTAATTTGTTTTTGCTGTAAGAATTGGTCCTATCCAAAACTTGTCTATATAGATGTTGTAGATAATATTAAGAAGATATATGATAAATTCATGGGGATTTTATATCTTTTGAATTGACGGAGTTATGGATTTTTTTCATCTTCAAACGCCCTTTTTGTTTCCGTTTTTAATTTTTTTACGAATTGGTCCTATCAAAAACTTGTGAATATAAAAGTTGTAGATAATGTTAAGGAGATTCATGATAAAATTAATTGGATTTGATATCTTGAGAACTGACGAAGTTATGAATTTTTTTTCTCCCCAAAACCCTATTTTTTGCGCCCATTGAGCCCATTTTTAACTTTATCAAAAATTTGTGATACATAAATTTTTGGCCCTATTTTTAGAAGTAATAAAAACTTTTAACTGATTCGATATGTAAAAATTTAAGAAGTTATGGGGTTTTTTCGGTTTTCACAAAACCCCTCCCTATTTCCATCCACTTGGTCCGATTTTGCCCATTAACGAACTTGACCGAGATTTTATGTCCCTTGATTTTATGTATCAGTTTGGAAGAGATTGGTGCAGAATTGTGGAAGTTATCGTGACCAGAAGAAAGTGATATATATATAGAGATAGATAGATAGATAGATAGATAGATATATAGATAGATAAAGTTTTTTACTGAGGGTGGTTTTGGGCTCTAGGGGTCATGATCGGTGAAAATCTGCAAAAATTTTTCAGAAATTCCAACATAGGAACGACGCCAATAGGTAGTATTTCATACGAAATCTACCTAAAAAAACCCCATTATTCAAGTACATATGTATTATCACATAGAGCTTACAGTCTAGTTAAGAACATAGTGAGTATTATGGTAAGTATTCGGACAAAATTTAACTGAAATAGGTTTTAAAAAATTGTGTAATGGAGTTTATTGAACATGGAAATTACGGAAAATTTGATTTTCCAGAAATCGCATTTAAAGATTTCTTATCTATATTGTTTCTTATATATAAAATTAATCTACAAGTGCGAATTAATTTTTAGTAGTGTTTTTTTTTTTTTTAAGTAAGAAAATCATGCAGAGAAATATTGTTTGCATTTCTCCGCGCCTTCCTGCACCCACTTCCGGTATTTGACTCATTACATCCGGTTTATTAAATTGGCCATACCTACTCATCTAATAGGTATGGCCATCGTATAGTATCGTAGGAATAAAACTAAAACAGATTTGGAATCGTAAAAAGTTGTTCTTTCAAATAAAATAATAAAAGATTTTCTTTTTAATTTTCATGAAAACAGCCATTTTAATGTATTCATATAACTCAAGAATAAATAGAAAACTATTTGGTGGAATGAGCAGTTATTTTGAAACCACACATTTGGATATTCGATAAATCTATTTCTCTTTAAAAATTCATAGGTTAAATTTAATATATTTTTTTCGAATATTACCATATTTACTCGCGTATGTAAACCGGTTTTCATACCAAGATTTCATTTCAAAATTGCGTTTGTGTGTTATACACGAGGATTTGATGCTTGAAGACCGCCAAACGAAAGCGACGGTGAAAATTAATGTAAGTACAACATATAAATTTATTTTTTAGAATATTTTTTCAATGTTTTTTCGAATAGTTGATATTATTGAACTTTCTGTTTCGAATCTTTTCTCCTATTTTTCATTAAATGTTTTCTTTCATCAAACAAAATATAAAAACTTGTGTTGCAAATCATTAATAGTGTTACAGGATAGTGTTACAGGAGAGCAAAGACGAGTAAATAGGATAATTAAAAATATATGATTTTTTAGTTAATATTCTAAAATTACACGATTATAAAAACACAATTATAAATTATACATTATGAACATCTTTGCCAAGAAATAAAATTTGATGACTCAAAAAATTGTTATATTTTTTTATTTTGACGACTGCACATAATTCAATATTTGATCCAGAATTGGGTATACTCTGATTGCAAAGTAATGAAATTACACGTGACCATAAAAGTATAATATCTATACAAGCAATATTTTAACATATGATACATTACTTTGTAATTCCCATTACGTTTTTCAAATGTATAATCTAATTAATGTCTAATGGATAATAAGTCAATTCTAATTACATCATTTAAAATATTAACATATAATAAGTTATTGGGAAATTCTCATTGCATTTTCAAACGAATAGTCAACTTAACGTGTAATGGATTTTTATTCAATTCTAACTGCATATTTAAAAATATAGTTAAGATTAATATATAATGCATTATTATGTAATTTCCATTACTTTTTACAAATGCATATTACAGTTTATGTGTAATGGGTTAGGAATCAATTCTAATTACATCCTTTAAAATATAATTAGATTATTTTTAATGGATAACAAGATAATGTCGATTACGTTTCTGCAGAATGTAATTTAGTTACCCCGTAATATAATTTAAGTTAATCTAAATTACATTCTGAACTGTAACTCAATCAATTTGTAATCCACTAGAATCTAATTCCTATTACATTTTTAGTTCTAATTAAATTTACATTTAATTTATTAAAAATTAATCCCAGTTACATTTTTAACTACGTAACTTAATTAAATGGCCATTCATTTTATCAAATGAGATGAAGTGTTTTTATGAAACTAAAAGATAGCTCTATTGATTTTATTAAAATTAAATATTGTCTTATTTTCAAGTTACTTCTTAATATCTATTTTTTCGTATTGTGAAAGTTATTTTCAGAAAATTCACCAATGAATATTGTAGGCTTCGTTCGGATCAGATAACCTGTCTTTATAAGGGTCCGGTTCAGACATTATCTATATTTTTATAAGCAAGACCAGATTTATTTTATTTTATTTATTTTTTTAGATGAAAATAAATATGTTTCCGTACATTAAATTTTTGCTGTGAAATTAATTTTGCTACAACGTTGATTGAAATGTCTCATTGTAGTGAAAAGAAGTTCAAATTCATCCACGGAATTTACAGAAGGTTTGATTTATATAAATCAACACGTAATCGACATTTAATCATGTAAAAAGTCTCATTGTAGTGAAAAGAAGATCAAATTCATCAACCGCATTTACAGAAAGTTTGATTTATATGCATCAACACGTAATCATGTGAAATGTCTCAATGTAGTGAAAAGAAGATCAATTTCATCCACCGCGTTTACAGAAGGTTTGATTTATATGAATCAACACGTAATCAACATGTAATCACGTGAAATGTCTCATTGTAGTGAAAAGGTCAAATTCACCCACCGCATTTACAGAAGGTTTGATTTATATGAATGAACACGTAATCAACATGTAAGCAACATGTAATCATCCATACATGAATAAGCTGTTAGCTGAAATTCTACTTACATCAATCAAAGTTTAATTGAAAAAGCCGTAAATAAGAAAATTGGTTAATTGAAACACGCATTTCGCTCGCTCAGATAACTTAACACGCTCAGATAACTTAAATATTCCTTTACACAAATCAAGAGCTAACTGAATCAATAGTTAATTCAGTTATCTTCTTATATAAATCAAAGTTTAACCTAATAACTGAAATACCAACATAATGTCTGATTTAATTATAACTTATAGATATACGATTAAACTAAGAAAATTCACACTTTTGATAGCTACTATTTTTCTCAAACAATGAAAATGGTGTTTATTAAACTTTTGCTTTGTCATTGATGTTTTGAAGTAGAACATAATTTATGCAACCCGTACATTTACTTATTTTTCTAAACCTAAGTTTAGGAAAAGGATTATTGTCAATTATTTTGAAACAGAAAATAAATGTTCGGGGAAAACATTGTAAAATTTCTATAATTTTTAAATAATCGTGTGGGCACAAACAGACTTGCATCGAAATAATTATATATATGTTATTAACCATTTAGAACTTTTCTAAAATATAAAAAAAACTACACACGAATAGATAAAAATACGGAGACTATTTCCTGAGAGAAATTTTGAAAGAAGTTCCGTATAATTTCATTTCACCCTGTTTTCCAAAATTTCATTTGAAAGTCCTCCTTTCTTCAAGCGAATGTTTTTTGGCAAGAGTTGTCAGTTTAATTCAATAAGTAGCGATATAGAACTACTCAATTCAAAGCATCTATCTTTTAAGCTTTGTCGTGGTGTTCAAAAATTCTTTTCACCAAAAGTATAGTTGAAAATTTACTATGGTTGCAAAAACTATTAAAGTATAAAATGCTCTCTGTTGCATGTGGGTCATTCTACCAAAAGTGTATATTTTCAAAACAAATTTTCCCGTAAAAATCTTTGGTTTTTCAAGAAAAATGTTATCATTTTTAGAAACTTATCACTTACTGCAAGTAAAAATCAGTAATGGCCCAGATACATTATATACATATTTTTTTTTCAGAAACACAATTTTTTATCAACATCATTTACGGGGGTGAACTTTATGCTACAGTTATGTTTGTGTAGTGAGACAAAGCATAAAAAACTATTTATTCTATTAGATATATAACTAAGGAGCAATTCTATATAAGAATGCATAATGAATATATTTGGAATGAATATATAAAAACACAAAAAATTCATCTCCCATCTGGAACTTCGTTTCATCACCCATCTTTTACATGTTATTCAATTCTTCTCTTTAAAATTTTGAAACAATCTTTTTTGATTTATAGTCATTGTAAATTCTTGTTAAGCCTTTTCCTTTGAAATATATATTTTCAAAATTAAGAGATTCACGGAGGTGATATTACGGAGGTGAGGAGAATGCTCTAAATATGAACCAACATATTTATTTATTTATTTGAGAATTATTTTTGTTCTTTAAATCAACATATGTTGTATAATTACATTAGCAATATATAAGCAAATATCTTGGGGTTGATTGAGTCACCTTAAATTTTCAGTTCATGGATGTGAGAATCTCCAATAACCATGGTTGCTTTTTTATAACAAAATGTAATACCTCACTATAAAAACAAATTTCTGACTTATAATTTAACAACCGCAAACATACCGGCTAACTTTAGCATCATGTTAAACGAAATCGGATAATAATTTTGCCATTTTTTAACAGGAAAATCCAACGACAATTTATTGTGTGACACTCCTTTCCGTAATCAGAAAACAAACAAAAATACAAAGAAAGTAATTAACATGCTAAGTTACTTTGCTCTTGAGATAGTAGTAGCTAGAATAATAATTATTTAACTATTTTGTGTTCAATTAAATAAGTAATCAAACATTTTCCATAGTAGCATTGGGTGTGTGACATGACACCGAGGTGAGATCTCACATACTGTGTACTAAGAAATAAAAAATATAAAGTAATTATAAAAACTTATGCACACAACACATTTAGTGTTCTTTCACTTTCAATAGAAAACATAAATTAATTCAAAAATGTTCATGTCAAATGCTGAAAAGGCTTTGTGACTGGAATGGTACACTTTTTGGAGAATGACCCATGTTATCTGCCTACCTGTATTTTACTTTAGAATATTTTTGAAATATGAATTCCATAAAAAACGGACAAAATTCCTGCACTTGACACTTACATAAATACGTATATCTATTAACTTATAAGTTGTTAGAATATATACTATGCATTAAAATAAACGAAAAACCCTAGATTTTCATATTAGCGTAGTTGTTTTAATTTGAGGATGGAGTATATCATTGTTAAAACAGCAGTGATGTGTAGAAAAGCTGACCCACACGGGATGCGGAATGACCCTTTATTAGATTTAAAAATGTAAACCGCAGACCTAAGTTAGCTGCAATTTTATTAAGAGGTTTAAAAATCTCTATATTTTAAATCCTAGACCAGCTCGTTTCAGGGCCATTCTATGAAAATGGATAAAATGTCCTGCAGTTGACACTTACAGAAATATCTATACCTATTAATTTATAAGGTTTTTAAATATAAGCTATGCATTAAATGTTACAAAAATACCTTGAATTTCATATTAGCATAGTTGTTTTAATTTGAGGATATAATAACATTGTTAAAACAGCAGTAATATGTAGAAAGAATTACCCACACGTGACGTAGAATGGTCTACATGCATAGGAAACAGCGTAGGAAATATATATATATATATATATATATATATATATATATATATTACATTTCCACAGGTTTAGAAACTGGAACAAATTTATTTTATCATTATACGCTTACACGATATGTTGGTAAAAAGATTGAGTTACTTTATAAACATTAATTGGCTTAACCTATTGCTTTCCCCATGTATTGCAAATGACATTGCGCATAACCTTTCCTTAACATGATCCAAAAGTAAGATTTTAAAACTCTTCCATTATTTTTCGTCTTTATACAGGATTTACTTGTTAGCTATGATTCATTTCATAAGCAACATTGACATAAGCTATAAAAAATTACACTGTTTTTTTCAGAATAATAACCTTAACCTATTACCTATTAAATGTTTGTTTTTTTAAACGTCTTGTTTAACAACGTATTCTAAACATGTTCTTTTGATAAATTTTGATAAATAAAAGAAAATTCACAGAAAAAAGTTTCCGAACTAAGAAACGTCTGTTGCTGTATTACTATTGTGAGATTTTTGTTAACCACTTGATGGGCGGTAGAATATTTTTATACTACTTATTTTTTATGAAGATTTGTACTAAAATTTACAGGAAATATATACCTTTTTAACTTCGGGGATAAAATTGTTGTAAAATATGTTTTCGAAAATTCTACTATGAATTCAACATTACAGAAATAAAATTACTTGCCCTTTAAAAGTTTAAGTAAATTATTCCATTTCACTCCCATTCTAGAAAAAAGCATTCAGCAATGCACTGATTGATGAATGCACTAGTAAAAAGCATTCACCAATACATTGATTGATGAATGCACTAATAAAAAGCATTCACCAAAACTTGAGGGACGCATGGCTCAAAAAATAATTATTATTTTCACATGAAATTACAAAGCTTTGAACTACTCATAAAAACAAATAAAAGACAGCAAACAGCGTAAATTGCATCTGTGTAGCCCTGTCAAAAGATTTGGGCTCAACATTAATTTAAAATGAATAAAAAAAGCTCTCTTTTAAAATCATATTTATTAAAAACCTATTCGTATGATTCCAACTTAATTTTGGTTACTTAGTCACTTTTCCATAGAAAAAAGAACTTTGTTTCAATGGCAAATAAAACATTGAACTACAGAGATGTCAAAATCGTACTCTGTTCAGTCCGTAATATATAATCTAGACAGATCTTCTAAAATTGTTTCGTATCATTTGGCGGAAAAAACAATTTGACATGGTACCTCGCTTTTAATGGAACTTATTTATTTAACAGTTCCAGATTACATCTTAACCGATCTTATTTATTTAACAGTTGAGTTCCGGACTTCATTTTGCGAATTATGAGTTTGGTCTGACGTAGGAAGGAGGCTGAGAGAGCTAATTAGCTTTTTAGAATCTTACATACTTACTAGCTTAACATCGTCTTTCTTATGGCGTGATCGCGAATTCTGATCAAAAACTTGTAATTTTTCCAGCAGAAGGAGAATATGTCAATTGGCTAAAAACTAATTTAATTGGTTTAAATTTTTATTTATTTTTGTTGACATCTATTCTTTTGACCGCGAGAAGGATCTGGCGTGTCCGGCTGCAGCAAAATCGTCCTCAAATAAGAACTAATTTTTAGTTTTAATAGCTAAGTTTAATATCTGAGAGTACTATTTCTTGGACCAAGAAAGTAACTTTCAAGGGATATTCCTAATTACATTCAGAAATATGCAGTAAAATTTAGAAAATATTTAAAATATTAAATTAATTTAAATCTTAGAATTTAAAAGGGATTTCGATATTTAAGAATTTCATATCTCCCCTAAAAGATGAACTCCTCCAAGCTTATATGCAAGACTGGTGGAACTCAACCGGAAGACGAAAATATAAAGTTAGTAAATAAGCAATTTTCATTTACTTAAGGATTCAGATTAAAGTTAAGGTTAAGCTAAATTTAAGGTTACTAAGGATTGAGGGATGCAGTTATATGCCGGACATTTAAGAGTTAAGGTTTAGAGGTGAAATTTAAGATTTTTAGGTTTTTATCCTGGGTGTTCTGTATTTCAGGGTAGTGATGGCTGAAGACTTAAAAGTTAGAAAATATGGTACTGCTTGGTTATCCTGTCGACCAAAAATCTATCACCAAAATATAAGATTAAATGCCAATAATGGTTGATCGTAAATGTCACATTCACTTGATTTTAAGCAAGTTGCACGCGTTTAGTCATAAAGTTATTTTTATTTCGACGTTTTATTTGTATTTTTATTGATGTTATACTAATTTATTTGTCTTTCGTTATTTAAAATAAAAAATTATGTCAATTTGTATAATTTGGCAAAATTGGTCCACGGGATAGCTAAGTAGTACCAAAAATATTTTAATTAATGTCAATTTTAGACTTAAAAATGGATTTTAATACTTTAATATCTTATATATATTTATCTATCTCTCTCTCTCTATATATATATATATATCATAGCCGACAACATGTACGGTTTTTTCATACCATTAAAATTCAATAGTAAATTTTGCCTTATTTAATTACCGAAATCTAACGGTTTTCAGCTATTAAATAAGGCTAAAATTTCTGTTAAATTTTAGTGGTAAGAAAAATCAGCACACGTTGGCAGCTATGATATATATATATATATATATGTATATATATATATATATATGTATATATATATATATATATATATATATATGTATATATATATATATATAATTATCTCATTCCTCGATATCAACTTCGCCTGAAATCTGGAAAAAGCCACATCATATACTGGCAAAAAGTAGCATGATTCGTCAAGACAACACAGAGCTTCATTGTGATATGCTATTCACGTTCTCCTGCGACGGACAGTAAAATTCGTAATTCTCGGAACATCAGTTATTCTCATAGAATAATACTCGCGCAACTGCTACATCTTCAGTAAAACGAAAGAAGAAACTGGAAACGAACTATTTCATCACCAGATATGGTATACGAACGTAATTATAGCAATTTTCCTATTGACCAACTAAACAACATTCTTAGGTTCAAACCTTATACAAATAACAAATAATAATTTTTTTCATCATTTCAAACCTTTCTGGTCCCATTAATTCCGTTAAAAATCTATTAATACACTATTGATATAAAATGGATATAAATTCGAGAACTTGTCAAAGGGGTTATTTTTAAAAATAAGAAAATAGTTATGCTGTGTTAAAATGACATACCTTAGAATTATGCTTAGAGTTCAGACACTTGTTTTACGCTGCACACTTATGTTATGTTATTTAAACTTTTATACTTAAACTGTGATACACTTTTATAAAACATAATTCTTTACTCGGCTCGCTAAAAAAAAAAAAAAATAAATATATCATGACCCCGTAAACAGGGGTTACTTTGACCCTGGGGAATTAAGGTTTTTTATCAGTTCTAGGTCTAGTGTGTTAAGAGTATTTACGTGATATACTGAGTATGGTTGAACTACAGAGGTGTGAAAATTATTAGAATAATTGTGAAATTCACAATAATATCTTGTTTTATTAAAAAATAATACATTATTTTAAAAATATTGATGCATTTAATATTTAGTGTGCATCCCCTTGTTTTTTATTAAAGATTCGATGCGTCTTGGCATACTTTGTATGAGTTTTTGGCAATTAATTTGTATTTCGTTGTCATGGTGCCAAATTTGGATGAGTCTTTCTATCAGACCATTCTTGTTTGTGATATTGCATTTCTTTAGTTTTTTCTTTACAATGGCCCAAAGATGGGCCATTGTAAAGATGGGGTTCATATCTGTATTGTTTCAAGTCCATGGAAGTGTTTTCTTTATTTAAAAATTAAAGAAATACAGCATCACAAACAAGTATGGTCTGATAGAAAGACTCATCCAAATTTGGCATCATGACAACGAAATACAAATTAATTGCCAAAAACAAAAACTCATACGAAGTATGCCAATACATATCGAATCTTTAATAAAAAACAAGGGGATGCACACTAAATATTAAATGCATCAATATTTTTTAAATAATGATTATTTCTTTAATATAACAAGCTTTTAATGTAAATTTCAGAATTATTCTAATAATTTTCACATCTCTGTATGTCAGAAGAACTATGACTGATTGATTTTTTTTTTTTTTTTTTTTTTTTTTTTTTTTTTTTTTTTTGTGGTCCCTGTAACTCTAAACAGATTTCAAGTAACCCCAGTTTACGGTTTTAAAATGGGTTACAGATAGTGTTGCCAGGTGTCCCGATTTACGCGGGATATTCAGACATTCAGAGGTTCCATGACAAGGTGTCCCGCGAAACCAATGCGCGGGACGATAAAAGACCCGATTTTTTAAATGTAGAAATTCTGCGGATTTATATTTAGTACCATGCTCTTCGTTAATCTGCATCGAGTGAAAAACCATAAAATACTGTGAAACCTGTGCAGACAGAATGTATCAATAACGGGAAAATGTTATATCATACAAAGAATGCAATACAAATCTATCTGCATAGACAGAAACCAGTTTAGAACGGAATTCTTTGCAGTTCCTAGCGATTCGGTTATCACATATTTTACTGCACATGTTTCAGTAAACCGTGTGTAAATTTAACCTGTTTTAAAAGTAAACATTTAATCGTCCCTATAGTACTATACAATTATACATACTAAATTGGAATTTATTTTGAGCCCCTAGCGATTCCGCTTTCAATGGTATTACTGGATAGCACTGCTGTATTTATTTAGTATATTTAAGCCTGCTAAGACGGAATCGAGGGGTAAAAAAAAAATCAGATTTGAACAGATTTTGTCTTAAAAGGTAAAACTGTATAGTAATCCTACCATAGGGACAATGAAATTTTCACGTTTAAGACCTGCTTTCGTTATAGACAAGTTCCATTTTCATAGGGTTTACTGTATTTTTATGTCCCGATTTAGAATCCGCTACCCTGCATAGTTTATCTCCTTCTGCTGCTTTTTGTGATAATGGAACTGGCAACACTAGTTACAGATAAAAAGTTTATAGGTACTGCTATAATAGAATGGCGAAATTTCATCATAATGACAGAAAAACTCTTTATGTAAAAATATAGATATGTTTCATTATTCCTTCTAAATAAATAAACAGACATTTCTTTTATATGAAACTATTTTTGATTTTATGATTCAGAATTTACACTTTATCATTCTTTGAGATGCTTGCTAAATCTATAACTACTTAATTTTTTTTTGAGAAAGGTATCTTGATAATCAGTTATAAATGACATCACCGAAATTAAACTCAATTTGTAAAGTCAACTACCAAATAGAAGACTAAAGTAATTTTCGTACACGACTAAAGTCATTTAACCCTTTCGGCCTGTCAGTCCCAAATGTGTTCCTTACTTTTAAAATGCTTTAAACTATAAATAACGCCTTGCAGATACGTAGAAATCTCATAATCCACCGCCTCCTGAATACTACGCCTGAGCTCTGACACAAAAATGGCGGCTGTCGAAGGCGGATTTTTTTCAGCGTATGTACGGTCCTTTAAATTTTGGTACGAATAACTTTTAAAAGTTTTTTACGCTTTACTTTTCTGAGATTAAACAAGTCAAATAAATATTTTATAAAATTCTGGTGTCAAAATTTAAGGGACCGTACATAGGTTTAATAATATTAATAGGTTAAAAAATATCCGCCTTCGGCAGCCGCCATTTTTGTGTCAGAGCTCAGGCCTAGTATTCAGGGGGCGGTGCATAATCACATATGTGCATTCTATATTTAGACTTTTTATTGGACAAGTAGCTTTGAAATAGTAAAAAAAAAAAAAAAAAAAAAAAAAAAAAGTTGACAAAAGTTTTAATTTTTTTTGGACTTTAAGAAAAATGCCAGGGCCGAAAGGATTAAGGAAAATTGTTACATTATTTTGATAATCACTTATGCAACAGAATTACAACATTGGAAAGAAAAAAAATGAACAAATTAATCGCTGAATATCCTTTTTATTTAATTTTCCTTTTACGTGTTTGATAAAAATAACATCTAGTTATTTTTTCTTATTAATGCAAACTTATTAAAATGAGAACAAAAATTAAATGATATTCCATTTATTCGGAAAAACCGTCTAGCAACATGTGTTTTCACTTAATTGTTTTCTTTTGAATAGGAACAAATAAATTCATGTATTTTTTTAAATAACCTAATATTTATGTAAATGCTTTATTTTATTTCAAAAACTATTGAGTAATAAAAGTAAAAAAAAAAAAAAAAAAAAATTCTACTTACATATACTTTACTGAAAAAAAAAAAAATAAACGACTCTAATTTCTATAAATCAATTAAATCATTTACTTTCTTGGAGAAAATATATATTATACTGTTAATTACTGAACAATGTGCTGAGAAAAGTTTTGGTAATTTTCTTTTTATGCTTAAACTTGTTTGATTTTCATCGTTTCTCAAAAGAACTCTTGGATTAAAGTACTCTAAAAATAGATAATATCTTTTAATGTATCACTTTGAATAGCATGAATTAAACGCCTAAAATAAAAATAATTATCACTGTTTGCAAAGCTATTGATACAACAATATAAATAATTAACTTATTTGGTGATATAATCGCGCTTTTAATTTTATGTCGGATGAAAAATGTTTTATTAAAATGTTAGTCTTTTTTATATGTAAATAAGTTTTATTCAGACTATCTCAGTTCAAAAGTAATTAAAATATTTTGAAAATGTATTTATTATTTTTATTTTGAAAAGTCTTTTTATGTCACAGAATAGTGTTGTATGAAAACATCAATAGCAAATATCATAGTAAAAAGCCTTTTAACACAGATAAAATCTCATAAATAGATAAAATTTCGAAAATCAATGTTGATTCTTTCAAACTTATATGACATTTAAAAGCATTTATATTTCGAATCATGTTCAATTTTTTTCTCATAAATTTTAGCTAAATAATTAATTCTCTAACATGCAGATAATATTTTTTTTTATAATGTATGTATGTTTACAAATACAGCAATCATAAAAATCTAGCAGGATTTTTTGTTTAAATCTGTTTTGTTTAAGAAGACATCTTTCTTTTAAACTAGTTGGAACGACAAAAAGCGTCAAGAAAATTTTCTATTATAAAATATAGCTTCGTAATTTAAATCACTATTTTTAATTAACTTTATTTGAAAACTTTGAAGTAAACGATAATCAAGTAAGCTTTTGAAAAATGCTGAAATCTGATTTGTCATTTCTTTTTCTCATCTTAAGCTTAATAAACATTCTTTAATCTTTAAGCCATAGAAGAACGTTATTAATGTAGTTTGCTATGAAAAACCTAAGAGCCAGTTTATTTCCTGTTTTAGTTATGGGCATTAGTTGCGCAAACGACGATGTGGGATAGGAAAAAAATATTTAAATATAAATATTAAAATTGAGGAAGAGAAAAGTTCAGACAATCTTTAAATTTTAAATTTTATATATTGAGAAATTCTTATACATATACAGGTTGATTCAAAATACCGTGATTTTAATTATTTTTCTATTGTCTGCTTTGCCCTTTCATTTTGGCCATGTTATTTTTGATCACCCTAGGACGAAACACCCAGTTATTGACATCTAACCAGTAACTGCCACTTCAGCAAAAATCTAACTCAAATAAACATTTTCTTGTAAAATTCTGAAAATTAGTGTCATTTAGTTATAACACAGACACTTATTTTTATTTTGGAGTCAATTTATTCATCACAAGTAGGCCTAGAACATATTCAGTGTGAAAGGAATTTTTGAGAACACAAAATGTGCTATTTTGAGGCAACCGTCTTCTTTCTAAAATTAAGGTAGTGCTCTCTTTCTTTAATTGTAAGGCAACTATCTTAATTTTTTTAAGTTATACGTGTAGGAATAAGTTAAAAGATGCCTATGATATATTAAGGCCATGATTTTTAGTTTATATTTACTTAATTTAGCTGAATGTGGGTGGGGGATGGCAGTTATTGGTTCCATGAATTCCATTTCACCAGTTCCCGACAGGTGTCTCAGCTTTTGGTTATATTAAAAATTGAGATCTACCATTTGAACTGTTTAAAAGAATACATTAATAATTTAACCTTACCTTGTACTGAACACAATAAAAATTAAAGTTTTTTTAGCAGCGTCTGACACCAGTTGTCAGTTACTGGTTTATAAATGTCAGTTATTGGATATCTGCGATACTAATAATTCATAACATGAAAAAGAACACATGCATCTGTAGTATGTATCATATATCAATAAGATTTAAGTAATTTGTTTTTATAATAAAGTTTAAAGTATTCTTAAAGCATAAATTCCTTCAAATATAAAATAACTTGTTTTTATCTATGCAAATAACATGACAGACACGGGTTGACTTTGTATGTGTCAGTTATTGGTTTTTCAAATTACTGTCCATGCCAGTTACTGAAGTTATTGACCATTTATATTAAAAATAAATAATACAACTTATAATTTTCAAAAATTTTGGCAAAAATGATTTTTTAATGTATATCTGTTCTCCCTTGAAAAAGAATGATAAATAAAAAATGGATTTAAAATTTTATATTAGTGATTTTAACAAGAAAGAATCATTAACATGTCAGTTACTGAGGGTTTTTACCCTATATTGAAAGCTTACACGTAAACCTCATGGAGTTTTACATCTTATGATTGGTTTATACAATTACTTTTTTCATTGCGTTCTAATAATATGTGATGTGTAATGCTTTCATAGTTTCACTTAACTGAAAACTAATTTACATCACGTTACATTAAAAGAACATCCGTGTAACGATTTGAACATATGTTTGATCTAAAATAATCTTTATATATTAAAGTACCAATGTTTTATTTTCCGTTTATGTATTCTTTACCTTGAAATAAAAAGTAATTTTGACAATTGCAAAAATTTTAAATTAATCTTTAGTAAATTCATGACTATTCTGCTATGGTCGAAACGATGCGGAGCAAGTTTAAGCCTTTAAGGGGTCTCAAGACTCTTAAAAAGGGAAAATATGAAAAAAAAACAATTTTCAATATTAAATATCTAACGTACACGATTTAAAAACACAATTTTTATTAGGATTAAAAGATACACGTATGTTCTTTCATTTCATGTATTTAAAAAATTGCAAGATACAGAATTAGAATTTATAGAGCACTCGAAACTGTCAGACATTTGTCGAGCAGAAAATTGGTATAAAAGCTTACACGCAGGATTACAAAATAAATTTTGGCTGATATGTTTTGTGCGTAATTATACTTCACATTATAATAATTACCCTGAACCTAAATAAATTTGTATTTAAAGCATTTTTATATTTTAAATATAAAGTTGTATTTAGCTAATACAAAATTTTGAAAATTTCAACAGTATAATCCCTCAAAAAGGTATTGGTTTGAACAATAAAAAATGAGATTTTAGATTCAGTTTCTACAAACTAACATTAAACATGTGTTTTGAAATTTTCATGAAAAAATATTCAGAAATTTTTGAGATATCCTACACGTTATAGCCAAAACGTCATTTGGAGAAAAATAACTTCAAAGTTTTGGAAACGCTGCTTTAGCTATTGAGCGGGTATAATTCTAATAGCCATAACTTCTGTTTTAATCGGAATTTCAAGGAAAAAATCATACCAAAATGTTCAGAAAAGATAGATGTTTAACATCTAAAAAAATTAAAATTTCGAAAATTTTGGAGCTCTGAGACAAAGCCTACTGCAAATTTTTGATTATGATTAACTTTCAAACGGAAATATGTTAAATTATACTTTTTGAAGATTCCTACTAAATTAAAATAGCAGTTTTTCGTTTATTAAAAAGACAACATTACGGTATTCGTTTCTGCTAAATTAAAATTCTACAGATGACATTTAAGAACCGAAACTGCATATAAACCAGAAAATGACAAAACTGAAACGTAATAATATCAGTTGTAGTTAAACAACAATATACTTAAGTTACTGTTTTTTTGTTTTAGATGTAAATTTTTTAAATATTATGTATTTAAATCTTTCGACTTTACACGTTTTGTCGAATATCTATTGAAATTCTCGACGAATTGTGCTTGAACTTTTAGGATGTGAAAAAAAATGCTTGACAACATATTTTTCAATGAAGGGAATTTTTCAATTTCACTAGGACAACTATGGGGCTAATAATAAATTTAATAATAAAATAATAATATTTCCCATGTGACAGAAAATGCACAAAATAATCTGTCACTGTGTTTAAATGACTATGTGAGCCCAGTTCAATGTATTGTGCATTTGTGTACGCGTAGCACACATAATCGTAAAGAGGTTAACGTTTCTGTAAAAAATCCACATGTTTTTTGTTTATAGCATCCAGAGTTTTCAACCAAATTTAACACAACTTTCCAAAAACCTGTCAAAGAAGAGTAACAACAGTATGCTGCGATTAAAACATGAATATATTGAATAATTGATCAGATATGGCATTTGTATGAAATACTGTTTAACTGCGCATGCGTTTCATTTTCCAAAATTTTTATTTCTTAATTTGGTAGTTAGTTGTTTAGGGCAACTTATATAAAACCTTCAGTCAAATATCACGAAAATTCAGAAAGATTCTGGCTATACAGTGAGTTGTTTTCTAAAAGCAGCTGGCTGGGTTACCACTGGCGACAACTTTTATATTTTATCCGCACCACTATTTAAAATAAATTAACTTTTATAGTATATTTCTGCGGCTTATGTTGTAAAAATATTTTTTGTTTCGAGAAAGTTGTGTCAATAAAATTTAGAAATACGCCAATGGCAGCACTGACAGCTACTTTTAGAAAGCAACTAACTCATTGCATCCTCAGAATTGTTTTGAATTTACGCGATATTTGACTGAAGTTTTTATATAAGTTTCCCTAAATAGCCTGACTACCAAATTATGTTATAACAGTTTTGGAATCTTCCACGCATGCGCAGTTAAATTTATTTCGTACAAATGCCCATAGCTCATCAATTACTCAATATATTAATGTTTTAATTGCAGTATACTGTAGTTACACTTCTTTGTCAAGTTTTTGGAAACCTGTGTTAAATTTGAAGACTGTATATTATAAAAAAAAACTTTCGAATTTTTTACAGAAACGTTAACATCTTTACGATTATGTGTGCTACGCGTACACAAGACGTGGAACTGGACTCACATAGTCATTTAAATACAGTGACAGATCATTTTGAGCATTTTTTGTCCCATGTGTTATCGCCAATATTATTTTATTATTAAATTAATTATTAGCCCCATAGTTGTCCTCGTGACTAAATCTTCACTGAAAAATATGAAGTCAAAAATGTTTTTTACATCCTAAAAGTTTAAGGACAATTCTTTGAGAATTTCAGCAGATATTCAACAACACGTGCAAAATGGAAAGAGCCCCATCACTTACCCTTAATTTTTAGACCGGTTGTCAGCACATAGAGTTCAATAGGCGAAGCGTTGTCAATTTAAATAAAACGTTTTGGGTACGACTTACGGCCTGAACACTTTTTGACTCAGTTGGGAAAATGCCAATTCGTATGATTTGTATAATGTAAAATATTTAGAAATTATATTAAGTTGTTATCGGAACTTTCTAAAAAATAACTTCAAGCTTTTGTATCCCTTAAGATAATTCAAATTCAATAACTTTTAAAAATATATACAGGAATAAAATTATCATTAAATACCTAAAGTTGAAGTCAGTAAAATTTTCTTCTCAGATAAAAGGTTTCAAACTTTCAATAATAGAAGTTTTTAATGCAATTTTGATGTTTTCTTTTGCCAAGCTTGAAAAAATAACCCACCTTCTCAACAATTTGAACAGATAAAGAAGTACGCAATTCTTATTTCTTTAAAAGTTTTTAGTTTACGGTTATATTTTTATTTCTCTTCATGTTATATTAAAGATAGAAAGCAGCACGTAACTTAGTTTTTGCTCAAACTTATCTTGCCATAGAAAGAAATTCAATTCCCAGGATCCGATCAATAACAAAACTTGCAAGGAAAATACGCTGATTGTAACATAAAAAGGTGGATTTCTAACGTGATTTTGTGCATCTAGATGTCATTTTCAGATTGAAATCTTCCAGGATTTTATTGCAAAATTTTATAATATTGATCGTAGAACTTAATCGTTTGTAGCGTTTATTAACTTGAAAACTTTTTTAGCCTTTTTCCTAATTTATTTACAAAATATTCTGTATTAAAATTGTTATTCGTGGGTTTTTTTAATCTAGCCTTTTTAGAAAGAAGCTGTTGTAATTAATTGCATAATTTATAAATATAACAACATTGTTTCTATAACATTAGAATTAACAGAAGATTAATATTCTGCAAAACATTTATGTAGATATGTAATTTAACAAAAGTATAAACTGATGAAATTCACTTCATCTATAATTTTCATTTTTAGCGAAACGTGATACAATAAAGGCTACTTCAGTTCATAATAGGTAGGTTATTATGTTTAAGCAATAACTATTTTAAGATAAGGGGCATTGCATTCTAAACATATTGAGATTTTACCTTAAATCCTAACAGAGATTTTAAACCGACAGATTTTTAATTTTTCGTACTGTACTAATTATAATTTTTTGCAACAATTATAAACTTCTCACTCGTGTTTGGAAAATCATAACCGGCCGAAGTTTTTAATTAAGGGAAAAGTTTTAAACATGAAATATTTGAAGACATACATTATGTGCTATTTTTTTAATTACAAAATGCAGATAACTGAAACTTACATATTCCCTCAAACTGTGGTATCTATCATGCAAGAAAATTTATCATTAAATTACTATCATTATATGTATTACTAAAATTTTACAATAAAATATTAACGAAAATGATTATGCACAGTATATTAAAATTTATTAAACAAAAATATATTGTGAATTTCTGAATATTAATTTACCAAGTAAATTTAAAGTATCTAAAAATTATAATTCTAAATATGTGTAGGTAACAAGAAACATATATGACATCATGATAAATACGACACAGCAGCACCACTTATTTGACTACTTACCCAAAAAGCTAATCAGCAATATTTTATGTCAAGATTAAAACTAAATAAGAACTTTCATGTATTTCCGGACATTAGTTCTTGAGTTACAGTGCCCACAAAACGCACGTAACACACAAATAGATAGAAGTCGATCGAAAGCTATTCAAATGTTACTCAGATATTCCCAAGTCAAAAACATGGACCATTCCAATACATTTCTTCTTATGAGTATAGCATGAAATGATATAATGGCAACATATTCAAATGAATAAGTGATTTGTTTTCTTAAAAGCTCAATATTTACAAAATAAATGCTTTAAACAACATACTTTTGCTTGCTAATACATCAAAAGCAAACGTGTGTGTCTACTTTTTAAAATAAAGATTTCAGGCTAGGATGCTAGGCAAAATGTATTTATCTTCTTTATAATTCTGCGTTGTTCGCATTACACTTAAAAAAAAAATAAAAAAAAAAAAATCTGTAAAGTTACTAAACTTTTTCTTGGAAACTGGGATTCCTAGAACTTTTTATGTAACGGCAACAAGAAAAATTCCTGTAATAGACGCTGTTACAGGAATTTTTGTTGTTGCCGGTACATAAAATGTTCTAGGAATCCCAGTTTCCTAGAAAAACTTTAGTAACGTTACAGATTTTTTTTTTTTTTTTTTTTTTTACAGTGTAGACATAGAAATAAGGAATATTAATTTGCTTTTAAAACGATTGGTTCAATTAAATTTACTTTAACGAGATTCTTAAAACATATTTTAAATACATATATAATATTAATAATAGATGAAAACAATAATTTTATATGATGAAATTTGTTTTAATATTTGAGATGAACTTCGTTTAAAAATCCGTTTAAAAAAAATCCCTTCAAAATAATATTTTACTGAGTTTTATCTGAAAGCGACATAAAAACTGAAAAGACTAATTGAAAATTCTTTCATTTTTTATCTAGAGAAATTTCATTTGAACGTTTCAAATCTCAAATAATAATATTTTCAGTGAGCATATTGAACCGCTTTTATATTAGAAAATTATGCAAAGCTCACTGTATGGTAGTTATAAAACTTTTTTAATTCAAACAGTTGAAATTCTATTTGGAATTACAACAATAAAATTTTATTTAAAATATTTTATTGTTTAAAATTAAATTAAACTAGATATATATAATGATAAAATTTTCATAATTAACAATAGCTTATGGTAAAATTTTCTTATGCATAATTTGTATAGAAATTAGGAGTACAAGAATAATGTTTTATGCAAGTTTTATTGAAATTTGAAATTTGGATTAGTTCCATTATACCACTAAAAAAGCAGCATGGTTAACACTTTATTTAAGTACTGACATTTTAAATGACTTACCTTTTTAATTAAATTTACTTAATTCAGATAAAAATTATTAATTCAAACTGATAAACTTATTCCACTTCGAATATTAATTATGTTCTTTCATCAGTACGAAATGGCGCATTTCATTCATTTATTTTATTTCTTTTATTATTTTTATTATTAATTTATCAACGCAATGAATAAATATGTGTAAAGCAAATTGAAATTTTTTTATTTTAATAAATGGCTTTGTTCTCAAAAGTTAATTTTAATTTCTTGTTGACTATATTCATCGTTTTGATGTCATTTCGTGACGAAAAAAATATAAGTAATTAGGTTTTTAAATTGACGAAATTAGCCTCATTATAAATATAGTTTTCAATGAATGTTTTTATTTTAATTAATTTTTTTTTTACTATATTATTAGAAAAGTTGCTTCACAAATAACCCACATATTTCCTCTAAAGCATACATAAACTAAATTTCTAGAAATAAAAAACCTCTGGCTTTCATATTTTTTCATGATTAAATATTATTCACGTAGAATCTGCGTAAATAAATTATTTAATTAAATGCACTGTTGTACACTGTAAAAAAAAATCTGTAAAGTTACTAAAGTTTTTCTAGGAAACTGGGATTCCAAGAAATTTTTATGTAACGGCAACAATAAAAAATCCTGTAACAGACGCTGTTACAGGAATTTTTCTTGTTGCCGTTACATAAAGATTTCTTGGAATCCCAGTTTCCTAGAAAAACTTTAGTAACTTTACAGATTTTTTTTTACAGTGTACGATACAAAGCACAATTCAAAATATAAGATGCTTGTTATGCATCTGTGAAATTAAGCTTATTAAATAAGAATTAAGAATTATTTTAGAGTTTATTTATATTATTTTTTAGTATATAATATAAGTAAAATACGTTTCGATCGAAAATGCTTCATCAAGTTTGTAAAAGAAGCGATTTTGTCTGTTCCGTTTATCGTAAATCAAGTTGTTAATATGAATTCTGCTTTGAAATTGCCGATTTCGGAAGATTTTCTGGAACACAAAATAAATACTAATGTACAGTGATAGAAAACAAGCATAACAATGTTTACCAGTAAATATTATGTAGACATACTGAGTAATAAATAAATGCAAACCTAAACAATGGAATGAAAAATGGAGACGAAAAATCAAAGAGAAAAATACATTGAAAAAATATCTCAAAGACTGCATCATGTGCATTTTAAGGTATTGTTGTGTCAGTAAATAAAGAGGTTTGGTTTCGTTTTGTAAATATAAACCAATACCATGTATATCTGATACGTAAAATATGGGTATATGAAGAATGAGGTGTTGTATTCGAAATTGATAAAGTTTATTACTACTTTACGTGAACTGTCGTGGTAAAAAAAGGAAACACCCCCTACTAACTCTGTAATCAATTCTAATAGAAGAAAGTTACTGGTATCAAGCGATTGAAAATATAGCCAACTTCTTAAATGATGTATATAAAATTTGCTTAGGGGCCCTCTACAGATAAAAACCAGACCAGATATTGTTTTTTTAATGGCAACCTACAATTTTGAGAATATATTTTTAATTTATGGTTCAGAATATGCCTAGAACCAAATTGGTATGATACGTCTTCGAATTATAAGCATTCAAATTTTAGAGCTTCTAACGTTAAATTACATTTTAACATTTTTATTAATATCTCCTGAAATTATAATCCTAATGTGGTAATTTTTTCTGTGGTTATAATACTAAAAAATCCAAACATAAATACATTGAATTTGCAATTAAAAAAATTATAATATTGGTAATAAAATTGATATTCGAAGAAAATACGAATTGCAACTTACACTATAAAAACAAATCTGTAAAGTTACCAAAATTCTTCTAGGAAACTGGGATTCCTAGAACTTTTTTATATATCGGCAACAACAAAAAGTCATGTAACAGAGCATAGAACTTTTGCACCGTGAATCAAAAAATATGTAAGGTTGCTAAGAATGTTTTAGGAATCTGGGGTACCAAGAACTTTTTATGTAACTGCAGCCAGGGATACAAATAAAATTTTAGTAAGATTACTATAATTTTAGTAGATTATTTTGTAAAACTGCAGATTTTTGTTGCTTTATAAAGTTAGTTTTACATATTTACATCTTTTTTTATACAGTGTGCAGATAAAATTTTAGTAAACATACAGATTTCTGCAACTTTACATCTGTAGAATTACAGATTTTTTTTTCCAGTGTACAAATTCTTTGATAGATTTATATATATTATGTCCTGTTTTATGCGAATTCACAATTTCAAAATTTTCTTTAAAAAACTTCAAAATTGTAGTTTAAGTGCGCTCTATGATGTGTAGCAATGCAGAATTTGAAAAATAAGTTTACTTTACTCATTTTATTGAAACATATGTGATGCAATAGTCGAAACATATTAAGTGAGTGAAATGGCCATATTGGCAAGAAAATATACATTAATAGAAGTAACATAGTTATTCTGCAGCATTTCAACAATTGAGTACCAAACTTCATTTTGGATACAGCCCCTAAAATACGATCATTTTAAAATAATTAATTTATCTGAAAGTAATCGTACGAATTTCATGAAAATTTGTATTTAAACTAATTGAAGGGTGTAGAATTTAATTATGGTGTCAAAATTGGGTTTTGCTGTTGAAAACAAAGTTTGGGTTCGTTTTGACATGTAGATGGCCCCCTAAGCAAATTTTATATACATCATTTAAAAGAAGACTGTATTTACAATAGTTTGGTACCAGTAACTTTCTTCTACAATAATTTAGTGCAGAGTTAGTAGGGGGTTTACAGTATTTTTTTTTCTACGACTGTACGTATTTAAGAGATGTATTAATTTTGTAAATGTTGTTACTATTTTAAAATAAGTAATACTGGTAAGGTTAAGAAGATGGGCGAGTATGATTTAGCATACTGGTCGTCATAGTCATGTCGTTCTTTTTCTTTATTTTGTTTAAATAAATCCTGTTGCGTTAATTTTAAATAGTTACACGTGCATTTATTAACCCAGAAAGTTTTTAAGTTAAAAAAAAAAAGAATTCTGGTTCTCTTACGAGTTTGGAAACTCTCTTCTAATTATAATGTAACTGTCTTTAAATTCATGTAATTTTATTTTCTGTTTCATTCAAAGGAAGGAAAACGTCACCAGTTAAATTGGCTCTATCCGATACGCGATCGCAGTCATAGATATTGTAAATGTAAGAGTCACTTTAAGTATCAAGAACAGTGTCACTTTTAGATATTTAATCAGGGACAACATGTTTCAACAATAAAAATAAATACATAAAAAAAATTTTGATTAAAAATATAACTTTTTAGGATACTAGAATTGAATGAAAATGATGTAAAATATTCATGAAAACTAATTCAGTTTCTTCTACCGCAAGATGTATGCACAAAAAAAAATCCAGCTCATCAATTTTGCATTTTTTAATATCTAACGTTTTATGGTAATGCAAGATAAATTAAATGGAATAAAGCTCTTATAATCAAAGAACGTATTTCGGATATGAGCTGATTACAGATCTTATGCATTAAAAAGTATTGATTTTATGATGGCGCGACACAAAATAACGGATTACATGGTACTTCAATATATGGGTATAGAAAAAATTTTAATATACCACAGTACATATTTAAAAGATATTTAAGAGCCGCGTACTTTTCCACTGCAATATATTTTAATGTTTTCCATGGTTTCACAGAATAATAATGTTTAGGAAGAACTAAAAATAAAACGCTTCATCAAATCTCTCTTATTTTGTATAGATGCCTTTTAATTATGTAAGAATATATGCTCTGTATTAAAATAGTTAAGAATAATAAATAATCCATCAAAAATCATTAAATATTTTATAAATACGTGAAATTTTGTGCAGTTCGTATGAATCAATAAAAGGCTGCAATTACAGTGTTATTTTATGAATTGGATAGAAAATTAGTTATTTCAGCAAATTTTTACTTTTTAACGCAATCAACTTTTCTTAATATTTTAAAACTTTTTTATTAAAATCGTATTTTATTAACGGTTTATTTTGATCTTATGAAAACAATCTAATTTTCTTGCAGAACGTGCTAATTGTATTTGGATCTAAATTCTTTAAAAAATCACTCATAAAGCAACAACGATTTTATATCAATTATTAGGAAATAGAAAAGAATTATAATTAAAAATTCGATAACTAAAAATTGCGAAATCAATAATTAACAATTAAAACTTCGTGGCATTTAAAAATGAGAATTAAAACGGTGCGTAAACGACGTTAGAAGATAAGTCAACTTTTTAAAAATAAATAATTACATTAACATGCGAATTATGTCTTATTGATGAAACGAAAATCACAAATAAAATAAAATTTCCACCAAAAATACTCAGAATGTTTTTTTTATAGAACGTCATGTGCCTTAGTTAGAGTATAGTACCGATCAAAATACTAAGTAAATAAATAATTTTAAAAAAGTATGATTCATCCGTCATTATTATAGACTGGTTTAAAATCAAAGTGTCATTAGATTTGAAATAACAACTTTTAAAATAGGGTAACTCTAGGATAGATGGCCTTAGTTTTTAAAGATTGAAATAGAAATTCTTATGCAATGGAAGAAATTCTATAAAAATTCCTATAGAAATTCTTATGAATGCAATTACAAGAAATATTTATGTATATTTGAAATTCTTATACATATACGCATCATATTTTCGACAAGAAATAATTAAATATCGAGAACAAAAAATGGGAAACAAAATTGAAATTAAAATAGCACATGGCCATTTCTCCTTCAAGCCGAGGTGAGATGGCCATCCAATACAAGAAAGAAAAAATGAAGTTAAAACAGCAAAAATTAACAAATTTGACATCATGGAAAACACATAGAACTTTGTAAAGATGCAATTATATCACGGAAAATCAGTGAATAAAATTTGAATAAACAAAATTTAAAGCATAATTTCAATCCTTCTCTTTACGTAAAATTTTATCACACTTTCCGCATAGATCTTGATAACTTGTACACATTTCATGGAACCACGTTTGTCACCTTATGCGTTATATGCAGCAATCCTTTTTGGTTTGATTCTTCTCCAAGACCAACACAGTAAGCCACATATAATTCTATTCCCCCGGAATCTGTAGAATCTAATAATTTCAAATGCATTTCATCTTCTTCGCTGTTGGAGGTGTCATGTTTTTATTTTTTCTTGCGTTTATTTTAGATTTTTAACGATTTTAAGTTTATTTATGAACTTCAACTGTTTATGGAATGAACGTTGCCGAAGTTTTTCAATATTTTCAGAAACAAAAATACATCATTAGGCCCTATTATATTATTGCAATTGAAATATTTATATTAGTTAAAATTTAAATAATTATATCAATTAATATAATTATAAACATAAAAAATATATAATTATTTTAAAAATAATTATATCTAGTTAAAATCTTCACTCCGTAAAAATTTGGTTTGGTTTGGTTTGTATTTATAACGGCCAATTATCAACACGTGGGATATAGGCCCAAGGGGCGGGGGTTGCCATTCGTGGGGGGTCTTTCTAAGGGAACCTAACCCGTATTTACGCTTGGGAGTCCAAGGTTCGAAGAAAACCACTAAAACTCCGAACGATTAGGACGACGGGCGCGATTGGGATCGAACCCAGCACCTCCTGTCTACCAGCTTCGAGAGCAGAACTTCTCGGCCACTGGTGGGGCCCGTATAATTTTGAAATATTGATTATAGGTGGTCATCTCTCCTCGATTTGATGTGGCCATCTCTCCTAAAATTGATAGACAGATTGCCATCCAATTTAAAGCGTCACACCTCAATTGTACGCTTTGTTTTAGCCTTAAAAGCAAAGATTGGATTATATATGTGATTTAAAAGTCCTTATAGTAAAAAAAATAATAATAACATAGGTACTGTAAAACATTCAGATACCTAACCCAACAAAAATATCCAACCACAGAATTAAATAAATATTAAAACTACACTTTCTTTTTATAATTGAAAAACACAACTGCACGTCGCAATGAATGAACACGTTGATCTATTTCTTAAGAGCAAAGTTTATGCTGCAATCTGTGGTGTAGTTTTTAAAATATTTCGACTGGTCATCTCTCCTCTATGGCTATCTATCCTAAAATTACCCTATTAATATTTTTGTGGCGTATGGAGTGTTTTACGCATTTATTTTAATAACTTTGAAATTCCAATATAAAAACTCAAACGTTCTCTAGAAAAACGTTTCAATTATAAACAAAAGAATCGGATTTTTTTTACAAATATAAGGAGAAAACATAGGAGTGTCCATAAATTGAAAACAAAATTAAGATATCTTTGAAAAAATTCTTTGTTATTTTTCTTCTATTTAAAAAAAAAAAAAAAATAGTCACTTATTTAAGACCGTTTTTATGTGAGCAATGTGTTGCTAATTTAGCACATTATTCCAACAGATGTACTCAGATGATCCACATTTACAATATTTGTAGCATATGAAAATCTGGAAAATGTAATGATTGATTAATTTCGTATTAAAATGAAAATGCTGCGAATGGTTTGGGTTGAATTAAGTTGACACTTTTCTACAAGAAAACACAAAAACTGTGTGTATAGTATAAAATTAAAACTAGCTGTTTTTCTCATTAAACACTGTAAAAAAAATGTGTAGCTCTACAGATGTAAAGTTATATACTTACTAAACTTTCATCTGTAACTGTACAAAAAAAGCTGCAAATCTACAAAACTAGTTTTTGTAAAGCTACAGAAATCTTTAACTTTACAAATGAATCTGCTAAAATTACAGTAATATTACTAAAATGTTACCTGTAACCTTGGTTGCAGCTACATGAAAAGTTCTAGGCATCCCAGTTTCCTGAAAAATTCTTAGTAACGTTACAGATTTTTTGATTTTCGGCGCAAAAGTGTGTCTGTTATATGAATTTTTGTTGTTGCCGTTACATAAAAAGTTCTAGGAATCCCAATTTCCTGGAAAAACTTTAGTAAATTTGCAGATTTTTTTTTTTTTTTTTACAGTGTATCTACGTAAGTTTCTTTATAATTCTTTGTAAAGTAGGTTGTCATCCATGCATTCAAAACCGTTCAAGCAATTTCATCACTGATTTGTTTAATAAATATATTTACTAAATTTACTTGTTCATTTTCTAATTAAGTTTATAAATCTATTGGTGACTTCAAAAGTTGATATATAAAATCCAACAATTTCCATAATTATCACCAGTAATAAATTTAAATCAATTATTTTCTTATGTAATTTAATATCAAAGTAATTTACAGCACAATTTCAGGTGCTTAATCCTTACACTACGATTTAACATCTTTCCAAAACAATTTCTCTCGTGTAAATATACAAAATCCTTAATTAAGGCATTTATTTGAATATGTAAAAATTAATATAGATTATAAATGATTTTCTTTATTGTCTCTATAATTGAAAAGTTACTCTTAAATTCAAATATTCCCTACATTCTATTTACGCTCTGTATGTAGAACAAAACATTTTCATTGACATAGCTGTCAACTTTTATCATTTTTCTTTTTGAATAGTAATTTATGCGTGTTATTTCATCACAGAATATTGATCTTAAGTAAAAGGAAGATAACAATTAAAAAATAATTGTTATAAAAGAAACTTGGCAGCTAGTCATTTGATTATTATCTGGTAAAATAAAAATAAAATTTTGTCAAATGGATTTAAATTGATTACATCAAAATTTAAACCATGAGACTTCTGAAAAATATGCGATGTAGATATTTTATTTTGGATAGATTTAATAAAAGTATTCAAAAGACTGAAAAATGCATGTCCTTATTTGAAGAAATTGAGTTTGTGTAATTTTCTGCATGCAGACATGTAAAACACTGTGTTGAGATTCAGAAATGAAATATGGATCTTGGTTTAACGAAAACGTTTTTGTTTTTTTATTGAAAATGATGTCTATATACATTTATTTATTTATATAATTTTATTGCCACCGTATATGGAGAGTATCTTTCTACAGTGCTGTCATTTATGTAGTAAAACGTATATATAATCAAATAAACGGTGTACAAAATACTGAAATCATTTAGCAACGGTAAAATTTCGAAATTTTGTTTTCTAATTGCGTTTAAACATAACATAGCTACAGTTTGCGGTTATTAATTTTTAATCATTTTTTTCCAAATTTAATATTTAAGTCAGTTGTTCCCAATTTTTAACATAGAAATATTCGATAAGCTTTGATTAACAATTCATATTTTTTCAATTAAATTTCTTTTTTTTATTATATTAAAAGAAACTATGACTGTAAAATGTGAAGCAGTTCTCACGATCCCTTTTTATAACCATAAATATCAGGCGTTCACTAAAATATGTAAATCTGATTCTGTTTACATGGGTATATCGACAAACATCAATTATTACTAATTATTTCCGATCTGCCATATTGGCAAATTCATGAAGATTTCAATGACCTTTCTTCTGACATAATGATAGTAACAGTTAGCCTGAATAAATACTTTGTGAATGAAGTGCAGCAGATTAACTTGTGTGTATGAAATTCAACTTAGAACTTACCGTTCCACAGATGAAAGTAGCTCTTTGAAAATACCAGATTCAAAAGAAAATACAAGGTGTAGCAGGTATTTGAGAACAAATGAACGCCTGCTTTCAAACTACACTAGATATAGAGCATTTATTTCATTTTAAAGTTCTGTACGTGTGACTGTACACACTGTACTATTACATTATTTACTGAAACCACTGCCATCTGCAATAACCGCCTCTACAGGTTGTCAAACCTGGTTGCAGGTTAGGGGCGCCATTTCAGAAATTTCTTGGTGGGGGGGAAGATTTTTTGAGGGAAGTTATATAGCTAAGTGTAAGATCCGGGCATCTACCCCCCCCCCCCACGATCGAGAAACGTAAACTGAATCATGCTTACAAAAACAGTAAAAACTTTGAGTACAGAAACCCAAGAACAAAAAAAAATATTTCGTTTTAAACAGGTTTCCGTCTTAGCTGGTAAAAATTCAATGTCTTGAACATTCAAAATAATTCTTTTTACACAGGATCCAATTATAAGTTCCATTTTTACAGGTATCCTCAAAGACTGTTAAACCATCCACTCTGTAGTATAGCTCTGAAAAGAGATGTATTACAGTAAAACTTGTCAAAACGAAGCCTGTCTATAACAGAATTACTTCTCAAAGTGTGGAAAAAATCAAATTTCGATGAAAAAACATGATACAATTATACTTGCTAAGACAAAGACCTGTCTAAAATGGAACTTTTTTCTGGTCCCTTTCGACTTTTATTTTTTCAGGTTTCACTACAGCGGCGCCATATCAAATTTCCTGTAGAAGGACAAGGGAATTTTTTTTTTTGTGGAACAGAGAACGTGCAGAACTGCACAAATCTCACAGAAAATGGGAAAATCCCGCTCAATAAGAAAAGCTCTGCGTGATTTTCTCCGTAACTTCTTTCATGGACATATGATTAGTCTGCGATTTTTTTTAATTTTAGTGAAAGTCCACGATTTTTCTTTTCTTTCGAAATCCGCAAAAACAATTCGTCAATGGATCACAGAAAAAAAATCGCCAACTTTGCAAACTTAAAAAAAAATCCCCAAATCGTCGCGGAAAAAACGCTCATTTGTCCAAACGACCGTGGAAAATATTGCTAATTTCACCAGAGATCGCAAAAAGAAATGCAGATTTTGTCAAATGATTGTACAAACTAAAATCGCGAATTTCGTCAAAAGTGTGCACAAAAAATCACGAAAATTTAGTCGAACAATACAGTGGAATTTCGTGTAACTATCGTGCAAAAATTAAAAAATATTATTAGTCGATGGTTGAAAAAAATAATCACTAATTTCAACAAATGATCCTGAAAAAGAATCGCGAATTTTGTCAAAAGATCGCAGAAACAAACATGGAATTTCGTCAGTTGGTCACTGAAAAATATTGTGAATTTCGACAAATGGCCGCGAGAAAAAAACAAATTTCGATAACTGTTGCAGAAAAACATCGTGAACTTCGTGAAACGGTCTCGGAAAAAATCGCAAATTTCGTCAAATGTTGGCGGCGCAAAAGGAACCACGAAGTTCAATCAGTAATAAAATAATCAGCCCACGAACGTCATGAATAGGTCACGAAATTTGCAGCTTTTGTGATCTATAGCGATATGAATATTTTCATTAATGATTTTCTGCAAGTAAAAGGTAAGGTAAAGCTTTTATTGTTTCGGATTGCGTTTTCAGTATTTTGAGGTGGGTTAGTGTTAATACCATTTTTCGAAGAAATCCTGAATATTTTTCAGATGAAAAAGCTACATATTTGAACATTAATGAATACTATAAATGTATCTTCATTTTCCTACATAAAAGGCAATGTTTAAATTAAAGATATAATTGTAGGCTACTTTTACAATAATTGTATTAAAATCTGAATTAATTTTCCTTCATTTTTGGGTCGGGTTGCCTTTCAATGGAAATCTTTTTAGCGGTTTTCGTATTTACATTAAATTACAGTCTGCGTCAGGATAGGTTGGCGTATTTTCTTCGTTGTGAGTGAGGTGCACTTTAAGTTTTTCGAATTGTGCTTTATATTTTTCGGTCGGAGTCGGAATGGCATGGTTTTTAACAAGGAAGTCCTGAATATTTTTCAAATGAAAAACTATACATTTGACTGGTGGCCCATAATAATAACCCATTTGTTCATTTTTGTACATAAGGGATAAAATTATGGACTACTTTATAATAAAAGTTTAAATATGGCGTAATTTTCTTTTACTTTGGTATTTGGTGGAAGTCTGTCGGTTTTGTGGTCGAAGAAATTGTTTTGTCAGGTGCGCACAGACTCCATTTCTAGGCGTTGAAGATTTTTGAGAATGTACCATATAGACCGGGAGCCGGCAGCACAGATCATCACGTCATCGAGTTCACGGCTGAAATTTACGCATATTAAAACGCAATCAGTATGCCAAGTCATATCATGGTGGAAAACACCTGAAAACCCGATTTTAGCGGTTGACTCTTACGTTCACTATTGCGTTTTCCTGCTCCCATTGCTCGATGTTTTCATACTTTTGGGTGCAGGAAAACACAATGGTAAACCTACGAGGCGATCGCTAAAACCAGGTTTTCATGTGTTTTCCACCAAGATATGACATGGCAGATCGATTGCGTTTTAATATGTGTATCGAGTTTTAACTAATTCTGGAATTTCAACTGTGAACTCGCTGAGGTGATTGTCTGTGCTGCCGGCAGGACTGCGCAGTCGGTGGGCAAAATGGACGACTCTGACTCCGGAAATTTTAACAGATCCGACTCCGACTCTTTCGCTCGAATCAGGCCGACTCCGACAACGCAGACCTGTTTGTAAAATGGACGACTCCGACTCCGGGAATTTCAACAGATCCGACTCCGACCTCTTTTCCTCAAAAATCGACCAGACTCCGACTCCGCAGCCCTGGCTGACGGCTCCCGGTCTAATATATAATGTGATTTTAATAAAGCAAATAATTAAATATTTTGATAACATTGCAATGATTGCAGTAAATATAATGTGACACTAATAATCCGAAAAAGTAAAAAAGTCGGATAATTAAGAACTTGAATTACATTCGTCTCTTCAACCCCCCCCCCCCCTCCCACACACACACACACACACACAAAAGAAAGAAAAACCATCTGAAAGAACTCTACTCCTGAATTTCTAGCAATGAGGGCACTAGTTTTCCTATGATCAAGTTGTACACAGCTGAGTAGCAATTGATAAAAGAAAATGTCTCTCATGTATTTTTTAAATTAGCCAAAGTACGATATATGTTTCGCCTTATAAAAGTTCGAATAGAAAATATTTTTTTATAATTGTTAATTTCTATGCATAAAACTTTTATTTAATGCATATATTTTTATTGCAATCAAATCTGATAAATTACACAAGCCAACAGCTGTTTTGGTGCCTAGGTTTTTGGAGCTGATTTTATATGAATTTGATGTCCTGAATTCAAATATGGCATTCAATTTTGCCTGGGAGCTCAAATATTTAAGATATAGAACTTTTTGTGAAACATATGTTACACTATTTTAAATTAAATCCATAATTAAACTAAAATAAAAATAAAATAAATAAACACAGAATTTTTTTTTTTTTTTTTAATATACAAATGTTAATTTTCATTATTATAATATACATATATTCAAATAATATTTTTAAGAATTATATTATACAAATATATTTACTCACAAAGATAGAGGAAAAAGTCATCGATGAGACCAATTCTCACTGAACATTTCGGAAGCTTCTTTTCCGTGACATTCTTGAATTTATTTTTGAACAATCCTTTTTTAAACTCCAACAGTAATCTGCCATAATGTGCGTATCCCATCTTCCTTGGTAGTGGTCTTACATAGTCTTAATATCCTGGTGAAATCTTTCGCCCTGTTCCTCACTGGTGTCGCCTACATTTTCAGGAAAATACTCTAAGTGGTTATGTAAATAGTGCACCTTAATGCTCATATTACACCCAAGAGATTTAAAACTATTAAGCATTTCGTTTACCAGTTCTACATAGTTTTCTGCTTTGTGTTTGACCAGAAAGTTTTCGACAACTGCAACAAAAGAAGTCCAGGCTTTTCCCTCAGTCTCATTCATCGAATTTACGAAGGCAGGATCCCTAATCAGTTGTTTTATTTGTGGCCCGTCAAATATTCCTCATTTAATTTTTTCATAACTCAATTGGGGCATTTTCTCTTCTATATATGCAAAGCAGGACCCGTTCTTATCAAGAGCCTTTACAAACTGCTTCATAAGGCCGAGCCTGATACGCAGTGGAAGAAGTATGATTTTGTCTCACCCAACTAAGGGGTTATTAATGATATTCCTTTCCTCAACATCCATGTTTTCTCTCTTAGGCCACTCGTTTCTAACCCAGTGGTGTGTTTTATCCCTGCTATCCCAAAGACACAAGAAGCAAGGATATTTGGTGTAACCGCTTTGCTGTCCAAGGAGAAAGTTTACCATTTTTAAATCAACACAAATCACCCATTGATGTTCATGATACTTTATCTTGTCAAAGACCAAAGCTATTGTGTTATATTCTTCTTTTATTTTCCTTGAGTGAGCAATTGGTATTGAACCATATTTATTCCCAATGTGTAGAAGGACACATTTTAAACTCCGCTTTAAGCTATCTACAAATAAGCGCCAATGATCTGGAAAATATTCAGAAAGACCCATTTTTCAAGAGTCCTCTAATTTTGTGACAAAATACAAGATTGTCTTTTTGGGAGAAGAAGGGTAGTAGACCCTTTTCTCTTGTGCGGTAAAAGGTAATTTTGGTTCCTTGTTCCAGTAAATTTTTGTCCTTCAATCTTGAAGCCAGTAATTCAGAAGCTTCTTTTTGACAGGTTGAGATCTCTGGTGAGATCATTTAACTCATCCTGGTTGAAACGTTGAGGCATTGATGACATCTCCTCATAATCACTGTCACCTTCATAAGTATCGGAAGGGTGATCAGAGGGACAGTATTCATCCTCTCAGAGCTCTGGTAGCTGGTAAAACGTTGGGATCGGCACTTACTTCCTCTGAGTGAGGAACCGGGCGTCTTGCAGAGACTAAATCAGGATAAGTCCACTTACTATGTTTCTTTCGATTAATTCCTTAATATTTACTAGGCAGAAATAACAATCATCGAAGTGGTTTTGGGGTTCTGTCCAAACCATCGGTAAACCAAATTTGAGACAATTTTCTTTTCCCGTTAGTCCACTGTCGTAAGTGTTCTGTACAAGTTTTACAGACCTGATGCGGTGCCCAGGTTTTATCCTGATCACCAAGTTTAACACCAAAGTGTCCAAGATAAGCTCTCTTTACAAAGTCAGTAACATTTTTTCTGTTCTCTTTTAACACGTATTCTCCGCATATGTAGCAAAACACATCAGGATGATTTACACAACTTATTCTACTTGAACTCATTTAAATTATATTCAACAACACAAATACAACAATCTACAATACAGTACGTTTTAAATTAACTTTATAAGAATTCTATACTAAACACAAATATCGCAAAAGGTCAACAACGTCTACCCTCCACGGAGAAAACTCACAAACTAACCTTATCTCTTTGCGGCTTTTCCATTTGGCTTTATGGATGAGCGGCACAAAATCATAAGCATGCGCAGAACCTCAGTTTTACTTGCACATCTGTTTTTTTCAAGGTCTTGTGAAATTTCAGTGCCTCCCAAATCGCTTTGAGCGTTGCGACAGGCCCATGTGTCAAAGGCCAGTTTAAGCGTTGAAGGTCACTTCAGTTATAAAAATCTTTAGTTTTCTTCGCATAGCTAAAAAAGTGGAGCTGATAGAGAAAAACTGATTTCATATTTGGATTCAGTGTCCCAAAAATATCTAAAATCAGCTGAAAAATTATAGGCACCAAAAAAAAAATTTTTTTTTGTAGGCCTGTGTTATTTTAGCGTTTGAGCAATTTTTTAATTTTTGCTTGAGTCTGACAATCGATGGTTGATAAATTTTCTGAAAAATCAAATTTCTTGGGGTGGGGGTATTGCCCCCCCAGCCCCCTCAAATGGCACCCCTGTTGCAGGTGATGATCAGATAAGTGTTGGGAACATTGGCCACTGCATACACAATGGCTGAAATTGACTTTTGAGAGCCGCAACATTGTTGCGTGGATGACTATTTAAGTTCCTCTCAACTATGCCACATACGTAATAGGCCATTCGGTTAATATTTGGGTAGTTGGGGGGCCAAAAAGTTGAGGATGACATCGTCATGAATTCTTTGGCCATCCATTTTTGGTTTGTGCGGACTGTATGCGATAGTGCAGAGTCTTGTTGAAAAACGTACGGCCTCCCACGTCTTACAGAAGTAATTTACTGCTTTAACACCACGGTATAAGATAAGGCGTTGACTCTGGCACCTTGATGAATGAAATGTGGAGGCATCAGATTTTTGTATAAAAGTCCAACACATAAGAAAAAATATTTTTAATTTTCAATTTTTTGGTACCACATTTCAAATTTTAAATATTTTTTAAAAATTTAAATGGCCGCCATTTCGAAACAAGATGGAGGATGAAGCTGGTCAACAAACTCGGTCGACACATTGGTACGTATTATGTATACACCAAGGTACATCCAAATCGGTTCGTAAGTACGCCTGTTATCGCGTGACAAAATCAGGTCATTTCAAAATGTCAGCCACGCTAGAAATTCAAAGTGCTAAAACTCAGACATTTTTTAAGATAAAAACAAAACAAAAACTGCTCCGGAATCTTTGTATCAAGTTCAAACACATAGGAAAAAAATATATTTTAATTTTCAATTTTTTGGTACCACATTTCAAATTAAAAAAAATTTTGAAAATTTTAAATGGCCGCCATTTTGAAACAAGATGACGGATGAAGCTGGCCAACGAACTTGGTCGAGATATTGGTATGTACTATGTATAAACGAAGTTTCATCCAAATCGGTTCATAAATACGAGAGTTACAGTGTGACAAAGATCAGATATATATATACACTATATAGCCATTAATGACCGGCAACTTTCAATTTTAGACATTTTTTCGAATATTTAGAAATATAGTCCACAGATTCTTCTGGAATTTCAGGGTTGAAAAGAACATGTATGACTTCATATTTAACAATGTCGGTTTGAAAAGGGGGGCAATTATGGGGCCAACAAAAAGTCAAAGAAAAAAAATAATACTTGGGATCACCCTGTAAAATAAAATGCACGAAATGATCTATCGCTACCGAATATAAATAAACAGACATTGTGCAACATGTGTATTCTTTTGTGTAAGAATATCATGTATATTAATAGAGATATAGCGATTTATTTAAAAAAAATAAAAAATTCTTGCATGGTTTTTGCTTATAACATACAGGGTTTTCAACCAAATTTAACTCCGTTATCAGAAAAATTCGCAAAATATAGTGGAAACAATATGGTGCAATTGGAATATAAATATATTAAATATTTTACCAAATATGAGCAGTTGTAAGAAATAATTTTTATCTGCGCATGCGCGAACGATAACAAGGATCATTTTACATAATTTAATAGTCAACTCTATGGAGCAACTAATTAAAAAGAATCTAGTCAAATATCGTAAAAATTCAGAAAGATAACGGCGTTAGAGTGAGCAAATTTTTAGTTGTTCTCTAAAAGCAGCTGAATGATAAGGGATTTTCCACAAATTGTCATTTTTAATTTTTAATTTTCTTTAATTTTCATTTGTTATTGATGCTTTAGTTCTTCTTGGATAACCACCAGAACGAGCCTATACCATGATCAGAAGAAGTATCAAAATCGAAGCATTTTTTCCAAATCTACTCGTTGATACTCACTAAATACTAACTTTTTTCTGAAAGTCAGTTAATAAAAATCAGTCCTTACCCCGGAACATCACTATAAATGAATATCAAAATGGCGCTCTGAGTCATATGTCGTTTAAAATTTTTACTCCTGAATTGGTGTAAGGCTTCCATAATTTCTTTAAAGGAGTAAAATTGCACCATTCTTAACCTATTATAACACTTAAAAGTGTGTTGACACCAGAAATAGCGCATATTTAAACTTCATTCGGCATTTTAGAAACCCAAATTAAGTGTAATAATACTTTTTTTACTGTGTAGGTGCCAATAGGGTTTGCATTTAAACTTTGACCTCTAATTACATAGTACACAGATTGCAGTTCATAGCGTTGTTACCTATAGCATACTAAATTATATAGTTGTGGTAAATTACATTTTAAGCGATGGAGCCATTGACGAGAAATAACGTTGATTTTATTGTTATATTGGAATGAGTATATAGGGAACTTCAGTGAGCTGGGCTTCAATTATTATTATTATTACAAACAGCTGCTTGACTCATTTAAATTTAGCCATGCTGAAGATTTTCTATCCATTTTTCTATTCGGTACATATTAAGATATTTTATATTACCTTTTGAAACTGCATTTACACTGTTAAATATTTTGCAGCATTCTGGCAGGTCATTGGACCGTTTTTTGAAAAAATGGTTTCAAAACCATAATTTAACTATATTCTGACCATAAAATGGCCAATAATATGGTCAGAATAGTGTTAAAATTACGGTTGTGTAATCGTTTTCGTACCAAGCGGTCAAATGACCTGCCAGAATGCTGCAAATTTTTAACAGTGTACAAATCAGTTTTTGTTAACAACTTTACAATGGTAAATGTGGGCGGGCATAGGCAGGATATTCCTTTCAACAACTGTTTGAATACACAAATTTTAAAAGCAGAAATTAATTCCCATTACTTTTTTACTGATATTATGAAACAAATTTTAATTTATACATCTGAAAGAATGTAGAAAAAAAAGAAAAGAAAATTCTCTTTAGCTGATGGAAAATCAAAGAATTCTAATAGTGGAAAGCACAAAAGAATCATTCAAAGAGCAAAAGGAGAATTCAAGGGAAATCAACGAGTAAAAGAATAATTTATTTCGAACTCTTTTTTAAATCTGCAATGAATAATATTCCTCTATTAATTAACTGATTTAAAACGAAGTAAGATTAAAACCAAATAAACATATATAGATTAATAATAACACTATACGCAATGGAAATGGTAAAAGTATAAAACCTAAGTTTTAATTCGTCAACAAAATATAAGACAGGCAAGAAAACAAGAGACATTTTCGACATCATCATTAGCGTTTTGTCAGTGTGAAATGTAATAATGGAGATTTTTCTCCAAAAAGAAGGACATGTCCAATGACAGGTCGAGAACTAAAAGCAAAACAGAGTGAAATCAATTGGAAAAAAAAGAAAGACAGTTGTACTGAATAGTAGGAAAATAGCCTAATGAAGAAATATTTGGCTTAATAAAGATTTCCAGAAAAATGAAAAGGACGAACGGCAAAACTAACTTCTTCAAAATACTATTAAACAATTTATTGATAAAATATGATTCATGAAAATCTAATTTACCTAGGTGTGCAGGTTTGCAAATACTTTTAGCTCGAGTAAAATCAAAATTCTAATGAGAGTCCCAACAATGTTTAGTTACGGTCGATTCGTTAGTCTTTTTACGATCATAAGGAATGCGCTCCGCATTTCGAAATTTAAGTGCGTGCTCAGTAATACTTGATAAGCCAGACTGCTAGTAATTTTTTTAATTATTGTTGTTATTAGTATTGAAAAAATTTGTATGAGTTATTAAAACTTGGTTTTAAAATTTTATGGTATATACATATGTAAACATATGATATTCAATATTTGAATATTTTTCAATTCCTTATATCGCTTATTATAATTTTTGGATATTTTCTACAAAATATATGACTTAATTTTTATTTGAATAATAAATTAATGTTTTTCTACAATTGTTATATACATGGTTACATATATATTAAATACTTGTCAGCTTTATTTAGAGATCTGTTCAGATTTCGTCAAAGAGCTTGTAAGTTGCATTTTGATATCAAAGATATATATATATATATATATATACGAGTATAATGGAGAATATTTATCGACTCAAACATGGTAAATTTAATTTCAACAAATGCTTATTTTGAGATAACGGATTTAAATCTATTGCATAACGAGTAGAACAATAATAACCAAAAAATAATAACACAGTGACATACTGGGTGGTCATAAAAAAAAACTTCCTTGACATATGTACCCCTATACACCTAACTGCTCAACCAATCGAAGGGAAATTTCAGATTTAGTTATTTGTGAGGTATGCGCTCGAGATCGTGATGATTTAAAACAATAGAGCTCTCACGGTTACGGTTACAGTGAAAAAATTTCAAAATTTTTCGAATGGCAACACCTTTCTTTTCCTGCGCAAATTCCTCAGCGCATTGAAAAACCATAAATGGTTTTGTACCGGTACACGTATGACTAAAATTGCCGGTGTAATATCGTGGTACTCAATCGTAATCGGTTCCTCTGTAACGTAATATTCAGCACTCTGAAACAAATTATTACATTTTTATTTTCAGTATGTGTACACAAAAACAACTCAAAAACACATTTTAAAAGAAATGTTACAACGTCACTCAGTTCACAAGTGAAAAAAAAATCGGTTGCTTAAAAACATGCCTAGTAGCCACTTCTTCGTTCCTCGCAATGGTCTTTTTTGCGAGTGTTTTACGCCGGCAATTTTCATGGTACGTGTATCATTACAACACCATTTATGGTTTTTCAATGTGCTGATGAATCCGCGCATGAAAAAAATGGGTGTTGCATTTCGAAATTTTCGAATTTTTTTTACTGTAACCGTAACCGAGAGAGATCAATCGTTTTAAACCATCACGATCTAAAGCAAATACATTCAAACATGTATATCTAAAATTTCTTTGCGATTGTTTGAGCGGTTAGGCAGCTAGGGATTCATATATCGGAGAAGTTTTTTTTATGACCACCCTGTATATAGTAAAAGTATGCAATAGAAAAATTCCTTGCAATTATAATGCCCATAATTTTTAAATAAGTTTCTAGGCATTGTAATTATGTACATATTTATGTGACTGACAATTTAATGAAAAAGATTATTTTAATATAACGATACAGGATTAAGAATTGGTTTGAAAAACAAGTGTTTTCGTTTTGTTTTTTACCAAAAAACAAACTCATGCCATTCTAATTTGTTCTAATCGAGTTTCATTAAAATTCAAAAACTCATGCTTTTCTTACTATAAGGACATAGTTATCACACTATAAGTCATTATCATTGTAATTTTTAATTTTTTTAATTTTTAAACTTAAATAATTTAAGGCAAAATTAATAAAAACTGGCATTTGCTAAAGTTTTCACTTTCTGAAGTTGGTCGGGGTGCTGAAATTGACGGAAAAATATTCCCTGAAATTACAGAAACAGTAGGACCATCTGAAATGTTCATCAGTGTTTCGTAAGTTCAAAGTCAATATCCACCTCTAGTACCTTGACATTTTTAATCCTTTGCAAATAGGTCGGAAATTAAGTATATCCTTATATATTATATTATACCAATATATATATTATATTATACCTATAATATAATATATATTAATATATATTATATTATACCTATAAAAAGCTTACAAAATATTTCTAAAAAACACATTTTTAGGTTGAAAACGCCTCACAACTGAATAGCTAAATGAAAGAACATGTTAAGTAACAAAAATTACATTTGAAGAAATTTGATGTGAAAGTTTCTGTTGTCAATTTTAATGATTTATTTTCTGTTTGATACCATGTGTTTAACATATTAACAGGTGTTGTACTAAACTCTATCAATAAAACTTATTCATATTTAATTTTTAAATATAAAAAAAATATTAATATTATTTGCATTATTAAATATTAAAATATTAAATATTAATGAATAATGTCTTAAATCTTCAAGGCTAAATAAAACTTTGGTATTTTAGCTTTGCCATATGTACCTGAATGTGTACCTGATAAAATACCCGATAACACCTTCGTCCAAAAGATAATTTAAGAAAATGTAGCATAACATGTTCTTCCACTCAGCTCCTTAATTGATTTTTTCCCCAACTATTTCGATTATCTGTATGAAACAAAGACTTGTTTGAGCATTCCAGTAGCTTTGGTTAACACCTATTGATAAAACTCTGAAATTCTTTTAAATATGAAAACTGATGGGTGGGTCAAAGCACCCCTATTGTCATGACCATATCTTATCAGTTTTCATATTTAAAAGAATTTCAGAGTTTTATCAATAAGTGTTAACCAAAGCTATGGAATGTTCAAACAACAGTCTTTGTTTCATACAGATAACCGAAATAGTAGGGGAAAAAATCAATTGTGAGGAGTTTTCAACCTAAAAAATGTGATTTTTAGAAATATTTTGTAGGCTTTTTTCAGATAAAATATATTACAAAAATTTAAGTAAGTAGCTTTTAAGTAATGCAGAAATGTCGAGCTTTCATTCCAGGCATGAAGATTGTACAGTAAGTTAGGCTTTACATAACCATGTGCTATTCTTTAGAAAAGGGCTATGTAGGGAGACTTAGCCCAGTCAATGTGAGGGAGGGTTGACCAGATACTTAAGGCTGCCTTAATAAACTGTTTTAGGTAGCTTTCATTACAAAAAGCTACCTATTGCAGCCGTTCGGAGGAAAGCGATTTCAAAAAATTTTGGTATATTTTCATCGATCATGACCCCCAGACCCCGAAACCACCCTCCGTTCAAAATTGATATATATATATATATATATATATATATCTGACCTATGTCACACTGTAACTCTCGTATTTATAAACCGATTTGGATATAATTTGGTGTGTACATAGTACACACCAATATCTCAACCGAGTTCGTTGGCCAGCTTCACCCGCCATTTTGTTTCAAAATGGCGGCCATTTAAAAAATTTTAAAAAATTTAAAATTTGAAATGTGGTACCAAAAAATTAAAAATGGAAAAATATTTTTTTCTTATGCATTTGAACTTTATACAAAGACTCCGGGGCAGTTTTTGTTTCATCTATATCTTAAAAAATGGCTGAGTTATAGCATTTTGAATTTCTAGCGTGGCTGACAATTTGAAACGTCCTGAATTTTGTCACGCGATAAAACGCGTATTTATGAACCGATTTGGATGTAACTTCGTTTATGCAAAGTACGTACCAATGTCTCGACCGAGTTCGTTGGCCAGCTTCATCCGCCATCTTGTTTTAAAATGGCGGCCATTTAAATTTTTAAGAAAAATTTAAATTTGAAATGTGGTACCAAAAAATTGTAAATTGAAAAGATATTTTTTTCTTATGTGTTTGACCTTGATAAAAAGATTCGGGAGCAGTTTTTGTTTCGTCTATATCTTAAAAAATGGCTCAGTTATAGCATTTTGAATTTCTAGCGTGGCTGACATTTTGAAACGTCCTGGTATTTGTCACGTGAAAACAGACGTATTTATGAACCGATTTCGATGTACCTCGGTGTGTACATAGTACATACAAATATCTCGAACGAGTTCGTTGGCCAGCTTCATCCGCCATATTGTTTCAAAATGGCGGCCATTTAAAAAAAAATTTTTAATTAAAAATTTAAAATGAGATACAAAATTTGGAAAATGAAAAAGATTTTTTTTTTGTATGTGTTTGACCTTAATACAAAGATTCCGGAACAGGTTTTGTTTTGTCTTTATCTAAAAAAATGGCCGAGTTATAGCATTTTGAATTTCTATTGTGGCTGACATTTTAAAACGACCTGATTTTTGTCACACGATAACAGGCGTATTTATGAACCGATTTGGATGTAACTTGGTCTGTACATAGTACATACCAATGTCTCGACCGAGTTCGTTGGCCAGCTTCATTTGCCATCTTGTTTCAAAACGATTGCCATTTTAAAAAAAGTAATTTAAAATTTAAAATGAAGTATTAAAAAATTGGAAAATGAAAAAGATTTTTTTTTATTTGGTTGGCCTTGATAGAAAGATTCTGGAGCACTTTTTGTTTCTGAAAATTTGTTCTTTTGTTTATATCTGAAAAAATAGTTGGATTATAGCACTTTGAATTTCTAGCATGGCTAACACATTGAAACGATCTTGTATTTGTCAAGCGATACCACACTTATTCGCCCATTTCGATGGAAGAAGGAATGTGGATAGTATACATCAATATCTCGATCAAGTTCGTTGGCCAGCTTCATCAGCCATCTTGTTTCAAAATGGCGGCCATTAAATAAAAAAAAATTATATTTAAAGTGAGGTGCAAAAACATTAGAAATTGAAAAAGGTTTCTTTCTTAAGTATTTGACCTTGATATAAGGATTCAAGAGCATTTTTTGTTTGTCTTTATCTTAAAAAATTACTCAGATATAGCAGTTTCAATTTCTAATGTGGGTGACATTTTGAAAAATCTTATTTTTTGCCTGTGACAGCACTCGTATATATCAACCGATTCCGATGTGAGTGAGCATGTGCACAGCAATTACTAAGGTCTCGACCAAGTTCACTGGTTAGCCTCATCCACCATGTTGTCTTAAAATGGCAGGCACTTTATGAAATCGCCGAAATTGGCAGCCAAATATGAGTTATTTTAAATAAAAGCAGCTTGGATAAAGCTGACTAATTTCGCGAAATTCTCATTCATAATGATTTAGTATTGATAAAAATTAGTATTGAATCTCCTATATTCGGTTTCCACTAAATTGAGCTTCGTGTGTTTGAATAATATAAGTTGGCTTTTTTAAAATAAGGAATATGAAAGCTACCTCTTCCTCCCGGCACTGGCCGGAAGGACTTTTTGGAAATCTTTTTATTATTCACAGTGCATAATGAAAGGTTAATGGTTATATATAAACAATGATGTAAAATTATTCTGTAAATCTACAATAAAGTGGGGTGATGGAAAAGAACGTGTTTAAAACTGATTAAAGAAAGATTTGAAAAATTGCTATATTATCCACTGCAAGAAAACATTTAATGAAATATAAATGGGAAAGTTCATAGGAACTTTCTTCCATTTTAATAATTCTTACAATAGGTAAATAGAAACAGTTGAAAAGACTAGATAGGGCTAGAAAGTATGAAAGCAGTAGTCTTAACCATTTCTGGGGCAGCGGTATATTTATGAAATCACTTAATTTTAATCCCCAAGCTCCACAATGGCACCAGAATTTTGTTATTTTTTTTCCCATTTTATATGTATGTGAAATACAGCATTTTTCTTATTTCCAAATAAATTTTTCCATAAACTTCGGTGCCAGTGACTTATTTCAGCATTTTAGTACTGAAAGTACTTTTCTCCTGAAAGCGAAAAAAGATGTTAATGATAAGTTAAGTGCTCATGCGGCTACAAAAGAACATAGCATTGATCGAAAAACTTTAGAAAGGTATATAGACAAATTTTACCAGTAGGAATACAGTTATTTGAAGCCAAAGTATGTGACAACTAGAGTTGTCAGGTCGAGTGTCACAAAAAGTAGGACAATGAGACAAAAAATGCTGGACAGTGACTCCTAATTCCGGATATATTAATACATGAAACCCTATGAAACGGAGCCTGTCTTAAATGTTAAAATTTCATTTTCCTTGCTGTAGAATTATACCTGCTCAGAGAAAATATTGTTTAAAGCAAAATTTTTCTCCCCTGAATTCCGATTGCGTATAAACAGGTTTGTTTAAGCATCATATTTTCAAAAACTTTTGTTTATAATAATTAAAGCATATAGCATAAAGTTATTTTGCTTTTTTTAAACTGATTTTAATTTTCTTCACAAATATTTCAATATAAAACAAAGTGGGTCAAGTCTCCCATATAGTGGGCCAATACTACCATATGTAGGGAGTCTTGACCAATTATTTTCTCACGATTAAAATCAATCATTTTTCAAATTTCTTACATATTACACTTATATAACAATTTTATTTTGATAACTGATTGTATAACGAATAATATGATATATAAAACTTTATTCTACGTTCAATATTTAAAAAAGAAAAAAAATCATTTTGTAAAAAGTCAACCCCCCCCCCCCCTAGTCTTCCCTATATGTTATTCAAGTTATTAAAAACATGATACATTGTATATATATATGTATCGAAATTTTGGACAAACTGCCTTTGACTCCTCTGAAAATGCAGGTATTCGACTTTGAAAATCTGTTCACCAATATACCTATTGATTGTCTTTATGATGTTTTAGTGAATATTTTTTATTTATTTTGTTTAAATGACGAATTAAATATTAATAGAGATTTATTTTTAAGTTTGTGCCATTTCTGTTTTTATAATAATTATGTAATTTTCAACAATAATACATTTAATCAGATTTGTGGAATTGGAATAGGGACTAATTATTCTAATACAGCAGCTAATTTATTTTTGTTTTATTATGAATTTAAGTATACAATGAAATATAATAAATCTTTAAAAGTCTTTAGGTATATTGATGATATTTTAGTTTTTAATTTTGATTTTACTATCGAATATGGTAATGTATATCCAAATTGTTTAAAGTTAAATGGGGCAAACTGTGATGATTATAATGCAGAATTTTTGGATATTTCCTTTGAAATTACTGATAATAAATTAATTTTAGATTTGTATGATAAAAGAAATAGTTTCCAATTTTTTACAAGAAGCATGCCTTGTTGGTTTTCCAATTTACATAAAAAAAATTTACATAAATATTTTAATTAATCAAATAATTCGTTTGAATAATAAAATTTGTGGCAAAGATAGTAATTTTTATAAACAGATTTTTAAGTTATTGGCTAATCTTTTTTACAATTAATCTTTTATCCTATAAAGTTTTTGAAATATTATTTAAAGATAGTTTTAAAAAGTGAGTGGCAACATTGTGGTTTGGCGGTTTGAGCAACATGTGATCACATCCTTCCAGAAGATTCTAAATGAAAGCTGCATTCTAAAGTCTTGTTTAAAGAACGAATGTAGGTTCGAATCGATGGAGGAATGCAGACTCGGAATTTCTAATTTTTGAAGTTGGAGGCGGAAGAAAAATTAATTGTTCATTGTTAACAGGTGAGGAACATTACACAGTCATTGCTGTTTTTCATGTTTTTGAAAAGTTTTTTTCATTTTGCAGGTATGGGAGGGTGCACGTTCATCTGTATTCATACATATTAATTTTTTTATATTTAAATTGTTAATTTTTAAGTACTTTTTTAAAAGTTTATTTTATTAAAGATTTTTAAATTATGCTTTATCTACATTACTTTTTTATTTATTTATTTATTTTTGCTTAATTTTGCTTTTTTGAATTTAGTTACTGAATTGACAATAGATTTTCTGTATTGGGTGCAGGTTGGACGTGTGTTCAGAAAACTGCAGATTTTTAAAAGAGGGGGGGGGGGTAGATTAAGTCTGTCCTCCCACTGAAGAAGAACAGACTGTTTTTTGTTTTTCGCCTGTCTTTTACTTGTTTATTTAAAAGTTTTTTATAGTTGAATATTGCAGATATACACCTTCTTTTCTGAGTTATGGTGTTTTTGCATTGTAAAGTAATGAAATATATATATATATATATATACATTATAAAACATATTTCGTTACTTTTCATGAAAAATTGATATTCTAACATTTTTAAAATTTGCTATTCAATATTACATAATATGCCAGTTAATATGTAATATTGAATAGCATATTTTAAAACTGTTAAATATATATTTTTTATGAAAAGTAACTAAATATGTTTTATAAAAAATATTTCCAATGTAAATGTATACAAGCAATGTAAGAAATATTTTGACTGAAAAAATAATATGTCATGTTTTTAATAACTTGAATAACGCATAATGAAAAAATGTCTATACTGTGATAGCTCTCTACTATGGTAATAATGCCTGGAGATATAGTATAATATAATATATAATACGGGCATTACATTATTATAAAGTATAATACGGGCATTACATTATTATAAAGTATAATACGGACATTACAAAAGACAGTTTTTTCTGTCGATAAAAATTATCTAAATATAGGATATATCCTTAAAACATTTATTTCCTAATTGTTTTAAACTGGTAAATGTTACTAGATTTTAACATTACAATGTAAATAATTTTGGCTCGAAATTGTGTTATTCTGTAGTGTAAAATACTTAAAGAACAGAAATATCGTTCTTCTTTAGAATAAAAATATCTTCTCTTTTTTCAATTTCGTAAAGGATTTCAAACTTCACCAAAAATTCATCTATACAACAGCCAATCAGAACAAATAATTATTTTGACTCTCATTGTGCATCTTTAGAGCTCGAAGATATCCGCGTGTGCTAGTCCATAGATTAAATTACAAGATGGGATATTTACAGTAAAATCTGTAATGGCAACAGTACTAGCGTCACTACTGACAAGGGGGAAGGATTAACAAGGCCTCCGAAATTTACCTATGTTGAAGAATTATGTTTACGCTCTATAAGTTTTGGATATCTATTCTTTCCTAAACGAAGCAGACGATGTTGTATTTATGCTTGATTTATTTAGTTGCTTTTTTTTTATCGTACTTGTATCGTTCACCTTTAACTTACAAAATTATAATTAGAGTAACAATATAAAAGGAAAACCCTAGAAAATTCTGTTCAGAACGTAAATAGTTTATGAGATTAAATTTTAAAAAACCAATTCAGGTATTGTATTTTTTTATTCATTTCGAATAAAATTTTATTGAGTTGATTTGTCAGTACTTTTATTTATTTTTAACTTTTAGATTTATATAATTCGAAATATTTGTCGAAAGGAATTTTTCCCCATCTGTAATTTTATTATTTCTTATATGTTAATTTTATAAATATTATTGAATTGACTGTACGTTATTTACATTAAAAAAAATGTTTTTATTTTATCTGTGAGACAGTAAAAATGTGTAAATTTCAAAAGATAATTGTAACGATTTTTTAATACGTTAAACTTCATAAATTAATAAAATATCGGCTATAAAAATTTTCCTACCAAATGGGAATATTTATGAAATTTTCTGGGAGTTGTAGGGTGCAATATTTCGTAAATTTATATATTACCCCATTGCTTTTGATATATAGCATTCAAGACAAAGTTTTCACCTTGTTTTTTGTTGCACTTAAATCGTTCACTCATCATGTAAAAAAAATAAAAATAAAAATAAATAAATCATATATCTGCGCATGAACATAGAATAGATATTAGATATGTAAAATAGAATATCTATTCTATGTTCATGTATCGGTGTAAGATTCTATTGAAAACGTAAATATGCAACATTATAAAAAGAAAGATCAGAATAAGGTAGATAATCAATAATAAAAATACTACAAGGATGGGGAGTTTCATCCCATTGTCACTAAAGGCACTACGATTGCAATCGCATTACCATTACGCTCTATGGAAGTGTCCCATTTTGTATGTTAATCTATCTGCTAGTCTAGTGCTTAGAATGCTGCCCAGAAGAGATATTAGGTTCAGGCTCGGATTTTCGTAAGGCGTACGATTTCAGTTAAGGTTATTGGACAGTTAGATCTCATAATCTCCTCGCTAATGTTAAACCCATGGGCGGGGAATGCATTTTTATTTTTAAAATATCTTCTCAAAACTGCTATATTTTAACTCTTTTTTTCTGTATATTCTTTTTAAAGGACGTCTCTTTCTTTTGTAGTTGATAAAATATTCCTAAAATCTATGCTTACTTTAATATTTTATGTGTTAAAAGCTGACGAGATGCGAGTAAGATTTCAAAAATTCAAATAAAGATAAATAGATATTCTAGATCTATTTTCTCAACTGAACTAGTTGGATGTGTCAATACCAAAACTCTCTTCTATCTCATACATGTTTATGCTTAAAAATGCATATTTTTTTTTAATTATGCATTTATTCATAGATTTTAGATTTTTTCATTATATATAATAGATAATATTAGATTTTTCAACTATATATTTTAGAAAAAAACAAGATGCCGAATTGCGCGTCGCTGCACGAGCATCCAGTGCAAAATACTACTTCACGGACTTTGATTTTCATATTATATTTCTGCTTTATTTTATTAATCGGATAGATACAAGGTAATCTCGAACATATTTTCTAATAAAATAAACATTCTGCTGTACGCCATTTTGTTGTGCGTCAGTTACTTTCAAATCGCCGGGTTACCAGGGTTCGAAGCATACTTCACTGCACGAACAGATAATGATCAACGAAACTACAAAAAATCCAGAAAATCATACAACTTTCGGTATCACAAAGCCTCTTTATGGAGCAAAAATAATTTATTCATTAACTTCGCACTGACGTCTATATTTTAAACCGTATATATGAATCTTGGTTCAATTACATGCATAACTTTGTACTCTTTCCGATGATACAATAAGGAAAATGGAACGAAAATAGCTATCACAGCGTCCCCTTATAAGAGAATATCACAGTTTTAAGCAGCGACCTCCTGGCCATAGACAAAAACACATTTATGAAGTTTGGTTCAGTTCTACGCATAACTTCATACACTTTTCGATGATAAAAAGAGGACAGGCGGATGGACAGATATTTTGTAAAAACGCGTTCTTCAGGATTTCTGACCCCTAAAACGTGAAAATGAGTCGAAAAAAATTGCGATTACAATACATTCTTCTACACTGGTGTCCAAAATTAAGGACCAATCACAAAATGCTAATTTTCAAGTACGCAAATACTCAAAAGGAAATAATATAATTCGAATAATTACTATCTCTACAGCGCAGCTAGTCCATATAGCATCTCATTCATGTCACACATGGTCACAAGTGTGACAGTCACTACGGTGGGACAAAAAATAAAAAATTCCATAATCTCATTATGGGTCTCAAATGATCACTAGATGTGACTCCGCTGAGACGCTAATGTGACTGCTGCTTTGTGACGATTCACCAGGTGACTTTTCAATGTAGTTACATTGTGATTGTCTTCTGCAGACTCAATTTCAAAGTCATCGTGAACGCTTCATTGTGATAAGTTGCCAAAAAATGTCACATTAAAGTCACATGACGACTTTCAGGTGACAGAGAGACTACTGTGAAGTCACCATTGTGCTCTTTTGTGAAAAGTCACCATGTGACTATAATGTGATATTATTTGGTGACTTATCATAATGCAACGTTCATGATGACTTTGAAATTGAGTGTAAAAGTGACAGTCACATAAGAGTCACAATGTAACTACATTGTAAAGTCACCTGGTGACTCGTCACAAAGCAGCAGTCACATTGACGTCTCAGTGGAGTCACATCTAGTGATCATTTGAGACTCATAATGAGACGTGTGGAATTTCCTATTTTTTGTTTCACCGTAGTGACTGTGACACTTGTGATCATGTGTGACATGATTGAGATGCTACATGGATTAGCTGTGCTGTAGGGATAGTAATTATTTGAATTATATTATTTTCTTCTGAGTATTCGCTTACTTAAAAATTAGCATTTTGTGGCCAGTCCTTAATTTTGGACACCAGTGTAATAGAGATATAAGAAAGTAAAATAAATACATTCTGTAAAATGCGTATACAAAAATCAGAAGTTAAAAATATTAATTTAATGATAAGATATTTAAAAATAACAATGCATTCCATACCAAAATGTTCAACATTTGCGATGAGAATTTGAGATCTCATTGACCAATGCATTTAAACACAGGTCATAAGCCCGGGTTCATAAAACTTTTTATGTAAAGAATTGCCGTAACAACTTTATGTTTCAGCATTTTACCTGTTTATTTTTCGATATTTTACCTGTTTTCTATTTAACGTTTTACCAGTAAAAAGCACATATAATAAAAGAACTCATTACGGACATTTCTTCCTGTTGAAAAAAAAAATGTAAAAATTCTTACATAAGCAGGGATATTGTAAAGTAGTAATATATGTATTTTATTAATCAATGTAAATTAAGCTGCATAATAAATTAATAGTGGCCGGAGCCGGTAGACTGTGGTTATTTCTTCCATAAAGGCTAGGTTTTCGAGTCACAGCTCGAAATCGTCTCTAGTCTCTCTCTCTCTCTCTCTCTCTCCTTCTCCTCCTCCTCCTGTCTCAAAATTTTGTCAGTTTATGCTTAAACACACACAAGTTCAGGCAGTTTTTTTTTTTCTGAATCAGGCATTTTCTTCTGGAATAACACAGACAAACATATTGAATGCCAGATGATGCTCTATATTGAATGCTCCAAATAATATTTTATAATGCACATTTATTGATTTCTCTTTTCCAAATAAATTTCATTTGAAAATACTGTGATAATGAATAAAATATATTATGAATAAGTATGCAAAACCTGATTTTTCATTCTAGTATCTTAGATATTCTTAGTAGTTACAAGGGAAAACATTTTCCACGATAGCGGTATTGTAATGCTCAAGTTAAAAAATATATAAGGCATATCGTGCATGCTTTCTGGATTATTGAAATGTGTGATTACACAAGTAATTTCTACGAAGAAGATAAGGCCTACTTCATTTCTTTGACATTTATAAATGCAGAAGAAATTTTAAACCATATAGCCCAGGCAATAGAGACCGTATAGGGACTCTACCTAGCAAAATTAATGGTAGTACTGGAAATCGGCTTTCTAGATGTTTTTTGGGTCGCTGAATCCGAATTTGTAACTTCCCACCAAAGTTTCCCCCGGCAACACCCCCAAATTTTGGTAAAAAAAACCCAAAAAGGTTTTTATTAAAAAATTCAATTTTTTTATTGTTTTAGGGGAAAAGTAGCTAGAAATTCAGAAAGTAGACAAAATTTGCAACAAATTAGATATATGACATTATGACTTAGGATGAAGGGGAAGGGGGGATCTGCCTTGGAACATGCGCCGTAGTGCTGCGTGGACTAAGTTGCGCAATTCCATTTAACCACTCCCACGTTTGCATCAGCTCTCCCATCTTCCCTCCGAACTTTCTCTATAAGGTTTACTTTAAGTTTTTTGGGTCGCTGAATCCGAATTTTTAACTTTCCCCCAAAATTCCCCCCCCCCCCCGAACCCCCCCCCCCCCAAAATAGTTGTTTTTAACTTAAATGTCTTATTGTTTTAGGGGAAAAGCATTGCAAAATTCAGAAACTAGACAAAATTTGCAACAAATAGGATATATGATATTATGACGTAGGATAAACGGGGAGAGAGGGGGCTGCCTCGGAACATTCCCCTCACGCTTTTCTCAAAAACCAAATTTTTTCAAAAAATCAATTTTTTGGGGAATTGCCGGGTGAAATTTTTGGTGGGAAGTTACAAATTCGGATTCAGCGACCCAAAAAACACAAAGTGAGTCGAAATCCAGAACTGGTATTAATTTTGCCAGATAAAATCCCCAATTGCCCGAACTTCATAATTTAGAGCACGTAGAGCCGCAGTGCATGTTCAGAGGCAGCCCTCACCCTCCCCGTTCATTGTAATTCATAATGTCATGTATCCTATTTGTTGCAAATTCGGTCTAGTTTCTGAATTTCGTAATGCTTTTCCCCCAAAACAATAAGAAATTTAGGTTAAAAACAACTATTTGGGGGGGGGGGAATTTTGGGGGGAAGTTGAAAATTCGGATTCAGCGACCCAAAAATCTTAAAGTAAACCTTATAGAGAAAGTTCGGAGGGGAGATGGGAGGGCGAATGTAAACGTGTGAGTGGTTAAGTGGAATTGCGCAACTTAGTTTACGCAGCACCGCGCGCATGTTCCGAGGCAGATCCCCCTTCCCCTTCATCCTAAGTCATAATGTCATATATCTAATTTGTTGCAAATTTTGTCTACTTTCTGAATTTCTAGATAGTTTTCCTCTAGATGATTTTTTGAATAAAAACCTTTTTGGGGGGGCTTTTTACCAAAATTTGGGGAGGTTGCCTGGGAAAATTTTCGTGGGAAGTTACAAATTCGGATTCAGCGACCCAAAAAACATCTAGAAAGCTGATTTCCAGTACTACCATTAATTTTGCTATGTAAAATTCCCTATTGCCTGGACTAATATTCAAAACAAAGTAATGAGGAGAAAATTATTGCATAACACTATATATTAAAGAAATCGTTAAATACTATTATATTGAAAACAAAGGATTATTAAAATGAGACATCATCATAAAACAAATTCTTAAACGAAGTATTTTATAAAATGCAGAACAATGAGATTAATTGAAAATGACTCCTCAAAATTAAATCTGTCGAGAAATCTGTTTAAGTAATTAAATCTCTTAATCTGTCGAGAATAGTTTGCATTCAATAAAGACGAGTGCTTTATAATTTAAATTTATCATGAAAAGGATATATTCGTTTTATTTTATAAGGGTATTTACCGAAACAACTATTTTCTTTATCAAGTGTATTAAATGAGAAAAAGAAAATATTACAGAATCATAAATATTCATATGAAATCTATGAAAATATGTAATTTAAATTGACTCATACATATAGACTTAAAGATTATCAATAAAGATTAAATTTTCTGTATAATGATAACTTTTAAGAAGGGTTTAAACATTTACACCAAAATTAAATTTTATGTATCGCGAAAATAGACTGCAAATTGTAAAATGTAAGAAGCCTCAGTTTTTAATAGTTCCTCGGGAATCCGAAATGTGAGTACGGAGTAAATAAATTAAAAAGTGCTTGCGGCGTGATTGGTGGTTTGTGCCAATTAATAATGCTATTGCTTTTTTTAATCTTTTTGAAATGTTAATTAAGATACTGCAAGTACAATATCTGAAACGTCGTTTACATTATTATAATTAGATTATTAGATTATTTTAGATTATAATTATTTCATCATTTAAACGTATATTTTTAGAATTGATTTTGATTATTTTCGGAACTTTTGCATTTTAATATAAAAAATTATTGGTATCATTTCAAGTTAAAATTATTGCAAAAACATGCTGCAAACTGGTACATTTTAAGAGTAAGTATTTGTCGCAATTCTTTGAAAAAGTGAAATGTTATCGTGATTTAAACCATTTAAAAAGACTTTTCGACTTAATTGGTGATTTTGTTTTTAGTTAACGAGGTTGCGAATAGTTTTTTACTTGAAAGCTTATTAAAAGTGCAACATCAGAAACATGACTTAGAAAAATTTTAAGCATTAAAATTTTACTTATATTTGAGCAAATATTACTTATGTTTACATTTATTATTCTCCTAAAATTTGAATTTTAAAATAATCATTTACTATTGCTTGTTACTAAAAGCTTATTCCATGATGATTTAAATCTCAACATAAAAGCTTAAAAATAAATGCTACCTTATTAGTAATTTTTCGTCATGGAACAGTTTTAAGTACACGTCATTTTCTGAAGTATTATCAGAATATATATTTTAAACCAGCACTCTGAACAACTATGTCCATTATAAAATTTAAAGTAGAAAATTTAAATGTTGCATTTGGTACATTGATTTGTGCGCAACTAAAACATTATTGCTTTAAAATTTAGAATATCTAACTATATTTTAATGAGCAAATGAAATAGAAGCAATCCATTCAAAAATAATTTTATTCCATCGCTGTAAACTTGCTCTTTTGGATTTAAAATTTACTTATCGCTCAGAAGTGTTTTGGTAAATATCTAAGTTACATTTAAATGAATTTAGTTAAGTGTTTTATTAACTTACTATTTTTTTCAATTATTTGGCAGTTATGTTGTATCTAATTATTGGTGAAATATTTTTATGAACTGCAATCACGGTAACATTTATTTACATAGAGATTTTCAATAATAACAGAACAGAATAGGACATATATACTAAGTACCACTTTTAAATTGACATAATGTATTATTTTATTATGAATAAGTACGGGATTGAAGCATAATTGGGACTGAAGAGGACTGAAGCATTATTGGGACTGAAGAGGATTGAAGCATAATTGGGGCTAAAGAAGACTGAAGCATAATTGGGACCAGTGTTGCCATATTGGGGACTTTTTTGTCCCCAGATTGCTGAAAGTCACCGCTTTTTTGAAATAGAAATATTTGGCCTACTTAAAAATAGATTACAAATTTTGAAAAATAAGGCTAATTATACTATTTTAAAAAATGTTGATAGTCAAATAATCTGAATTAAAAAAGTCCCCAATCTGGCAACAGTGATTAGGACTGACGAACTTTGAAGCGTAAGTGGTTCATTCTACGGTAAAAATTACTTTACTAGTATGAGTTCAAATATCCCAATATGAAATTAAGCTAAAAATGCTTCGACAAATATCCTTTCAGACCTTTTTTGATTTATATAGGTGATGATTTATTTTTTCATTTATTTGCGACTTGATTTAGTTTATAAATGTATAGATATCATAAAAAAAATTGTAACGGATAATATATCTACCGTGGATATAAATACAGAATGCTTCATTTCATAATGCTATTTTATTTAGGATAGTATATAAAATTTTTTATTTAATAAAAAATCGTTATGTATTATATCAAAAACGGTGGATACATGAAGTTTATTTATCTAGTCTAGTTCAGCTAAAATACTCCAAAATTAGGGACAATTTACAATATGCACATCACAAATAACTACAGGAAATAAAAACGGATGCTTTCTGCCTCTGAATATTTTTATTAGATGACAAATTCGACTATATTTTGGAAATTGTTGCACATAAACATAATGTAACGGAAGATACAACAAAGGCTTTTCGAAGTAATTCAAGATGTAATTTCTGAAAACAACTTTTATTATAACAAAATTTAATTTATATATATAAATAAAGACGGCATACCCGCCTTTCGGGATAATAACCTTAAATATGCCTATAAAGTGTTCAATTCAGATATTTTTCTGCGAGAGGGACTTATAGCTCGGTGTCTTACTGGCTTTGGCAGTTGACACTTTTAAATTTGCAACGAAAATCTTTTCAAATGAACCCGTATGTTTGGTGCCCCACAGCCTTCGCAACCATCGAATTTGTGTGTTTTAATATTTATAAAACGAAAATATTTCCAAACGAACTAAGGGAGCCCCGTTTTAGTGATTGGCGAATTAATTTCTCAAATTGAAATATATTAAACTTACAATTTGAACTATAAATGAATGATGAAATGAGAAAATGAGAAAATCTAAAGTAATAAAAAATACGTCTCCGCCCCTCTCTCTTTTCAAACATGAAGTGATATCATTAAGTATACATAACGTGTAGTGAAAAACTGCACGAAAAAAGGCTATCTTAAAAGGTGAAATGGTATCTGAGAAGGCACTGTGACAACAATGTCTGGCGATTTCGTGAAATGACTTGTCGATTTTTTTTTTCATCAGGAAAAACAGAAATGAAATGTAATTTTAAAACTACAGAAAAACATAAAATATAAAAACGAACAGGAAATCAAACCTCAAGAAATATATTTTTGGAAATAGTAAACAATATTTATACAGCATATTATAGAGTAATATTAAAAAAATATAAATCAAATATACCATTTGAACCGAAAAACGTATTCTGAGTACATGAGTATGTTTTGTTTCTTTATACGTCCAGACGAGAAACTGCGATGGCAGTAGGAATATGAAAAAAAAAAAAAAAAAAAAAAAAAAAAAAAAAAAAAAAACGGAAATCGTGAAAATGAATCATAAAATACATAACCAATCTGAAATGAAACTTTAGATATTTTTTTTCTTTTTTTGCAATACTAAATATTTGTATTTTAAAAAACACGATTAGAAACGGAAAAGTACCCTGAAAAAGTGTTTTAATTTATTACACTAGTGTGCAAAACTTAAACAACAGTCACAAAATGCTTATATTTGAATACGTGAATGCTCAAAAGAATATTCTAAAAACAGAAATTGTAGAAAATAGATACTACCCTAACTACACAGCCATTCGATGTGAACTCTCCTTGACACCACAAATGGTCACGAGTCACAGTCACTGCAGTGAACTGAAATGTGACTTCAAAATTGACTCGTCATATGGCAGTCACATAAGAATCACAAGGTGACTGCATTGAAATGTGACCTGGTGACTCATAACAAAGTAATAGTCACGGTGATTTCTGAGCGGAGTCACCATATGACGATCATTTGAGAGTAATGAGACGAATGAAAGATCCCCCATTTTGTTCCATCGTAGTGACTGGGACACTTGTGATCATGTGAGACGTGAAGAACATGTCTCATCGACTAGCTCTGCTGTAGTGATAGTACCTGTTTGAATTACATTATTATCTTATGAGTATTCACGTGTTCAAAAATAAGCATTTTGTGACTGTTGCTTAGGTTTTGCACACTAGTGTATTATTGTTACTATTATTATTATTTTCTATTTTATACCTAGTCTCGGCAATTGCAGTTTTAAAAAAAAAGGGAAAAATGAAAACAAACATCGAGCCCGAGATGAAATGTTTTTTGAAACAGTAAATACCATCATTTTATTACCGTTAAAACAGAAAAAGTACCGCAAAAGGCATATTTCTCCTTCGACTGCTTGAAGGACATATAGGCTCAGACACAATCGGCTGAACAATGGTCTTCTCGCCACGTTGGGATGTTCATTAGTGTTGTTAATTTACATATCAGTTAGTTATAAAAATATCTAAACCTGGATCCAAGATGTATAACTTCAGACATACAGGTACCTTTCTCATAAATCTTGTAGCTCTGCGTGCAACGGTATATTCAGAACATATACACACATTCACAGAGAGAGAAAAAACTTTTATCTTTATTATTATATATTTTAGAGAAAATCTATACTTTATTGAAGGAATAATGCATTTATTGCATTTAAGAACTAAGTGAAGTCATTAATAAGGAAAATGCGTCGCTACATGTACCGATGTACCCCTTTGTTTATAAAAATATAGCAAATCTTCATTTGTTATCAAATATTTCTTTAATGTGTTATAATATGCGAACTTTCTAAAACATATTTTTAAAAGCTATCCTATCTCAAACTCAGGACTGCCACAGACGGCTATTTTTTACTTCTATCTTGCACCACTTCCTAAAATAAAGAAAAAAATCTTTCCCATACATTTTGGCGACATTTGCAAGAGGAATATACTACACAATTTATTATTTTAAAATAGTGGTTTGAATAGAATACTAAAATAGTTGCCAGTGGCAGCCCTGCAAATTATCTATCACAAACTCAAGAAGTTAAATATTCTGTAGATTATTTCAGTTGTATCATAGAATAAGTAAGGAATAATGGTTTATTTTGTTCCACAGAATAAGACTACCATTTCATTTATAAAGCTTACATGTTATTTAAATACTGTTCCTATTCTGGAAGAAATCTTTCTGTTTATTTATTCTGAAATACATACAAACTTTTTCTGTACAGAACATTAACCTACGAAAATATCATTTATTTTCTCGTAATCATGATTCCTTTTCAGCTGTAAATATAAGCTATTATTTCTAATATAATTCCACTCATTTAATTTCGGTAAGGCGCGATTTTATAAATAAAAAACGCATTCCCTGAGTAAAAAAACAAATTATCCAGATAAGCTTTTGCGTCAGAAGAAACACATAACTATAAATTAATTTCTTTAGAAGTATTTAATATGAAATTTAATAGTCCATAAATTCCTCAAAATTGTGTTACAACCATTAGTGGTCTAGAAATGTCTAAAATTCCGTGTTTAATGCAAACAAAATTTAACCTGCCTAGAGATTCAGCTTTATTTCTTTACGTAGGAGCAGTTCTCTACGTATTTCTGTGACGTCAACGGATACAGGGAATATGCTCATTTACAAATACAAATAGACAGCTAGAGGGATTTCTGTCTTGGCAATATCGATTTATCATTGCTTTCAACCGTGAATATTTTAATCTGGCGATTTCTTAAGATTAGGCTACCAAATGCAAATTTATTTCCCTTTTTACTCCCTGGCACATTTTCTTAGAATAATAGAATTCTATTTTAAATGTTTTGTTCAAAAAATACTTATGCGTTTTAAGTCAAGATTGTATCAGCTCTTATTTTACTGTTAAAAAATATAATAGAAAGTTGTATTTTGTTAAACTTCCAAATATTTTTTTCGTAAATGGTAATTTAAAAAATAACAAAAAAATCCAAAAATAATTTTATAAATGGCAGAAATAAAATGTTAACAAGTTTAATGTTTCTGAGAGGAAATTTCTTTCTTGCAGTTTCTTTTTTATATTTACCTAAATTTAATAAACTTGTATCTGATATAGCTTTCAGAAAATTTCGCGTGCTGGAAGATTTATAAATTACGTTCTATAAAAGAATGAAGTTCTTAAATATTGGTTACTATCTACGTTTTATGAGAAATATAAATTAAATCAGTGAATTGATACATGATAGAATTAGAGCCCATGCTTTTAAATAAATCCCTGAGATAATTGCATTCACATATATTCTTAGGTTGTAAATCTGAAATTGAAGAATATTTTAAGTTTACCAGAATCAGTGATGCAATGTTGACTATCCAAACTCAGTATTAAGATGAACTTCGTGTCACTTTATCGAGTGAGCGAGTCATAGTAAATACAAATATTTACCTTTTTAGAACATTTATTCTTTTAAGTGTATATCTTACGAACTATGAAAATATCGGAATAAAAGATTTTTTAATCAACAGATGTGGTAATATTAAATACATTAAATTTGGAATTGAGATTACTATTTAAAGTATGTAACATTTCTATTACAAATCTTCTATTTTAAAAATACCTCGTAACGAAAGTATTTAGTTACATTGAATAAGGGGCTTTTAAAATTTATATTTTGAGTCATTGGAACGGATTTTCCAACTTCTTGTTGCATTGAAATTTCATTAATCTGAATTCCACAAAATTAATCTAAAATATCTTTAAATTATGTAACTAAGCTTATAGTCCAAGAGCTGTTAAACATTTTAGGGAAGGTATTTGAGGCACCCTGAAAATTTGTGCAACACTTCTTTTGTAATGCCTGAATACAAAATCGAATGTCTGGCTGAAGGATCGTGGCCCAAAACCTGTGCCAGACAAAAAATGGCCCTTGACACGTGTCTGGCACAGTTTTTGTGCCGGCTAAAGTGTTTGTCATTTTCAAAATATTTTTTTCTAAGCATAAATATTATTGTGCCTCAATCTCAGCGTGCCTCAAATACCTTTTTTGAGTAGTCCAAAAATGGCACTTGACACGTGTCTGGCACAGTTTTTGGGCCAACTAAAGTGTCTGTCATTTTCAAAATATTTTTTCTAAGTATAAATATTACTCTGTTTCAATCTCACCGTGCCTCAAATACCTTTTTTGGGTAGTGTCAAAAAATGGCACTTGACACGTGTCTGGCACAAGTTTTGGGCCACGATCTTTCAGCCAGACATTCGATTTTGTATTCAGGCATTACAAAAGAAGTGTTGCACAAAATTTCAGGGTGCCTCAAATACCTACTCAAAAATGTTCAACAGCTCTCCTACTATTATTACACACTTATTATCACATTTAAGCATTAAACTCTATCTCATCGATTTCGTAGTGGTCAGACTGATGTCAGTCTTAAGGTCATAAAAAGACGAAAATCTCAAGCGGGAAAACTATCTAAAATAAAAAATTCTGCGACTATTAAAAGAAAAAATATTTCGTTTTCTGTCTTAAAAGATTGACGCATTATTTAATCCATTATATTTCAGATTATTCAGGAAAGCCTGCGGGAAAATTATGACCGAGTCATTTAAATAATATGGGCCATAAAATGTTATATTACCATAAAAAGAGAGACTATATCTATAAATTCTGTTTTATATTTCAAACAACATTGAGTCATAAAAAGAATATTCTAGAATTTAAACCAATTTTTCTTCTGTTTAGTGTGTGCATTTGATAGCACCTATTATGTGGTTTTATAAAACAATGCCTAAATATTTAAATTAGTTTTCCAGCTTGTATATCTCTTGAGCTTAAGCAACTATAGCTTTAGATGTGACATTTGAACACATGAAAATAATTGTTCTCAACACTGAAAGGAGAAATATGCCGCCTTCTTCTAAAACGAATAGGTAGTCGTTTTCTAAATTCATAAACTAGAATATAGATTTCCAAGTTATACGAGTAAGGTAACCAAACAAACTGAATCGACTAAATGATGGAGAATTCTAGTGTATGATTTTCTAGGTGACGAAACGATACATTATATTATGAATCGTTTGAATTCCGAGAAATTTTCACTTGATTTCTAGAATTAATTCATAAGCTAGAATTATAGTTACTAAAACTGGCTTCATGTGTTGGCATTTATTTGCAGAGATTTTTAAATATGTTTGACCACGATAATATATGAAAACGCCATTAATTTTAATAAGGATAACTAGAACTCTCTAGCAAAGGGAACTATAATTTATAAGGATGGCATGGAATTATTTTTTAAGAGCCACGATTTATTTTCTAGATGCCACTGGCATAATGTTTTTTTCAGTGTACATGCTTTCTATAAGAAGAAAGGGAATTCTAACGAAGTAGTTAGCTTTTTAAAAAACACTGAAAGTATGTGAATTAACCAAACACGTGTTTACTTGTATAATGGACATCGCATGAGACGACACATTATCGGAAGCAATACAATTTCTAGGTTGCACACAACTCAAATAAGGAACTTTGCAGTTTTTGAAAAAAATATGAGGATAATTTTACATAATGGGAGACAGAAAATTTCGAAAGCGGTCGTGCACTGGTACTTCTTAATGTATACCAGATAAGCAGAGAAATAGTGAACAGAAAGATTTGAAAACAGATTCAACAATAATAGAGTATCTTCTGGATATAAACAAATTGACAACGTGATTTTATGTTTGAATTTTTATGCTTCGTTCGGATATTAGAGTTCGCTGTGTGAAATTGTGTTTAAAGTAAAATTTTGCTTACAGTGAATTAACGATCTTATGAAGTATTAACAATGCAAGTTCACATACCCACCAAGTTTTATGTTACGATCTGATCATTTTTTTTTTTTTACACAGCAAATACATTATAATTCTAGGAGTTGATTGAGAGTATTCTTTACAATGTACAATTACAATTTTCATTTTAATCACTTAAAACCGCTGCCAAAAAATTATAAAACATATGTTATTTCTTTTTGTAAAACTATTTATAGAGAAGGAGTTACATCCTATGCGAGACAAATTGCGCTCTTGAATATTGGCATTGAATTTTTAAATATTTTAACATATAATTTTCCATATCATACAGCGTAGATTAAAAGAAAATTACTAAAACCGCTACAGTATGTCTCTTTATATCTTATATAATCATCTTAGTATTTCTTTAAAGAATACTTAAACCCCTGTATATATATATATATATATATATATTTATTTATTTATTTATTTATTTATTTATTTATAATTCGAAATCTAAATATTTTTGCGTTTATATTCATATATGTGTGCATGCATAATACTGGGTGATTCAAATTAAAGTCAATCTGTGCTTGAACTGCAATGAAGAGAAAACCCATGGTTGAAACGTCTCCATATTTTGAAGATATATATCGCAAGCCACGAGTAAATGACCGGTGCAATATTCTTTTACTTATAAAAATGACCTACAGTGTGAAATAGGGAGCTGTTGTTATTGCCATGCAATGAATGTAAAATGGCATTAACAATAAAGACCAACAAATGAAATGTTTTCATGTAAATGTATCAATTCACACTATAAAAACAGAAAGTTCCCATCACCCAGAGATAAGGATGACACCATCAACAAAAGAAACGCGACTAACATAACAGCAAACAAAGACTTTTAGAAGTTTCCTTAGAAGGAACGTGCCCACTAAATCCACTGTGCTGCAAGGGGAAATGATACCGTTTCGCAAAATGGCCAACAGCAGCACGTAAATGCATAGAAATGTTACGTGCGGGCAAACTTATCTAAACACTTTATACTCTTTAACTAGTTAACTCTTGTGTGCATCAAATCCGAATTCATCGCTTTGATGTTACATGTTCCTCCTGGTTTCTCATTGGACTGTTCAAAAACAGTAGTTGCAACGTTTCCAACCACTTGCAGTATCACTCAATTTTGCTCTCATGAATACTGAACTGAAAACCTTCCAGTCTTCTAGAACCAAAGGACCAGTTCGCCTCAAAAAACAAGCTGCGATTAGGCCTGCAAGCAGTGCCTTCTCTCTGTTATGTTCGTGATGGACTTTGCAAGTGTTTTCATTTCTTTTTCATAAAACAAGTTTAATAGAAATACACGTTTCTACATTGACAGAAGTGTTGTGATCGCCAAATAATGGCTCCGTAAAAATTCGTACACCTTGTTCTATCTGATACAAGGCCTGTTCATGCGCATGTTACGCAAATTTTAAACAGCCAGTACAGCTCGCAGTGCTATCTATCGACCATTTTTTTAACTAAATATTTTATCGCATTAATCATTTTACCATGGTCTGATATGTATATCCACCAAATTTAAAGGAGCTATGTCCACGGGTTACCTCTTCAGAACTTTAAAGGCAAAAATACTTTTATTTAAATGACTCTGTAGATTAAACACTTCAAAGTTTGTTAGACATTATGAGAAACCTGCTATTTTTCGAAGATATAATCTTTAAACGATTTTCTTTAGGTCCTAAAAATACACTCCAATCATTAACATTTATTTTTGGTAAACAAAAGCGATTATCTTCTGCTAAAATAATACATTTATTTCCATTCATAAATCTTGCCAAATCCATGCCAGTTCTTAATATAGCAACAAAGAAAGTGTTATTTATCGTATTAACGTGAACTTCTAATTAAGCTCTGCCTGCCAGACATAAGAGTGCGCTGTCAAATTGGAGAGCTGATAATTGATTTTCTTCTCGCGGAGCTGCGAATCTAGACGCAAGGAATGCAATATACAACAAAGATCAGAAATGTCCCTCGAATTAAATCAATAAACTTTGATTTAAGAATATTTACATGCTTCATTAGTTTAAACTTTATTTCACAAAACACAAAGTAGGATTTTAATGAATTATTTTGTCCCCAAATCTCTTTTGAGGGATCATTAAAATTTTTTTATGTGATATTGTTATAATTTTATATTGGAAACAATTCGGCAATTGATTAAATACATAATTTTTTTTTTCAAATTTTAGTAAATCTTAATTTTAATGTACTTGTTGTGTGTGTCCTCAATTTTTAAAGGAAAAATAACTATTCTATAAAAAAAAGAAAACAATAAACGAAAAAGAAAGGTGTAAGAAAAACAAATATTCAATAGAATTTGCCCTTTTAACTTATAAATATATTTTCTAAATATTCGGGGGGTTACAACATTTTTCTCAGTCAAATATATCGAAATTAATTTATTTTTTAAAAAATCCTGTTTTTAATTATCAGTAATAAGAATATCAAATATATCTAATAAATTGTTTTGCAAGAATGTAACACAGGTTACAATGCACTTTTAGTTTCTATACACAGGGATCACTGGAAATGCATACTGGAACGCAAATGTTGATTCTAGCGAAGCCTGTAGGTGGCGCTGTTTCATTTACCCATTAACGCGACCTTTACAATGTCCTCATTATATTGCAAGCGTAAGTCGTTGTCAGAACAGTGTTCTGTGTAGTTGTGAGTGCTTTATATATGAGCTAAGTGAATTTGAAAGTAGACAAATTGTTGGTGCTCGTATGGTGGGTGCATCCGTTACGAAGATAGCCGAAGTAGTACATGTTTCAAGAGGCGCCCGCCGTGCCGAAGATTTGTACCGCTAGAGGAAAAGCGGAAAAACATCATCCGCTAAGTCACAACGCGGACGAAAGTGTGTGTTGGATGATCATGACAGACGGTCATTGAAGAAGACTGTGACGATGAATAAGAAGACGACAGCTGCAAAAGTCACTTCTAAACTGAATGTCCGGCTCACAAATCCTGTTAGTATCAAATCAATAAGATGGGAGCTCCATAATCAGGGATTTTCAGGGCAATCTGCAATTCCAAATCCACTCATCCGTGATGCAAATGCCTGTTACAGGAAAACGTGGTGCCGAAGCCATACAACCTGGGCTATGGAGCGATGGAAGATAGTCATTTGGTCGGATGAGCTTTATTTCACACTTTTTCTAACTTATGGCCGAGTTTAAGACTGACGAACTCCGACCTAAGCCTACGATGCAGACTGCCAGCTGCCAAGAGTAAAACAAGGTGGGAGTTCGGTCATGATTTGGGCAGCCATACCATGATATTCCATGAGCCACATGCTTAATCTGCAAGGTCAAATTACTGGCAAGGATTATGTGACCAGTTTGGCTGATCATCCCCATCCCAAGGCACAATGTCTGTTCCCCCAATGGTGATGCTATTTTCCAAGACGAAAACGCCCTTGCTCACACATCTCGGATCGTTCATGACTGGTTTTGTGAGCATGAGGGTGATCTGTCACATCCTGGTCACTACAGTCACTAGATATCAATATTATTTACCCTTAATGGTCTATTTTGGAGAGAAATATGCGTGATCGCCATCTACCCCTATCATCATTACCTGAACATACCTCTATTTTGCTGGAAGAATAATGTCATATTCCCTTGGAAACCATGCTGGATCTGTATATATGGAAAAGGTTTTGAGAGAATGTAAAGTTAAAACACCTTGCCATAAATAGCACAAATCTTCTGAAGCAGTTCTAAAACATGAGTACTTATCCATTCCAAGAAGACTGCAAGCTGTTTTGAATGCCAATGATTTTCCTAAACCGTTTTAGGTATGATAATATGTTTATTTTTAGGTGTGTCCATATTTTTGTCCAACTCCTGTATCTTTGGAAAAGGTTTTGAGAGAATACGAGGCTAAAACACCTTGCCATAAACAGCACAAATTTTCAAAAGCAGTTCTAAAATATGAGAAATGAGAGTTTTAGTTTTTTCAACATAAACATTTTTAGAATGTATTGAATATTTCCTGTTGATTATCGTAATTTAAAATCATAAGAACATTAAATTATGTTTTTATAATTTTGGATGTTCGATTAATTAATTTAATTACAATCATTTCTACTATTTTCTGTTCCGAACTTCAGTAAAAGTACTAAAGAAATTCCAATTGAATAATGAAATTTTTTTTACAGATTTACGATACTTCTGTTGGGAATATTTAGTTGGGGTTAGTGGATATTTAAGTATGTTATATATTAGTATATACATGTTTACATACATATGTGTGTATTAATGGAGTCCGGGACAGAAAATTCTAAAACAAATATGCATTTTTTTTTATTGGCTTAAAAATATACAGAGATTTTAGAGTTAAATACTTCACACCGGATGCTTTTATTAAGATTAGATCAGGAGATATAACATTTTTTGTCTTGTGATAATGCGAGGGACCCGCCCTCTAGCGGGGACTTTTAATTTATCTGAGAATGAATTTTTTCATGATTTATTAACTTTGAATGGATATATCTAAAAGTCCTTATAAGATATATGTATGAAATTTTCAACAGAGTTTCTGTATTATATTTCTAATACATTTTCATTTTGAGCGAGAATTGTGAAAATATCCTTAATGTAATAGTCGATGATGAAAAAACTTCGTTTTCTCATTTAAAAATTTATTATTAACTTTATAGTTAATATTTAAAAAAAAATCCTGAATACAAATTAAAATTACACATTTTCTGTACTCAACAGTACAAAAAGAGACAGCTGGTTCAAGAGTTATTTCAAAAGTTAAATAAGTTTAAATTTTTAAATTTCATTTTTTTTAATATTATAAAGTTTTCAGTAATTTCTTACATGCAATATGTGCATTATATAAACACGTATTTCACACAAAAAAAAAATAATTCAAAAATATCTATAACTAAAAATAAATAGCTTCCGCGTGTAGCTGTATGCAATATGGATGAATCACGAATAGTAAGATCCATTTCCTCACATCATTGAGTGCCACGGTGACTGACACTGAAGCTGAAAATTTTACGTTTTAAGCAATTTTTAAGAAAGTATAATCCTGTTATAAATAAAAGATACGTAAATTTTAAATAAATTTTCAGTAATTACTTAAAACAATTATATATATATATTTATTTAGTTTTATATCCTATTTTAGACCGTCATTCATCGGTGAATGACGCGTTCTAAACGGAAATTTCAATGTCGGTCACAGGTGACTGACATGGCGCTCAACGTGTTAAGCGAGCATCTGTACATTTGCGCAGCCCGTAACTCCAAGACAGAGATTTGTGCTTATGTACTATGCATGCCCAAAAGCAAAATTTTAATTGAAAATTACGGCGGATTAATAAAATTTCTGAATAAACGAATGTACGATAACAAATCTGTGGCCAAATATCTTTCATTTAAAAAAAAGAATGATGCAATTTTATGCAGTAGTTTGTTCTCACGGACTGTCGAAACAAAACGCAAGACGTTTTAAATATATATATACAGGATGTCCGGTCTCAACGGTGTCCAATGGCTAATTCGTAAACCGTTAGTCATAGACATATAGTTCCAATTACAAAAATGTTTTAAATGAGGTAAAGAAGTATTTTTAAAGCGATTTGGGTCAAGAAAAACCTTTATTTAAAAATTACGAAATTTAAATTTTTATACGGTCCCCCGGTCCTATAAGTGATATTTAGTAAACTTTTCCTATTCCTCTAACAAGTACGGCAAAAAAAGTCCTATTCAACTAACACTAAAATTGACCGAGTTATGATATTTTCAATTTTATGACTTAAACCACTTTTCTGTAACTGAAAACAGATGTGTTGGACGAAGCTTTCAGGGGTCGTACGCGAAGTGCTTAAAGTATTATAAAGGGCGTCCACTCCAAACGATGTTGAATGGCTAATTCCTAAACCGTTAGTCAAAGACATATAGTTCCAATAACAAAAAGTTTTTAAATAATATAAAGAAGCATTTTTAAAGCGATTTAACAGAAGGTGCTTCCCCCGTATAAATATTACGGTAGTGTTAATTTTTAGTAATTAACTTTCAGATTGGTTAAAAAAATTGAAGAAGTGAGTTTCAAAACTCGCCTTATCGAGAAAATCAAATTTTGGGAAATCGCGTAAAACCTTTAAATGCGCCCATTGGCATTCATTGAAAATTTGGAGATTGTAGTGTCTGATTGGTACTGTTATACCAGTAGAATAGATTGATAGGGAAACAGGATTTTTTAAATTTCGGATAAGGTCAGTTTCGAAACTGGCGTCATCAATAATTTAATATATGTTTTGATTTAACGATATTTTTCCCTAATTCTTAATTAAAAAATAATTTAAAAAAATTACTGATCTAATGAATATTTGCTGAGTGGAGAGACAATGGAATTTTCAGAAGGGGTAATGTAAAAATAATAATAATTATTATTATTTTTATCGTTACAATAAAATGACAAATGCAACAAAATCGTAAAAAAAGAAAAGTTAATTAAAAAGAGAGAATGTGGGCGGTTATATGATGTCCGACCTTTAATGGATAAATCTGTGCTCTATTACAACAAAATATTAAAATATTGTAACAATTTTGTTATGTTTATTTAATTCATTGAAGTTATCGCGCAGGTTGAATCATATAATTCAAATAATTGATTTTTATTGTAAAAGAAAATAAAAGTGATAGGAGGATCATTTTCAAAAATGGACATATTAATTTCTTTAACGTATTCAGAGCAGCCATTCAAAAGTTATGTATAAAAATATAGGCATACAAAACAACAACAACAAAAAAAAAACATTAAGATGGTACAAACAAATTACTTACAAATTGAGCTTTCTTGTGTCTGTGCTTGGGACGGGAAGGATGACGGGGGGGGGGGGGGGGGGGGGAGAGAGATGTAACAAAATTTGGAGCGGAGATTTCAGGGGGAATTGATACGGCTGTTTAGTGTTCATTACTACAACAGATATTGCTGCATAAAAGAAAAAAAAAAAAAAAACCATGTAGTTTTCAGGATTATAAACTTTGTGTATATGAGAGCCAGTGAGGGAAAATTTTAAATTGCAATTTCAGGTGGAATTTAGATTATGGATTACTTATTAATTATTGCAGCAATAAAGAGAACGGACCGTTTTTTCCTAAGTTTTACAGCGTGATAATTCTTTGCACATTAGTAGATTTTCGCTTTTTTTTTTTTTTTTTTGAAGACTTCATCTAAATTAATCGGCCCCTTAAATTTCTACTTCCCCACTTTTTGCTTAACCTGCACGCAAAGTTAAAAATCTATTGAGGTTTATATATATATTTTTACTATTCTACTCGATATGTCTAATTAAATAATGCATCTTCAAAAACTCCACGCCCGTTAAAAAATTTATTTCCTATTGTCTTAATTATAACACTTAATTATTAGAACATAAAGAGGTAATAATTTAAAAAAATATTAAATTTAAAATCATTAAAAAAAGGATTCAAATTTATAATTTATGTAAGCAATTATAGATTTCAATTATAATTTTATTAAGTATAAATTACTGATTAAATTAAAAATATATAGACATACTCTTAAATTAAAAAAATATAAAAAAGTATATTAAATTTAAAATGATTTAAATTAATAACTTTATTAAAATGTTAGGAAAGTTTTCTATTTTGTCTTTGTAGTTAGCCATTACTTTATAGTTATAGTAAGTTACTAATCATCTCAATCCTCCCTAAAATTTATACCCCCCCCCCAAGTTTTGCTCGGCCAATACATACTGTCTAAAATTATGTATGTATTTTCCCTATATTTTATTTTATTATGCAAGAAATAACTAACCAATCTACCAAATGAACCCCCTAAAAATTCTACTCTCTCTTCCCTCAACTCACACGAAAACACCCGTTCGCTATTGTTAATCCCATGGAAGTATTTTTTTTAAAGATAGCTTGTCGCAGAATACACCCCCCCCCCCCTTCTGTTGTATGATACAGATTACCTTTTTTTTGTTCGAGCGTGGAGACGATATTTACACATTAAAAGTTCAAATAACACAAGTTAATATTTAGAATTGATTGATTGGATAAAAAAAAAAAAAAAAAAAAAAAAAAAAAAAAAAATCCAAATAGAAAACTAATTTAATATAATTCTATTAATTCTAAGATATTTTAGTTTTTCTAATTCTCCTGGTCCTCATACGAATCACTTTTTTTTATTATCGAAACACTATCCTCTGATGGCTTTTGTCAAGCACGATTCCCGCCAAGAATTGTCACTTTGATGCTGAAACTCTGACCAATCAAATTACGAGATACAGCATAAATGGCAGAATGTGGTTGGAAAGGAAAAATATTTTGTTTTAATATGTGAGAATGAACAAAAATCTCAAAATATATTTGTAATGTTAATTTACTACCAATGTTTAATGTTAAATTTTATATCTGACGATTATTTTTATTTCTAGTAAATTTGTGACTGACCCCTATTTTGCAGCAAAAAAGATACTCCAACTTTAAACATCCATTACTCGGTCAGGTTTAATCGCAGAGGAATGGGACTTTTTTTGTCTTACTTGTCAGAGAAATAGGATATTTTTACTAAATATCACTTATAGGACCTGGGGACCGTATAAAAATTTAAATTTCGTAATTGTTTTAAAAATGTTTTTCTTGACCCAAATCGCTTTAAAAATACTTCTTTACCTCATTTGAAACATTTTTGCAATTGGAACTATATGTCTATGACTAACGGTTTAGGAATTAGCCATTGGACACCGTTGAGACCGGACACCCTGTATATTTCATTCATACATTGGTTTTCAAAACAGTATATATACTATATATATATATATATATATATATATATATATTTAAAATTTTCTGCTTCAGGAAAATATGCTATCGTAGAGTCTTATATAAATTTTTATCAAGAATCGTATACATTTTATCGAGAAGACCTTTTTATCTCTATTTACCAAGAATGAAAAACCTTCAAAAATTCACTTATATTCACTTAAAAGAAAGATGCTTCAGAAATAAATTGTAATAAAATATTTATAATGAATAAAATGAAAAACACTGATGCAGTTGAAATAATGACCACATTATATTTTGGAAAATACTGATCCCTAAAGAAGCAGTCCACGAGCATAGTACCGATTATGCTAGTTTAATTAAAGATGTTAGGATCGAGTTGGGTAGTTTTTATTTTTTTCATTGTATTAATTGTGGAAAATTTAAAAGATTTTTCAAACAATAATTTTAAAAAATGCTTTGACAAAAGACGATGCGATGAAAAAAAACGCAGAAGATTTTCCTTTTATAGCAGAAACGTTCGCAAATAGAGAATGCAACCTCATACTTACCAGCAGTTAGAGAAACCTTTGCTTTATCCGCAGAAACTATTTGGAGGTATACCAGAGATCTCAGTAAACTACATTTGTCTGAAATGATATAAAGCTTCTTTGCTGCCTCAAAATTTCGGTAAAAACATTTCCGTTAATTTTCCTGATCTATTAGAGCCTTTGAGGTTTATGATTATTTCCTGTCTTGAATGTTTCAGAAAATTTGGGAAGGCTTACCAAAACCACGATTAACTGTGAGGGTGTACAAAATGTTTGTAAACGTTTCTTCTATATCAGAAAATTTTTCTGCAAAATTTCGCAGAGCCATGAAATGTAATTATATCATAAGATGATTTTATGCTGTTTATTTATTTATTTATTTATTTATTTATTTATTTTTTTTTTTTTTTTTTTACGAAAAGAAAAAAAATCAAAATTGCTTAATAAAAATATCTTCCAGAAAAGTATTTACAATACATCATTCAAAGAGCGAAAAAGATAAATTTTGATTCAAGGAATCTATTTACGCCGATTATTAAATGTTTAGGAAGCATTAATATATGCTATATCATCACCTATGAATGTACCAAAAGCAACTAATGAAAAGATAATAAAAATGTTTTCATGCTCCATCGAATCATAAAAACCTATACAATTAACAAAATAGTAAACAGGATTACTTATTCATTAGTTTTCATATCTGTTTTACAAAATTAACCAGTAATTTACTTCAAAGTCAATTGGTACTCCATATTCATTTCTAAAGATAATTGCTTCGAGTGTTATAAATGCAGTATACATTAAAAAACATCGCACTTAAGCTACTTGATTATTGGAACCTTATCTAATTAAACACGAGAATTTTATTAGATTAAAACTATCTGGATTATGGAAGACTACACTAATGACTGTTCAGAACACTTCATCATTTTTAAATGGGATTTATGAATTTGTCGATAATAGTTAATTACATAGATTATGTAGAATTACAATTCTTCAAAACTATATATATTAAAGAAAATATTTTTTTCAACTAACTTTACAAATTAATTAATTTTTATTTATAAATTTTGAATAGGTTATCATTGGAATGAATAAATCATATTTGCTTGCACTATTATTTAGTTATTTGAAAAAGTTAAGTATTTTAACCGTTATTATTTAATAATCAGTTATGCAGATAATAATAATAAAATGCGCTTATTCAATCAAAATGCTATGGACGTCGAATAAAATCATTATTTTGAGTGTAATCATTAATAAAATTTACACAAATATTACAGATATATATAAAATAAAAATACTACATTTATATCAATAATCTTAATTAATTAAAAAATGTGACATGTAGAATTAAAAATTTTGTAATGTTTTATATAAAGACACCTATATGTGACAGTACATAACAATCGAATATATTGATACTTAATGAAATTTTATATAACACAATTAAAGATTTAATTTTAAAGTTTGCAAAATTTGACGTATCAAAAATAAAGATTCAGTTCCGGTAAAGATTACAAGATAGTAAACATACTTTAAAATATCACAAAATAATATGAAGTAAAAATAATGTAAAAAGTCTTAATTTTTAGTATAAAATTGTATAAAAATTTATCTTTATTAACATTACATCTTAGAGTGCTTTACACAAAAACTAAGTGTAATTTATCATTATATCCAAATTTTTCATACTTTAACACTAATTCAAGAGTTAAAGCAACCAAATACAAATTTATCCTCATTTCTTATTTTTTCATCCAATATTAATCGGATTTGATGGAATTAATTTTATACACTGATGCTGTAGAAATATCTACCAGCCTCTGGAAAAACAAAACAAAACAAAACAAAAAAAAACAGGACCATGAGAAGGAATGTTTTGTTTAATTTGCGTTTATTATAGTTAACTGGATTATTCAAATATTTTGTGAGGTGCAGTGTTCGAATTGGAAGGGATTTTAACATTTTATGGGATTATTGACATTATTTTGTACTATCAGAATCAAGCTTGTGTAGAATTGCGCTACATTTTAGAGATATTTGTAGTATTTTAGTCTATGACTTTTCATTCAGTGTCGTTTTTTTTTTTTTTTTTTTTTTTTTTTTCATATTTCATGAGTTTGTGAATTCTACATAACCTTAAGGCAATTTTGTGAGATTATAAAAATACAGAAATTATTCAAGAAAAACTCTATTTGTCAAATAGTAGTTTAGCTTATGAGCTACATTATATTGTCAAAAGTCACTAGAAACTTTCGATTTTACACATTTTGTCGAATATCTAAATACTTAACGATTTCTTCTAGAGCTCCGAGATATGAAGACAATTTCTGACTTTATATTTTTTCATGAAGGTTCGATCACGAGGCCTATTGCGAAGACAATCACAAATTGAAGAAAAAAGATAATATTTGTGAACATGCTGAAAAATAAAATACTCAAAATGATCTGTAGCTGCAGCACATGAGTATATGGATATTGTGCAACATTTGTGTTCATTTGTGTCGTATATATTTATAGAGATTTAATCTTTTTAAAAAACTCAAGACATTTCAGTATGTTTTTTGTTTATAGCATGCAGAGCTTCAACGAAATTTAACGCCAGTTTTAGAAACCTTGACAAGTACAGTAAAAATAACATAGCACAATTAGAATACTAACAATTTTATGAAATAAGAGCATTTGTATGAAAGAATTTTTTAGCTGCGCATGCGAGAAGGATACCAAAGATTTTTTTATAATTCGATAGTCAACTGTACTTATATTCCATTTAAAATAGTTAACTTATGTTGCTTTCTAAAAGCAGCTGAATGATAAGGGATTATCCACAATTTGTCATTTTTAAATTCTTTCAGCTTCATTTTATATTGATTCTTTAGTTCTTGGAAAACCACTACGAGCCTATTCCAACAAAAACAGAATTATCAATTTGGAAGTATCCTTTCCAAAGCTACTCGTTGACATTCATGAAATGCTAACAGCTTTGTTGGAAGTGAGTTAATATATTCGGTAAAGTGACAACAATCGAAAAAGTCCTGGAGTTTTTAGCTACTATACAGTGTATGCGTCTGCGTCTGCAAGATATAAAATGTATATGTTCCAATGATAAATTTCTGTACTTTGTATCAATTTGGTAGACATTATATTTTATCAAATTTTTCTCTTCTGATCAATAGAACTTTTAAGGAAACTGTGAACTTAACCCTTTCGATTCTGGTGTCCTAATAATAAGACATGGCATTACATTTACTTTTTTTTTTGTATTTGCAATTATCTATCTGCATTATTTGCACTTCTTTTATGTTTTAGTATAAAAAAGGAAGAGAAAAGTTCGCCTAAAAACCTACACACCGTTGCTGAGAAATTTATTTTTAAAATATGTTTTTAACATTTAAAATACAAATTTTCTTTCCCTGTTGTTACAGAATTGTCCCAGGTGAGAGCTGGTTACGAAAAAATGTCTTATATGTCAAACGGAATAACTCTTGAAGTGCCCAAACCCTAGTAGAAATAGTTCAAAAAAGAGTAGAAAAATGTCGCTGGTTGAATGTGCCACACGAAGTGAAGTGAGCTGCTGAGAGTGTTATTGATAAGATGCGCGGCGGCTGGTGGCCATAACACACCTTGATCATGCTGTTATTGTTTACATCAATTGGATATTTTTAATCATGGTGAAAAATATTAAACATATAAATGAAAGAAATGTTTACAAATGATAATATTAGGTATTTAATCACTAAGTGGAAGGAAGCTAGGTACAGTCCAGGAAAACAAAAGGAAACACCCCCTTCTAACTCTGCAACAAATTAGAGTAGAATAAAGTTACTGGTACCGAGCGATTTGAAATAAAGTCTTCTTGTAAAAGATGTATATAAAATTTGCTTAGGGGTCCACCTACATACCAAACTAAACCAAAACATTGTTTTTTTCAATACCAAGACCCAATTTTGACACCGTAAATAAATTTCACACCCTTCAATTAGCCTAAATATAAATTTGCATGAAATTACTATGATTAGTTAACGAGGAATTAATTATTTTATAATGGTATTATTTTAGGGGCTGTATGCAAATTGAAGTTCGGTACTCGAAGGTTGTTGAAAAGCTACAGATTGACTAACAAGGAGAGGGTCCGAGGTTGGTCTCACGGAATCCAGCGATCCTTTGTACATTGATAGAGTATTGTCAATAGATAAACATATCAATAGGATAAAGTGCAATATTCAGGGGGGCCGTTAAAAACGAGCCCCAAAGTTCACCCAATTGACTCTTTAGTATATAATCGGATAAATTAAGTTCCTTTGCGACAGGCTCGATAGCACAGTTGGCAGCGCGCCAGACTTCTAATTTTCGTTTTTACGGATATCTGCAGGTTCGATCCTCCAACGAGGATTTTTTCCCCCTGGCAAAATAATGATAAATTATTTTTGAACCGCAATTAAAAAATATATATATAATTATTTAAATGTAAGACAAATATAAATATTGGCGCATTCACACATATTTATTTATTTACAGAGAGAGACAGTTTTATTGCATCCTTATGGATATAATGAAAAAAAAAAGCAAGAATCTTATGCAGTATATACGTATTTTTTTGCATTCAACATTTTTGTAAATTTTATATTTAGTTTTATTTACAATCATTTATATTTATTTTACAATTACTTATATATATTTCACAATGACGTACACTTATTTTACACTTATTTAAATTTATTTTACATTTCTGTCTATACTATGTACTTAAAAAATAAATGTATTCTATTAAAATTGAGGTTCTGATTACGGGCAGGAACCGGGATGATAATTATCATAAAAACATATGAAACAGAAACTTTTGCGACAGCGTGCACGAATAATAAAAGAAGTGTTTTTACAGGAACAAGGCGTTTTAAAAAGATCATTTGGAAAACACACTTCATTGACATTCATAAATATTATTCTTTTATGTGAAAGTTTCGATGCATGCCAGCCGTATTTTATCATGTTACAAAATATAGGTGAAGAGAGTTGATAATGCACAATTGAATGAATTTTTATACAATCCTAACGAGAATTAATTTCTATTTTCAGTTCAATTAAACAATTATATTTTTGTAAGCGCTTAATCATATTTTTCACCTGCCTATAAAAATAAACGTCGCCTGGTTTTACCAAAGCTGTGCTTCAACTTTTTCTATCACAAAGTAGTTCTAGATTATTGTGAAAAAGTTCATTCCCGATAAGCTTGGCTTCACAAGAAATAGCGTCTGAAGACTCCGATGAAATTAAATTATTTTCAGAGAGTAACTTTACGTAATACACGACTACATCTTTTAATATCAATTTTGATGATTCGCTATGAATTGTGTATTATGAAATTCGCTTTTCAATATTTGTAAATTTAGAAGCTTCTTCACTAGACATTTTTTACAAAATAGCTTTTTTAATTTTAATTATGACACTATAATAAAGAACAACGTCTAATCACTTCAAAACTTTAAAAACAAAATGCCGTACTCATTCGATCTGCGGCAGGTGGGTGCTTAAATTTCAACAAAAGAAAGGTAAACATTTTAAACCCACCCTTTTAATTTTCTATAGCGTACTTGTTTTGCTTAAAAACCACCTGCAAATCTACGTACAAGGTTTTTAACTGAAAACAGTTATTCTAATTCCAAACATGAGATCCCATGATAAAAAATAATTATGTTTTAAAAATTAAAAAAAGAAAAAAAATTAAAAATTATAACATTTTAAATTGACAAGATAAAAGTAAAATAGCATATTTTAATTTTATGTAGCGTATTTTAATTTTCTTTGCTGAAAACAACAAGTATCTATTCATAGAAAAGTCTATAAATAAATGTGAATAAAATTAAATTTTGTCGACTGAATAATTCAGTTATTTTCCTTTTTTCCCCCCATTAGATCCATAAAGCGGCAATATCTCTGTAAATTAATAAGCACATAATATATATAAGTGTGTGTGTGCGTGCAGAAGCATATTTTTATGAATATTTGTCTAACTTTAAATAATTAGATATATATTTTTTAATTATGGTTTGAAAATAACTGATCATTATTTTGTCTGGAAAAAAAAAAAAAAAAAAAAAAACGTTGGAGTACCGAACCCGCAGACGTCCCAGAAGAAGAAATTTAAAAGTCTGGCGCGCTGCCAACTGCACTACCGAGCCTCTTGCAAGCGAGAGTAATTTATCCGGTTATATACTAAAGAGTCAATAATGGGTGAACTTTGGGGCTCGTTTTTTACGACCCTCCTGAATATTGCACTTTATCCTGTTGATATGTTTATCTATTAACTATACTCTATCAATGTACAAAGGATCGCTGGATTCCGTGAGACCAACCTCGGACCCTCTCCTTGTAAGTCACTTCTGTTAATGTATTATTTCTTGTCAATATGACCATTTCATTCACTTAGCCTGCTTCGGCTATTGTTATGTACCGTAAAATCCTCTTCAATATTCATTTTATAAAGCTTAAAAGTGTTGAATTATCCGATTAAAAAAATATAAGTTATCTGTAATTATAATAGTTTTTGAATATTTAAATGTGGTTGGAAATTTATAAGTGTTTTTATAATGCTTTTTCTCAGATTTTGAATTTATTTAACTCACAGTTTTTTTTTTTTGTTTTTATTTATTAGCAGAAATGTAAAGAATATCGGCCAATGCAAAATTTGGAATAAAAATAATATAAAGCAGTATAAGGAATCAATGTAGAAAAAACCAGATAAATTGCTTTTTCGCTGAAAATAAATCCCAAGGCAATTACTAATACCATATTTTGAAAAAAAAATGTTTTTGAAAAGTGGGCGGAAGCGATTAATTCTCGTTAGATCTTTTCAGATATGTTCGAATGGTTTATATTCACATTTATTTAAAGAACTAAAATTAAAGCTACTTTAAAAATACATCAGAATAACTTTACATTCATTATTCTCATTTGAAATCTGGTTAATAATTCTATTATTAAACTTATTCTGCTATTTCATTTTAAATTCTGAAATTAACTCATTAATGCTGGTTGGCAAAAAAACTTGCTTTTCGAAGTTTCTTTTTCTTCATATTTAGATTTTTTGCACACTACTTCCGATTGTCAAGAAAGCTTAGCATGAAAGTCAATAAAAATAACTTTAAAAATGTTTTTAAATTAGCCTGTGTACTCTAATAGATCTCAATTTCAAGCTATGGATGAAAAGGTTTAATTATTTAAAGCTGTTTATTAATGGGTTAAAACTTTACATCGGTACTTATTTATAAAGATTACAATTTTTGATTGTTATACAAAAGTTAGTAAAAGACTAAATTAGCAGTTTTAAATAACAATAAAATATTTTCGTGGGAACATTTTTTCCAACAGATATTCAGGGTAATGCAGGGAACAATTTAACAAGATTTGAGAAAATGAAATTAATAAGTATGAATATCTCAGTAGCAGTAAATAATGTGTAGACTAGTACACAAAAAATGAGAGGGCAAAAAATCCCCTCCCTAAGATACGGGTTTTGCTTAAATTTAAAAGAGAGGATCTGTTAATATGATGCATAAAAACCATTTTTATCAAGAGTTTCTTGTAATCTCCATGTCATTGATTCAATGAGACTGTTAGTAATATCAGATTATCTTTTCATAATTTGCATAGCAAATGAACGTAGAAAGGATCCAGGTTAACGTAAGATCGCAAGGCACTGAAATAAATTTTGCTTTTTGTTTACATCGTAGGACAGACTTACACTCTAAGTTGATCTTTAGCGAAGCACCTTAATCCCAGCACAAATGCTTCGATAACATGAGTAAAAAAATATATTTTTTCAAATTATACTTTTTCCACATCATAGACAGCCTCTTAAACCAGCATTTTGAAGCTTTTTAAGTATAACTTGAAAACAACTTGGAAGAAAATTTTGAAATTTTGGATTTGCATAAAGCAGGACATAATAAATATAAATCCACCAAAAAAATTGTAGGTTGCAATTCATATTTTTTTCGAATATTAATTTCATAATTGATAATTCATATTATAAAATTTTTAAAATTAAAAATTCAATATATTAATGTTTGGGGTTTTTAGTGCTATAACCACACAATTTTTTTTTCATATTAGGATTATTTTTTGAGGAGGTATTAATAAAAATATGAAAATGTAAAATAACATCAGAAGCTGTAAATTTTAAATGTTTACAATTAAAAATCTTATACCCAAATGACATGAAATTTCGTTTCTAAGCATAGTTTGAACCAAAGATGTAAAATATCTTATCATAATTGTGTGTTGCTATTGAAAAAAATAATGTTTGGGCTCGTTTTGATTTGCAGATGCCCCCCGCCCCCTACGAAAAGTTTATATGCACCATTTAAAAGTAGATTTAATTTCCATTCGATTGGTACCAGTAACGTTCTTCTACGATTATTTGTTGCAGAGTTAGTAGGAGGAGTTTACTTTTTTTTTCCACGACTGTACCTGCATTTTAAAGTGTTGAACTAAGAGAAGAAAAGGAGTGAAGCGAAAACGCTTGAGGTACCAGAAGTAGAAATTTTCTTTTTTTCGCTCTCTTGAAAAATTTCTTTTTTTAGGACTTTCAGCATTTTCCACTTTTAGCCTCAATTCATGATAATAATTTAAAAAAAAAAATACTCGAAATTTGTTATTCTAATTAATCCTGTTGTAATACGACATTTTCCAAAAGTCTTCAAAATATTCTCTGTACCATATTGTAGTATTAATAGTACGCAAAATAAATATATTCCTTAGAATTCTAAATGACATATCCTTTAAATTTCAGTAAGCATTTTTTTTTTTTTTTTTTTTTTTTTTGTCAGTTGCGAAGCTGCTTATAATTTTAAGTATTCCGTACTTAAAAAATAAAGACTGAATCATTATACTATAACTCTTCTGTCCGTCTATTCGTCTGTCACAGCTATTTTACTCGTAAACTATGGAACGTGGATAGTTCAAATTGGCTGAAGTAATAAAGGCTTTTAAGCCACATATTTACAGATTATAAAATTCACAAATATATTTAGGAAAAATGTAGAGAGGCTAATTAAGTTACTTGAAAAAAAAAAAAAAAACCTTTTCTTTGTATATCGTGTGGGTTATCGTGTGACAGCTTTCGTAACGCCGAAATCAGAAATACATTTCTTTTAATTTTAGGCATTATATTTTCAGAGATATCGTCGAAAATGAAATGCAAAAATATGCCCCCCTCCCTCTATTTCCAAATCTACCGAAACTAAAATTATGAAAAAATTAGGGGAAGTAGAAAATAATTCACGCCTTGCAGTAAAACCATAGCGATTACCCTAGGTCACATAGTTTTTGAGAAAATCGCGTTTTTCCATTACACACAAATTTCGATTTGCGGACGTTCAGCAAAGGAGTTGAGAGGAGTTGGGGAGATCTGGAGGTACCTATCGTCGCAAAAGTATAAAAGGATTGTCGATAACGATTTCGAAAAAAACGTCGGTACTTAACCCAGATATGAACCCTTAAAGACACGGACGTCTTGGGCATACATAAAGACTCCGGCGGCGTACTGTATGCGTCATTGGCTTTTAAAGCCTAGATAACAACTTTTAATGATGTATTTGTGTAATGCAATGCCTAGTTCCTAATTGATATATTTAATGTACGGAACCCTCTGTGCACGAGTAATACTCTCACTTGACTGGTTATTTAAACCTAAAGGTAATTTTTTCTTTAAAAGAAAAACAAAAAGGATTTTAAAAGCTAAATTTTATCGATGACGTAAAACCGAATCAATTTTCAAGCGGCTTCTCAGCAGGTAGGACTTTTAGAGGTGGCAACTCTACTGTTAAGAAAACGCAAGTAATTCCGATTGTGGGTTTCAAGACCTTTCGTATGACATAACGTACCATCATTGGCTCGGTAATGTAAGGCTGTGTCCATTTTTTATCATAATATATTGGTTTGCAAACTTTAAAAACTAGATTTTAGCAGGCAACCCTTTATGTTCCATCACATATCAACATATTCTACTTCTTATTATCAGTTCCTTCATGTGTCGTATCACATAATTGGGTACTCCAAAATGTTAACCTGAGTTAGGTACGTCATTAGTAAAAGAGTCTAGATCCACAGGCAACCCAGTCGAAATATCTTTGTTTAAACTTTAATTTCGTTTCGAATAACCATTTCATGTGCCCGATGTCTTAGGGGCTTTCATCACTGGATTTCAAAATAATCTAGTGAAAACAAAAAGCGGTACTTTGATGTACTTTCTTCTAATAATTTGTGGAATCATTGCCATATAGTTACATTAATAGTAATTATTTAAGTAATCAGAAAACTATTAAAACTGCAAAACATAAAACAACGAAAACATTTTTTGTAAGAAGAAAATTTATTAACAGAAAAATACATTGAATAACAGAAAAATACATTGAAAAATATAGGTATTACTTATGTGTTGTAGCACACAATGGCGAAGAACTTTATGAGCTTGATAACTCAGCTGAGTAATTTTATTATATGGCAAATTTACCGACAAAGGACTGTACTGTTTTTTCAATTTACAGCAAATAAAAGAAGAAATGTAAGTGAACTCTTAAATAAATTTATTTTACATGAGGGATGTAAATACAAGAAATGCATTCGATGAGAAACATGTAGCACGAGGATGCTTTTTTGTGAATTAGCTGATACAATTTATAACGCAAAATGTTGACACAGTTGATTTCTGTTAAACAAGAAAGTTTAATTATGATTTGTTAATTTGGAGTATAAATTCCGATTAAAAATGTGCATTAATCACGTATTTTTAAGCTTTTAGTAATAAACACAATCAGTCACCTAAGATAAGTAGAGAAAAAGAGGCAGAAGTGGGAGGGTAGGAAGACTGGGACAACACTAACTTTTTAAATCAAAACACTGTTATTTCTTTACCGTTCTGTGCTAGATAGAATACTTAAAATCTCATTTATATAAACTACAAATCTTACAGTTGATAGATTATAATATTTTCTAGTTAAGAAGTATTATTTTAGCAGATCAAAAGTTCATATTGATTTCCGTTTTGAAATTGGTTTTGCACTCTCAAAAAAATTCATGAATTGAACGAATGATTTTGTTGATTATATTTCGTTAAATCTCAAAAAGTTTACTCTTTGATTTGCTAATTTCGTCCCAAAATACAAAAAATTCCTAAGTCCAACGTAAAAATCACATATGATCGCACAAACTGAAGCTGCATTTTCGTCAAGTCACAGGGGTGTTCCGGCAACAATGCTGCGGAGTACTTTTTTGCAATAGAAACGGAATTTTGCCGAATGTCTGTTTTCTTTCAAAACATGAAAAATCTGTAAACCTAAAATCAAAATTTCCTGAAATTATCCATACAAAAGACGAAAACATCTTCAAATAAGAGAAAAATTCTTCAATCACAGTGGTGGTTCAACAACTTGCGCCGTGTACATTTTTTTTTTTTTTTTTTTTGGCTAATTTGTTTTAGAATACGACTTTTATTAAATTTGTGAAACAAAAAAGAATAATATATTATCATAATTCGATATATCTTGTGTTTATAAGTATCTCACTTTTTTAAGCCAAAAAGAAGTAGCATGTAATATGATGACCTATGTACTAAATATGCTACCTGGAGGAAGGAATTGGACTCAGAGAGACGGAGATATGGGAAATGTTCTTTTCTGTCTTCTGTATTTCATAACAGCTACATGTACTTATTTTCATTATTTTAAATTCTTTTTTCTAATAGTTAATTGACGATGAATATCAAAATCAATTTAAAAACAAAATGCGCTAGCTATAAACGGATATTTTTTTACGACAAATCTTTTTAATGTTCTAGCAGTAAATTTTGTTGAACACATAGTTTTAAATAATGCCAAATCATGCTTTTTATTTAATTTAGACCAATTAAACTATAATATCGTTAAAATTTAAATTATTTTATAATTTTCTCCGTAATTTTACATGTATGTCTCATTTGGAAAAGTTTCACAGTTTTAAAGTACGGAAATTAAAATTTTCAAATGCCTTAACCCTATCTTATATTTTTTTAGTGTCAAACAACACTTTACTTTATTACAGAACAGTTGTTTCCAAAACTGAGATTATATTGAGTAAACCTTTTTTATGAAAATTATCCCATTCTCGCAGCCTCTCCACTTCATAATGGAATTTCGGGCATTATGGAATGCCTTTTGCATTTTGATTTGTATGTCAAAAAAAAAAAAAAAAAAAAAAAAAAAAAAAATTGAGATACACTAAAAGTTAATAAAGTACAAACTTTGACAATTTCTTAACATATTTTTAATGCTTTTAAAGTGGAAGCAAAAACAAAAAAAGTTTCAGTATTTAGATTTTCAAAAAAAAAAGTTACACTTTTCGGGTAATATGAACCAATCGGGTAATGTGGAATAGGGCTATAAAAATATTAAAATTGCAAAAAAAAAAAAAACAAAAAAAAAAAAACATGATAAAGCTGACTTAATATAAAATATATATGAGGATGTGAGTTTCAAAACTCGCCTTATTCAAAATTTAAAAAATCGAGTTTTCTCTATCAATCTATTACATTGGTGAACCTGCATCTAAAAAACACAACAATCTGCAGAAACATTAGTTTTATCGTGTATTGCTGGAATTGTAAAATCTTGGTTTACATTGAAAAGCAATGGATGCAGTCAGAGATTTTTCTCGATTTCCCAAAATTTGATTTTTTGGATAAGACAAGTTTTGAAACTCACGTCCTCATATATATTCTGTACGAAACGAAAATTCCCTTTTCTTTCACAGTATAAAATATGAAAGCATTCATAAAAATTGTACATTAAAATTTATTACTAAAATAGGTGTAGATGAAATATATACAATAAGGTTTTATAAAATCTGAAACCCTAAATGTTAAAAGTATATAGCGCTTTCGACTAAAACTATACCGTTATAAAGGAGGAACAAACACTGGAAAAAAGTTGATGGTGACTGATAATTAAACGACAGATAACTCCTTCAAAAATTTTTTGCAAGCGGTCAGAACCACTTATAATGAGGGGGAAAGAGGTAAATAAGCTCAATCCCCCGATTCACTCAGGAAACAAAACTCTCTTGTAAGCCTATAACTTCAAGTATTTCGAATCAAATATGCCGCATTTCGTATAACTAAACTTTATTAGAACAGTTGCTTTCTTGCGTTAATTTCTAATTTTAGTAATGAAAATTAAAATGAATCGAATGTTCTCTTATTTTATATATGAAAACCATGATTTAGAAGAATCACGAAGGTTATTTAATATGCAAAAAGTAATACATCATATAGAAATCAGAATTCTTCGAAAAATTGTTCTGTAAAAAAACAAAGATCCCAAATGTGGTCTGTTGTTTTGGGCGCACAGCAGTCCATATGGGGTCACATTGCACACATCAGGCGTTTTATTCACTCCTCTCCTACTGCATCCTCGGAATATTTTGCCTTGCAAAACAGACACACTGCATCTTCCTCATCTGGTGTACAACCTTGTAAAAAACAGATCTCACTTGATACATCCGAGTGGAAGGATTGTTCATCTTCATTAGACTCGTCTTAAACACTTGTCTAGCTGATATTCCATATTATCGACATACCATCTTGATAAAATAACCATTTCACTCGTCAACAGATTAGCATAGGGGTAAACTGACTAACGCAACAATAAATATAACTGTTAACTTAATACTGAACGTAGTTAACATTACTGACGAAAGGTCTTATAATTAATATGAATTTTATAAAACATACCTGAAAAAAAAAACTGCAACAATTGAGAATATTATGTCATTTCACCGCGTCACTACAACTACAGATGTCCAAACAGAATTCACCACGGTGCATCATTGGAGTGCTAGGAAGTCGTTTGGCAGTTTTACGCTTGATTGCAGACCCACGCGGGCCAGATATTAAAGTATTCCATATCCGCGACCGTTTTATAATACCCGAACTTCCACTATATACACTATGACGCAAAAGTTTAGACAATGAAGAAATTCTTACATACTTTGAAAAATATTTATTCAATTTTCAAATCACTGCTTGAAATTAATGTGCTGTACATATAAACAATATTTATAACAAAGAAAAGTGGAATTGTGCGTATTGCAATAAATTAAATGGTAACAAAAATAAACTGCTGTCTCAAAAGTTTAGACACAAATTAAATAAAATCGAAATAAACAATTTTTAAAACCTGGTTGCGCATCCATGCTTATGTATTACGTCATATACACGAGATTGCATGGAAGAAACTAAATCTTGCATAGTTTGTGGATCGATATCGTACCATGCATTCTCAATAGATGTCTTAAGTTCCTTTTCAGAAGAGTATTGTCTAGCGTTGCTATAAACTTTGCGACACATGATGCTCCAAAGGTTTTCTATAGGGTTAAGATCTGGGCTACATGCTGGCCAGTCGAGAACTCTTATATTATGGGAATTAAACCAAGATTTTGAATGTTTTGCAGTGTGAATTGAAGCATTGTCTTGCTGAAATTCCCACTGAGGACCCCCTAGAAGCTCAGCAAATGGCAGTAGGTTTTCTTCTAATGTCTGTGTATAATGCTGTGAAGTTTGACGACCACTGGTGAAGGTCAGAGATACTTGTCCATTATAGCAAAAGGCTGCCCAAACCATCACCGAGCCCCCTCCTTGTCTGCGACTAAAAAAACGTCGAGGTTCCTTCCGCAAGTCATGCCAATACGATAAACAACCATCTGGACCATCCAGATTCCACTTTTTTTCATCGCTAAATATGACTGACTGCCATTTCTCTCCATATGACATATGCTTTCGAGCCCACATAAGTCTTTGTAACTTATGATGTGGTTTCAGAGCTGGTTTCTTCTGCATTTTGCTATAAACGATTGTTCCTTTTTCCAAAATTCGTCTACGAATCGTATCCTTTGATACAGAGAGTCCCGATGAGCTTTGAACTCCACGTACGCTCATTTGTTGAGTACTCGCTAGTCTTTGTATCAGGCGATCCTCTCGTACATTTGTCACACGTGGCCTCCCAGACCGACATTTTGCTTTATATTCGGAACCACTCGATAAAACTCGATAAATAGATTTTTTTGACCTATTAATAATAGCAGAAATTTCAGAAACGCTCTTCCCTTCACCTTTCAACTGCCAAATCCTTGAAACCTCATTCACTTGAATTTCTTTAGCTCTCGGCATGTCGACTATGAAGCGCAATCGTTTGCAGAACTTAAGTACTCCAAATTTGTGACATCATCGATTCTAAATTTGCATATGCCAGCGAATATTCAAAGAAATTTAGAATAGTGTCTAAACTTTTGCGACAAGCACATTTGAATTTTTATGAAAAAAATTAGTATTATAGCAAATAAAACGACTGTATTTTGTACATAGCATTTTAAATCAGTTTTTGAATATATTTACAGGTTTTTGTAATTCTGACGTCATAATTCTACATTTTAAAGCTGAATGACGTCATTGTCTAAACTTTTGCGTCATAGTGTATTATGTATAAAGAATTTCTTTCAATTTTCTTATAAACTGGTACTCGTGTACAATATTATGAGGGGCAGTCAAATGAAAACAGAACACCCGCCATAAAACAGATTCCTCGCTAAAGTTGGCAACATTGTTGTAAAATATCGATACGTCCATCTTGAGTGTTGTTAGAAATGCATGACAGCTCACAGGTACTTACAGTTGTTTATCTTAAAAACGGCTATAACGGTTTTGACTAAATTTTGCAACTTACCGTTTTCGGACACTAGAAAATCACTCGGCTGGGTCACATATTAGAGAACATTCAATTAGTGCTTCATTTTGGGTCATTATGGGTAAGGGTCAAATTAATTATATCTGAAAAACGGTTCAATAGATTTTGACTAAATTTTGTATCCGAATTTTCTCGGATACGAGAAGACTATTGGACTAGGTCACATGCTCAAGAGATTTCAATTAGTGGGTCACCTTGGAGTCACTGCGGGCCAAGCTTATTTTATCTTAAAAACGACTCTAACGATTTTGTCTATATATTTTATATTCTCTCGTTTTGGATTACGAGAAGACCTTTGGTCTAAGTGATATGTTCCAGAAAATTCGATTAGTTGGTTATTTTTTGTCACTGTGGGTCAAGCTAATTTTATCTAGAAAACGGTTTCAATGATTTTGACTAAATTTTGTATTCTATAGTTTTCGGGCTCGATAACACCCTTGAGCAAGGTCGCATGTTCATGAAATTTCGATTAGTGCGTCATTTTGGGTCACAATCGGTCAGGGTTAAGCTAATTGTACCTAAAAAACAGATTAAAACATTTTTACAAAACTTTGTATTATACCGTTTACGGGCATGAGAAAACCATTGGGCTAGGTCGCATGCTCAAGAAAATTAGATTAGTGGGTCATTTTGAGTCATAATGGGTCAGTGTCAAGCTAATTGTATCCAAAAACGGCTCAAACGGTTTTGACAAAATTTTGCATTATACCGTTTCTGAGCACGAGAAGGCCATTGGGCTAAGTCGCATGCTCAAGAAAATTCGATTAGTGAGTTATTTTGCTTCATACTGGGTCAGGGTCAAGTTAATTGTATCAAAAAAACGGCTCAAACTATTTTGACATTTTTTTTTAATAGACAGTTTCCCAACACGAGAAGACCATTGAGAAAGGTCAAATGTTGATACATTTTTATTATTTGGTCATTTTTGGGTCACCGTGGGCCAAGCGAACTTCATCGAGAAAACGACTCTAACGATTTTGACTAAATTTTGTATTCTATCATTTTCGAGCTCGAGAAGAGCATTGGGTCAGCTCGCATGTTCGAAAAAATTCGATTAATGGGTCATTATGGGTCACTATGGCTCGGGGTGAAGCTAATTGCATCTGAAACAGCAAGAATGATACAGTGAGAGTAATATATTGCGTTAATCACAAAGCTAATTTTGACCAAGCTTAGCTCGGTCATCCCTGCTGGTAACAATTAACAGAAATATTACCAAAGTTTCATAAGCAGTCGAATTCATCATACACGGCAAAACGAAATTCCAATGAAAATAATGCATGTACAATTTGAAGGAATAATTATATTTTTATATCAAAATTTTCGGTAAAAAATATTTATTTACAACATAACGAATGAAATAAGGGGAAAAGCATTTAATTACAAAAAGAATAAAACATCTTGAAATTTAAGGCGGAATTATGTAAGAAAAGTTAAAGATAAATCTCTCTCTCACACACACACATAAAAAAAGAAGGAAAATAGTTATTTCAAGCAAAAGATCATTCAGTTAAGGTTTTTCCTGATTCTTCGCTTTTATACATTAAAGATAATTAAGTCAGTGTTAGCTCTTTAATCACATCAAGCACTTCTTGAAGGGGAAAGTTCCAATGTGGCACCCTAAGGCTTTGTTTGATGTTCGTTGAAATATGATTAACTGCAGCAAATTTAGCAGTACATCAGAAACAGAATAAGCCTAATAGTGATTCAATATACAGGATGTCCCAAAAATATTCCAACTCACATTAAAACTTTAGGTATTGGAGATACGTAGTCAATGTAACATGTGAAATTGTTCAAAATGATGTAAGAATTAAGATTATATAAATTAAATAATCTGACAATTAACTTTCAAAAAGTTAGACTTTTTACATTTTTATTCCATCCTCGAGTCCTATAAGTTATACATATAAATAATTTCTGAAAGCTCTGATAAGTACATCAGTAAAAATTCTATTCTCCTGCGATCAAAATTTCATTTTTTTAGTATAGTGAAAATAAATATTTAAATAAGGAATTTAAAAAACACAGACACGTAAACAAAAAACACGTAAATTACATGGCAATACGAGTATAGATACGAAAGTTAGAGCATGGACAGACGGGCAGAAAGACAGACAGAATCCATAAACACTTTCCTACTATTTTGGAAAGAGTTAAAACCGCAACTGCGATGCATCTAATGCATCTATGTATATGCTAATTGAATTAATAATTTACTTTTATATCGAAAATTACTAATAAGAATACTTATTTACAACACAACGGCCAAATCAAAGGAAGATAAATGTTTAAATATAAAAAAAAAAATGAAAAAATCATCTTGAGAAATAAGGTGAAATTATGTAAGAAAAGTGAAAAAATTAGTATATCGCCGCCACGCGCACACACACACAAGAAAAAGAAAGTAGTTGTTTCATACTAAAGATCGTGCAATTAAGGTTTTCCCTGATTCCTCGTCTTTATAAACGAACGATAATTTAGTCAGTGTTAACACTTTAATCATAATCATCTTTGAAGTGTTAATATTGCACCCTTATGGTATTGTTAGATGTTGTTTGAAACATGATTAATTGCTGCATTTATGACATTTCATCCCAAACACAGAATAGTTTTCAAGCCTAATAGTGGTTCGATATGCAAGGTGTCCCAAAGATTCAAACGCGCGTTAATATCTTACCTGTTATAGATGCGTACGCAATATAAATTACAAAAGTGTTCATAATGAGGTAGGAATTAAACTTATGTAGACACTTGTGTTACATTTTTTAAATATTTGTACTTTCCACCGTTATACACTGCTGGGCATTAAAAGTGCAACAACAGGAAGGAATGATCTGATGAACGTCAAAATCACAGGAAATGAAGAAGAGGTTAAAATATGCAAATGATTTATATTTCAGCGCATTTAGACGACGCAGGCGGGAGAAACGACATCTGAAACACTGCATAAAAGAAAAGTTGCGTAGTGGATTTCTCGTTCGGAAAGCACTTTGTAAAGTCGGCGTTTGCTCAGAATATCGTGTTATGCCTCGAATAATAAGAAGAAATGCTTACCACCAAGTGTCGGAATTCGATAGACGCAGGGTCGTAGTCTATTGAGAGTGTGGATTATTGTTCTGTGATATCGCCGGTTGCACTGGTCGAAATCCAACCACTGTCATGCAAATATGAAATCAATGGATTGCTAATGGTCATACTGAACGGCATGCAGGAGCTCGACGCCCTCCCATGACTAACGCCCGAGAGGGCAGACATATTGTTATGTGGGCACTGCAAAACCGAATAACCACTTTACGGACTAATAGTCAGGAAATGGGCATGTTTGCAGTGATCCCAGTATCCGCCCGTACGGTGTGACGACGTTTGCAGCGGTGTGGACTGTCAGCACGGCCACCAGTACTGCGGCTTCTTTTGACAACGCAGCATAAGAAGAGTCGGCGACTTTGGTGCTCCGAACGACAAATCTGGATACAGGACTGGCAGAATGTTGTATTTTCAGACAAGTACCAGTTCTGCGTGCAGTATTCTGATGGCCGTATACGTGTCTGGAGGGTCCGAGGAGAACGTTTGTCGCCTGCTTGCATTCGATTACGTCATAGGGTCCCCGCAAATGGTGTGATGGTTTAGGCAACCATTGGGTACAGGACATGCATATCTCTAGTTCGGATCGAGGGCAGTTTGAACGCAGATCGGTACTTTTATTTAATCTTACGTCCAGTGGTTGTGCCCTGCCTTCGAGGCCTGCCAAACGCCATCATCCAGCAAGATAACGCAAGATCACATGTTGCCCGTAGTGTTCTGATCTTCCTCAATACACAGGTATTCAATTGCTGCCCTGGCCTGCACTGTCTTCAGATCTGTCACCCATTGAAACCATCTGGTAATGAATTGCGTAGAGACTGGCCCGCCACCCTTCTCCAGCTAATACGGTTGATGAAATGTGGCATAGACTTGAAGCAGCATGGAATGAGTTGCCCGTTTCTGTCCTCCAAGCGCAGTTCTACTGCATGCCTATGCGGTTAAGGACCGTTTTGGCTGCCAGGGTGAGCAGCAGTTTCTACTAATTTTGCACCCCTGTAAATCCCCAAACTGTTTACAAATTTAATCATTTTGTTTTCATGCCATACTGTTTACGTACAATGAATATCTTTTAGGTAGCTTTCTTTACAAAAAGCTACCTATTGCAGCCGTTCGGAGGAAAGCGATTTCAAAAAATTTTGGTATATTTTCATCGATCATGACGCCCAGACCCCGAAACCACCCTCCGTTCAAAATTGATATATATATATATATATATATATATATATATATATTGATTGATTCTTCCATTTCATATTATTTGTTTCTATTCTGCTTTCATTTTGAATCAATTCACTTGATTTTAGTGGTTGTTCGGGCATAGGGGAAAATTAATTTTAGCTTTAGCTTATTTTTCCCACAGAAAACAACCATTTTGCTCATATCATTGAATTCTGTGCCCTTGATAACGTAATTCAATGTATAAGCTTTTCAATTTTTGTCGGTGTCCACTTTTTTCTTTTTTCTTCCATAATAATTCTTATAATATTTTTTTTTTTTTTTTTTAATACTTACAGCTTTAATTCATAATAATTGACGGTGGTAGGTTATGTTTAAATAATGGTAATATATATCTGACCTATGTCACACTGTAACTCTCGTAATTATGAACCGATTTCGATGTAATTCGGTGTGTACATAGTACATACCAATGTCTCGACCGAGTTCGTTGGCCAGCTTCATCCGCCGTTTTGTTTCAAAATGGCGGCCATTTAAAATTTTAAAAAAAATTAAAGCTTGAAATATGGTACCAAAAAATTAAAAATGGAAAAATATTTTTTTCTTATGTATTTGACCTTTATACAAAGATTCCGGAGCAGTTTTTGTTTCGTCTATATCTTAAAAAATGGCTGAGTTATAGCATTTTGAATTTCTAGCGTGGCTGACATTTTGAAACGTCCTGAATTTTGTCACGCGATAAAAGGCGTATTTATGAACCGATTTGGATGTAACTTCGTTTATACATAGTACATACCAATGTCTCAACCGGGTTCGTTGGCCAGTTTCATCCGCCATCTTGTTTAAAAATGGCGGCCATTTAAATTTTAAAGAAAAATTTAAATTTGAAATGTGCTACCAAAAAATTGAAAATTGAAAAAATATTTTCTTCTTATGTGTTTGACCTTGACAAAAGATTCGGGAGCAGTTTTTTTTTTCGTCTATATCTTAAGAAATGGCTGAGTTATAGCATTTTGAATTTCTAGCGTGGCTGACATTTTGAAACGTCCTGATTTTTCTTACGTAATAACAGGCGTATTTATGAACCGACTTAGATGTACCTTGGTGTGTACATAGTACATACAAATATCTCGACCGAGTTCGTTGGCCAGCTTCATCCGCCATCTTGTTTCAAAATGGCGGCCATTTAAAAAAATTAAAAAATAAAAAAATTTAAATGAGATACCAAAAAATTGGAAAATGAAAAAGATTTTTTTTTGTATGTTTTTGACCTTAATACAAAGATTCCGGAACAGTTTTTCTTTCGTCTATATCTAAAAAAAATGGCTGAGTAATAGCATTTTGAATTTCTCTTGTGGCTGACATTTTAAAACGACCTGATTTTTGTCACGCGATAACAGGCGTATTTATGAACCTATTTGGATGTAACTTGGTCTGTACATAGTGCATACCAATGTCTCGACCGAGTTCGTTGGCCAGCTTCGTTCGCCATCTTGTTTGAAAAGGGTTGCCATTAAAAAAAATTAAATTTAAAATTCAAAATCAGGTATTAAAAAATCGGAAAATGAAAAAGATTTTTTTTTATGTGTTTGGCCTTGATACAAAGATTCCGGAGCAGTTTTTGTTTCTGAAAATTTGTTCTTTTGTTTATATCTTAAAAAATGGATGATTTATAGCACTTTGAATTTCTAGCATGGCTAATATTTTGAAACGATCTTGTATTTGTCACGCGATAACACACGTATTCGCCTATTTCGATGTAAGAAGGCATGTGGATAGTATACATCAACACCTCGACCAAGTTCGCTGGCCAGATTCATCAGCCATCTTGTTTCAAAATGGCGGCCATTAAATTAAAAATTATATATATATTTAAAGTGAGGTGCAAAAAAATTAGAAATTGAAAAAGGTTTCTTTCTTAAGTATTTGACCTTGATATAAGGATTCAGGAGCATTTTTTGTTTGTCTTTACCTTAAAAAATGGCTCAGATATAGCAGTTTCAATTTCTATTGTGGGTGACATTTTGAAAAATCTGATTTTTTGCATGCGACAGCACTCCTATATATTAACCGATTCCGATGTGAGGGAGCATGTGCACAGCAATTACTAAGGTCTCGACCAAGTTCACTGGTTAGCCTCATCCACCATGTTGTCTTAAAACGACAGGCACTTTAAGAAATCGCCGAATTTGGCAGCCAAATATAAGTTACTTTAAAGAAAAGCAGCTTGGATAAAGCTGACTAATTTCGCGAAATTCTCATTCATTATATTGATAAAAATTAGTATTGAATCTCCTATATTTGGTTTCCAAATTTCTAGCGTGGCTGACAATTTGAAACGTCCTGAATTTTGTCACGCGATAAAAGGCGTATTTATGAACCGATTTGGATGTAACTTCGTTTATGCATAGTACGTACCAATGTCTCGACCGAGTTCGTTGGCTAGCTTCATCCGCCATCTTCTTTTAAAATGGCGGCCATTTAAATTTTTAAGAAAAATTTAAATTTGAAATGTGGTACCAAAAAATTGTAAATTGAAAAGATATTTTTTTCTTATGTGTTTGACCTTGATAAAAAGATTCGGGAGCAGTTTTTCTTTCGTCTATATCTTAAAAAATGGCTCAGTTATAGCATTTTGAATTTCTAGCGTGGCTGACATTTTGAAACGTCCTGGTATTTGTCACGTGAAAACAGACGTATTTATGAACCGATTTCGATGTACCTCGGTGTGTACATAGTACATACAAATATCTCGAACGAGTTCGTTGGCCAGCTTCATCCGCCATATTGTTTCAAAATGGCGGCCATTTAAAAAAAATTTAAAAATTTAAAATTTAAAATGAGATACAAAATTTGGAAAATGAAAAAGATTTTTTTTGCATGTGTTTGACCTTAATACAAAGATTTCGGAACAGGTTTTGTTTTGTCTTTATCTAAAAAAATGGCTGAGTTATAGCATTTTGAATATCTATTGTGGCTGACATTTTAAAACGACCTGATTTTTGTCCCGCGATAACAGGCGTATTTATGAACCGATTTGGATGTAACTTGGTCTGTACATAGTACATACCAATGTCTCGACCGAGTTCGTTGGCCAGCTTCATTTGCCATCTTGTTTCAAAACGGTTGCCATTTTAAAAAAAGTAATTTAAAATTTAAAATGAAGTATTAAAAAATTGGAAAATGAAAAAGATTTTTTTTTTTGGTTGGCCTTGATAGAAAGATTCTGGAGCACTTTTTGCTTCTGAAAATTTGTTCTTTTGTTTATATCTTAAAAAATAGTTGAATTATAGCACTTTGAATTTCTAGCATGGCTAACACATTGAAACGATCTTGTATTTGTCACGCGATACCACACTTATTCGCCCATTTTGATGGAAGAAGGAATGTGGATAGTATACATCAATATCTCGATCAAGTTCGTTGGCCAGCTTCATCAGCCATCTTGTTTCAAAATGGCGGCCATTAAATTAAAAAAAATTATATTTAAAGTGAGGTGCAAAAACATTAGAAATTGAAAAAGGTTTCTTTTTTAAGTATTTGACCTTGATATAAGGATTCAAGAGCATTTTTTGTTTGTTTTTATCTTTAAAAATGGCTCAGATATAGCAGTTTCAATATCTAATGTGGGTGACATTTTGAAAAATCTTATTTTTTGCCTGCGACGGCACTCGTATATTTAACCGATTCCGATGTGAGTGAGCATGTGCACAGCAATTACTAAGGTCTCGACCAAGTTGACTGGTTAGCCTCATCCACCATGTTGTCTTAAAATGGCAGGCACTTTATGAAATCGCTGAATTTGGCAGCCCAATATAAGTTGTTTTAAATAAAAGCAGCTTGGATAAAGCTGACTAATTTCGCGAAATTCTCATTCATAATGATTTAGAATTGATAAAAATTAGTATTGAATCTCCTATATTCGGTTTCCACTAAATTGAGCTTCGTGTGTTTGAATAATATAAGTTGGCTTTTTTAAAATAAGGAATATGAAAGCTACCTCTTCCTCCCGGCACTGGCCGGAAGGACTTTTTAGCTCGCAGGCTATCAAAGCCTGAGAGCTAATGTGCCCGCCCGTTCTGTATGTATGTATGTATGTACGTACGTACGTATGTATGTACGTAACGCGATAACTCTTGATAGAAACATCCGATTTGCTTCAAAATTTTTTCCTAGGTTCATTGTGATAAGGCGCTTCACTGATTAGTTTTGGGAGTACATTGGTTAAGGATAAAGGGGGAAAAACGGGGTTAGTCACCCCCCTTAATTCAGAAAAATGTGTTTTTCATGCAGAATCATTCGATTTGCTCCGAATTTGGTATACCGGTTTATTATGTTAAGGAACTTCCCTGATCAGTTTTGGGAGTTCATTGGTTAAGGATAAAGGGGGAAAAGGGGGGTTAGTCCACCCGCTTAATTCAGATAAATGGGTTTTTCATGCAGAATCATTCGATTTGCTCCGAGTTTGGTATACCGGTTTATAATGTTAAGGAACTGCCCTGGTTAGTTTTGGGAGTTCATTGGTTAAGGATAAAGGTGGAAAAACGGGGTTAGTCCACCCCCCCTTAATTCAGATGTATGTGTTTTTCATGCAGAATGATTCGATTTGCTCCGAATTTGGTATACCGGTTTATTATGTTAAGGAACTTCCCTGATCAGTTTTGGGAGTTCATTGGTTAAGGATAAAGGGGGAAAACGGGGTTAGCCACCCCCCTTAATTCAGATAAATGTGTTTTTCATGCAGAATGATTCGATTTGCTCCGAATTTAGTATACCGGTTTATTATGTTAAGGAACTTCCATGATTAGATTTGGGGGTTCATTGGTTAAGGGTAAAGGGGGAAAAGGGAGGTTAGCCCGCCCCTCTTAATTTAGATAAATGGGTTTTTCATGCAGAATGTTTCGATTTGCTCCGAAGTTGGTATACCGGTTTATTATGTTAAGGAGATTCCCTGATTCGTTTTGGCGATTCATTGGTTAAGGATAATGGGGTCTAGTCCACCCCCTTAATTTAGATCAATGTTTTTTTTTTGCAAGATTATTCGATTTGCTCCAAATTTGGTATACCGGTTTATTATGATAAGGAGCTTCCCTGATTAGATTTGGAGGTTCACTTATTAAGTACAAAGTGGGTAAAGGGGGGTTAGTCCACCCCCTTAATTCAGATAAATGGGTATTTCATGCAGAATTATTCGATTTGTACCGAATTTGGTATACCGGTTTATTATGTTAAGGAACTTCCCTGAATAGTTTTGGGAGTTCATTGGTTAAGGATAAAGGGGGGAAAACGGGGTTAGTCCACCCCCCCCCTTAATTCAGATAAATGGGTTTTTCATGCAGAATAATTCGATTTGCTCCGAATTTGGTATACCGGTTAATTACGTTAAGGAACTTCCCTGATTAGTTTTGGGGGTTCATTGGTTAAGGATAAAGGGGGGAAAAGGGAGGTTAGCCCGCCCCTCTTAATTTTGATAAATGGGTTTTTCATGCAGAATGATTCGATTTGCTCCGAAGTTGGTATACCGTTTTATTATGTTAAGGAACTTCCCTGATTAGTTTTGGGGGTTCATTGGTTAAGGATAAAGGGGGGAAAGCGGGGTTAGTCCACCCCCTTAATTCAGATAAATGGGGTTTTCACGCAGAATCATTCGATTTGCTCCGAATTTGGTATACCGGTTTATTATGTTAAGGAACTTCCCTGATTAGTTTTGGGAGTTCCTTGGTTAAGGATAAAGGGGGAAAAACGGGGTTCGTTCACCCCTTTTAATTCAGAGAAATGGGTTTTTCATGCAGAATGATTCGATTTGCTCCGAATTTGGTATACTGGTTTATTATGTTAAGGAACTTCCCTGATTAGTTTTTGGGGTTCATTGGTTAAGAATAAAGCTGAAAATGGGGGTTAGTCCACCTCCTTAATTCAGATAATTGGGTTTTTCATGCAGAATGAATCGATTTGCTCCGAATTTGGTATACCGGTTTATTATGTTAAGGAACTTCCCTGATTAGTTTTGGGGGTTCATTAGTTAAGAATAAATGGGGGAAAGGGGGCTAGTCCACCCCTTTTAATTCAGATAAATGGGTTTTTCATGCAGAATGATTCGATTTGCTCCGAAGTTGGTATACCGGTATATTATGTTAAGGAACTTCCTTGATTAATTTGGGGTGTTTATTTGGTTAAAGATAAAGGGGGAAGGGGGGCTAGGCCACCCCCCTTAATTTATATAAACGGGCTTTTCATGCAGAATTATTCGCTTTGCTCCAAATTTGGTATACCGGTTTATTATGTTAAGGAGCTTCCCTGATTCGTTTTGGCAATTCATTGGTTAAAGATAAAGGGGGGGCTAGTCCACCCCCTTAATTTAGATAAATGTCTTTTTTGCAGGATTATTCGATTTGCTCCAAATTTGGTATACCGGTTTATTATGATAAGGGGCTTCCCTGATGAGATTTGGAGCTTCACTGGTTAAGTATAAAGGGGGAAACGGGGGCTAATTCCCCTTCACTTATTTTTTTGAGGGGCATTATTCTTTAAAATAAGTGTATAATATACAATTAGTGTGAATAGCCTGTGAGCTCAATGCCATCAGTTTAGCTGGGCACTTTTCTTTTTTATCTGTATTTTCAAATTTCATGGTGTTGCAATTTTAATGGCCAGCAGTGTACTTAGATCATTTTTGTCCATGCTCTGATATGAACAGCAGTGTAATTCTATTCTGGTACAAAAAAAGTTCACCGAGTTATAAAATTTTGAATTTAAAAAAATTGAGCTTTCGAGCACTTAAAAATCATATTTTCATTTTTAGTGCTGGAGAGCTCCGAAATTTCGTGAAATTCAAAGCCTCACTCACAGAATTTTTGGTTAATCAAGAACGAGAAAGAGAATTTTTACTGTTTTTCTTGTGAAAATGTTTGTAAATATAACTGATAAAATACAGGGACCGCTTAAAAATTTGAAAAGCGTATAACATTTTAAAAATTAATGTTAGGACTATTTCATCAACATAATCTTAAATCCTACCTTATTTTGAGCACTTTTATAATTCACACTGCCAACGTATTTTCAACAGGTAAAATAATTATGAGTATTACAAAATTCTTGGAACAGCCTGCATAATAAAAAGGTAGAAAAATTTATTTGAAGTTTTTAGATGATAGGATTATTTAAAAGAAAGGGAAATTTTTAAGTGAAATCAGCCAGTTCTAGCTTTATTGCCTTAAAGGGAATGCCGTTTGAAAGGAATTAAGTGACCCAAATACGGAAAAGAAAGCAAATCTCATTTCGTCATTTTACAGTACATGTTCAATCTTATAACTTGCGAATTTCAGCTACTTTAAATCAAAATGAATGCGCTTTTGTCAGGAAGGTCCTGAATATTTTTAAATACATGTGTTTGCATACTTTAAACATGTTTGCAAAGAAAATATTTAATACTCAGAATGGCATTTTATGCAACTCAAATGCACTAACATATTTATTTGTAGGCGCTTTAAAATTATTGTAAAAGAATTGAGATTTTACAGGAATATTTTAGCCTATCCACATGCAATACACATTCAGTTATCAGATATCAGAAAGAATCTTGTAAAAATTGGAATTGTCAAGAAACTTGATTTTAACCGTCAATTTGGAGAAATGACGGAAGTTCTGCAAAACTTCAGTGAAATCTAGATGGTTTCAAACAAATCAAAAAAGAAATTGATTTTTGTGGCATCTAGTACATAGAGACATCTTCACTAGAAATCTTACGTATTGGAGATATCTCCGATTTGTGGGAACACAAAGGAGTTTAAAAATAAGATTTTAGGTATATTATTGATTTTTATGTAATATACATTTATCATTTTATTTTATTTTGTTTCTAAGGATATATTCTTATATCAACAGGATTTATAATTATTTACATTCGCTTCATACAGGATATTTTAATATAAATCCGTGCACTACGCACTCAAAAAATCCGCTAATTGAACTAATTTTTCCGTTAGTTATACGTTGTAAAAACAAGAATCTTTCCTCTTTGTTTTATCAAATTACTCTAAAAATACAGAAAATGCCAAAATCTAACGTAAAAATTGCCTGAAAACCTCAAAACTAAATCTGAAATTTCGACAAATCACAGGGATGTTCCAGCAACTGTGCTGCTTGCTACTTTTTCGTATTATAAAAGCAATTTTTAAATATGTCCTCCCCCACTCCCCAAAATAAAAACACGAAAAATTCGCAAACAGAAGCTGAAAATTTTTTGAAATTCTCCAGTCAAAAGTGGGAAATTTCTTTAAATATAAGAAAAAGTTTCTTCCAATCATAATGTTCTGGCAACATGTTGCCTGTACATTTTTACGTTTTTTGGCGATACTTTTTTGTGAGTGTAACTAGTACCCGCTAAAAGTAACCTGCTGTTCAAATGCATATTATATTATTTTCACGCGTTGCGTAAGAACATTTGAGCATAAAAAAATTATTACTAACGTAATTATTTTGCTAATAGCGAAGTTTTATGTATCTTAAATTTCTGAGCACAGTCCTCCTTATGTAAAACTTTAAAGTATTAAGCAGCAAGATATTCCATTTTCATCTTGTATTCTGAATGAAAATTTCGAATTCTTTTAAAAACTTTAAAATAAAAGGTCATTAATAGCATTACTCCTCTGAGTAAAACCTTTTTTCAAAAAAAAAAAAAAAAAAAAAAAAAAAAAAAAAAAAACGTCTTTTTGAATATTACAGAATTATCTTATTAGAATTTGAAAGAATTCGTGTTGCTAACAATAACTGTTAATCTAAACGTGTTTAATCTCGTTTCACTGTCCTGAAATATGCCGTTTACAGAAAATGGTCCAAAGTCATGGAGGCTCTGTTTCAAAAATGGTGGAGTTAATTTACGTTGCTTATCCAGCCAAATGTAAATTTAAGTTGCATTCTTTTCTAATTGTTTATATTACATATTTAGTATTTTGCTTGATTAAAAAAAAATATTAGCTAAATTTCATCTCACATAAATCCAATATATTGACTGAATAATCAGGAAAGGTGCTTGTTTTAGTACTTTTACGGCTCCAGTAATGCGATGTCAAAAGTTAATAAATATACCAGTATTTGAAGCAACTAAAGCCACGGCAGGATTCATGAATTATGGTAAAATAGTATTTGCAAGGTAAATTATGATAAGAAAATAAATTTTATGATAGAATTTGGGTGACATATAGTATGATTTTTTGTAAGTTTTCGAATAATTCAAAATATAGGCTGAATAAATGAGATTATGCAATTACTGTAAGAGTTAATATTTTTTAGTGGCATACAATTTTTTTCGTAAAGTAATTAATTTAAAAGTTAACATTTACGCATTGGTACAGATCCTTCTTTTCTCTGATGAGCGCATTATTCTGCTCGATAGCTCTGCTATTAGAAATGTCCAACTATTCAGTCATGGAGTCAACTTTATGATGATAACGTTGGAAGCCCTTTATGGCCTGAACAATCCGTGGAACTATTAATAAAGAGGAAATGACATATCCTTAAAATAGTGAAGCTTCAACTGCAACCGTTCTCACAGGAATTGGTTACCGCTGGGGTAAACTTCCACCAGTAAATTTAAATAGCCGTTTTCTTCTTATTTAAACACCTTGTTAATGCCAAATTTCAGTCATAAATAATGGAAAAAACATATATTCGTTTTTACTGGTTTGAGTTTACTTTGGCGGTAGACAGGCCCTGCGTTTCCGCCATATTGTGACAACCTAGACAACCTCTTGTCAGTGTCAGAGAAAAAGATTGTAATACCTGGGCAAACTGATACCAGTAAAAACAAATAGAAATTTTTACCCTATTTGCGAAAAACAATTTCCATGATATAAGGCGCTTAATTAAGATGAAATTTTCCAGTTACATTTACTGGTGGGAAGTTTGTCCCGGTGGTAATTAGATACTGTTGATCCCATTAAAATAAACAGCTGCCATCTTGTGATAACCTCCTCAGTTACTTCACTCGTAACTGGTAGACAGGATACTTTATGTCTCCTACTCTTTATTCACAACTCCATTGAACAATCACCACATTTAGGAATCACTCCATGTAAACCGTGATGTATGTCAAAATTATGTAGGGTAATATTTCTCTAATGAAGAAGTGGAAAAGTTTCTTCTCGAGCAATGACAAGGGACTTTCTACCATTCAAGATATGTATGTCCATTACAAGAATAATACATGCAAATTTAAATGACAAAAATTCTATAGTAGATAATATTCTATATTCTATATTCTATAATAAGATTGGAAAAATGGATTTCTTAAAGTGTATGTATAAGTTTGGATAAACCTGGTGTTATTTATGTTCTGGATGGTTTCCGCTAATTTTCGAAATTGTCGACCTCTCTATTTTAACTACTGTTTCTCATTTCATGAAAGAAGTTTTATGTGTAAAAATGTCTATCCTTGTTGAATTTTCTTAAAGCCTCTCTGTTTGCTAAAATTTGCATTATCGCATTGTAATTCAACATATCCACATATATTATTATTAAACAAAAACCTAATTTGAAGAGCAAATTAAAAAAAAAACAAAATTTATTTCCTACATTGTTTAAGCCCGAGAAGGGACAGATATTAAGATATTTCGTTCAATTCGTTCTACATTTCATGTTAAATTTTTGTAAGAAATAAGTTAAACAAATTGAACATTAAAAAATAAAAATAAAATTCATACAACAGGATACTTTAAACACCCTAAAAACTTAGATTCCGTTCAAATGAAATCGAAATAAATCTTAGACGTTTTCCATTTTTCAGTTGTAAATATTTGTATTGCAGATTTTGTATTATTTTTATGATGTTTGTACATAAAATGATAAGATACATGCAAAATACAAGACTTTAAAAAAGTAATGTATGTATATTTTTATACACATACAGTAGAGTAATGTACATGCCAAATAATAAAATAAATAAAAACTTTCGAAATTGTTTAAACTTAAAAAATAATTATTTATTATTTTTCTTCATATATAGTTATAACCTAATTAATCGTAAAACATTGCGGTTTTTTTTTTTTTTTTTTTTTTTTTTTTTTTTTTTTTTTTTTTAAGTTTATGGGATAAATCTTCAAAGAATCGTATATAACATGTTAATTCCACAACCATTGTTTTATTCTTAAGGAATATTACATTTAATGGTTAAAATAAATTTCTATAGTTCAACGACTTCTGTTTATATTATAAAACGTTAAATTTATTCACGTTGTAGAATAGATAACTGTCTTTCCTCAAATTATTTTCAAAACTGTACATACGTAAGAAAAATGTTCCTGATATTGAATGATATTTTGTGTTCTTTTATTGTGCTCACAACAAAGGGCAATTTTTCTCGCTGTTGTGTGGTTCAATTAAAATAGATAATCTTATTTGCACGCAAAATATAAACACATTATGACATCAATGTATTTTTGCAGATATATAAAATGGTAAAGAACAATATTTTCTCTGTGAATATCTTGACCAGATTTATCTAAAAGTTAATAAGTTATTTTGAGAGCAAATAAATTTAGACAATCTCTTTTCTTTTAGATTTAGAATACATGAGATTCTATCGTTAATTCTAGAGTTTTATCATGCATACATTATTCAACAAAAGAAACAGGACTGTATTTACAATCACATTTACATCATTTAATATTCTCTAGAGTAAAGGTAAAATAGACTTTCTGAGCGGAAAAAGACAACTACAGAATTCACATTAAAATAATGAACACGGTGGTTTGATAAAATAAAAGAAACAACACTTCTCGGAAACACCATAAAATTAGGAAATGCACTATTTTTATGATGTGCATTTTCCAACTTTTATGGTGTTATTAAAAAGGGTTTTGCTTCTAACTATGGAGCTTTTTGAAATTTTATAATTGAATTACGTTTTAACATCTTTAATGGAGTCTTTCACTCATTGAAACGCTTATAATATACTCTTTGAAATGCAATAAATGAAAGTTAATTTGTTCTAAACATATTTCTTTTTTAAACCGAGTATCTATCAGTAAAATTCTAAAATGTCTAGTTTCTAAATCTAAAATAAAAAAGAAAGACATAACATACATTTAATATGCATTAAAATATCCCATAGTATCGGTGATCAGTGGCTTTGGACCACATATTCGTTTTCTATACACCTTACACTGCTAAACAACTATTGTGAAAAACACTATGTTGTTTCGTGGAAATTTACATATCCTAGACATTGAACTTAATGAAAAGTTAAGAAATACCATTAAAGGAAAGTTCGGGTTTACAAATTTGACGATTTAAACATATTATTTTTAAGGATTACAGATAACGGTACAACAAATGCATTATTTTCGACTTCCAAGAAAATGTTTCTCGGTGATTTCTTTCTTTTTTACAATTTGTTTAATATAAGCAGAAGTGCGATGAATATTTATTTATCCCTTACTATTTTCTCATTAATTGCAGAGAAATAAACCAGAAAATGTTTTTCCCTAATCATATTTTATGTCCTTATTTTAATTACAAATATATTTTCCAAGAGAAAAGGTTCGCATTTGAATGTAATGTAAATTCTTCATACTCCAGGTACAAAAACAAACAATATTGTAATGCTTTGCTTTTTTTCTATTTCATATGTGAATGACAGGCTTTTAATTAAACTCAAGATTTTCATAAGATTCACTTTTATATGCAATACTTTTATAAAGCTAAAAAAAAATTGTTTTTCTCATTATATCATTGCAAAAAAATAAAAAAATAAAATAAAATAAATAAAATGAAAATCAAAGGGAACATACAGAATCATAGAACAGACATAAATATAAAATTTAATAGATAACAATAAACAGAAGCCTCCAAAAGAAAATTATTTCTGGGCAAATTTAACAATTTTCTTAGGCTGTAATAAATATCGTGCTAGATTGAACTAAAGTCTTTTGTTATAACAACTGCTACTATATTTAGTATAAAAGTTTATCATAATTCGGCAATATACATGAACCATAAAAAACAAAATTATATACTTTTACTTTGATATAATTTTATAAAGCTGAACCATAATTTGCATAGGTTTAAATATTAACAGGTAAAATTGGGAACCACAAAGGAACTATGGTTATTCTTTGCAAACAAGAGCTAATCAGATCGGGGAATATGTTTCAATGAGTTTCTGGCACACTACGAACATCCAAGTCTCATATGGAATTGAAACCTACCCCTAAAAGCGCAGAGAACTAGTTGTTTTGGTTGGTTGTTGAGTAGATCCAATTTTTGCTGACAGTTTAAATTATTTTCCACTTTGGACAATGAAACTTTTTGGAAAGATCAAAAGAACGATATTCTAGTTCATCTAATCACTTCATGCTATTGAATGGTAAGAATTTAAAGTAACATTTTTAATAGGGTAGCTTGTATTTTTGAAATCAATCCGTTGCAATAATGCGTGAATTATTACAATATTTAAATATGTTGATTTAGTTGGCTGCAGCATGTTCCGCTGGTTAACTTTTTTTTTTTAGTTAGTTTGACAGGATGGTGTTAAATACTATAATGTACGTATTATCAGATTTTTTTGTTCTTATATTGTTTTATAACATCCATTTGTAAAAAATTGCAAAAATAAAATAAATTAAAAAATTTTTTTAGGTACTATGAAATTCATAACTAAACAAGGTAACAGTCTGCCAAAAAAAAAAGGATGGAGGGTGTTACATTTTATTATCACGATGAAAAATAAATTTCCCTTTCAACTTGAAATTGTATGTTTTTTTTTTAAATAGACAAAATAAAGTGAGCTTAGGAAGACATCCTGACATTAAAATAGCAAGAAACTTTTCCAATGCAAATGTCCAAATGTGACTTCATATGTGGATTTTAGCTTAAATGTTAACTTTGGATACCAAAAAAGAACGCATTCGTGCAAGAAATTTAGGAATGATGACAATACAAATACTACCTTAATAGTATTAATTTAATTTTTAATACCTTTATTAATATCACCTGTAATAATTAATTCCACAAGATGTTTTTATGTTACGTTAAGACTAACCATCCAAATTATAGTTATGTGATTTCCATGGATTAAAAATTTTATGTCTCAAATACGAATTAAGAAATAATTATAAAAACGTATATTGTAACCTATGAATTTTGTTATAAAATTTGAGTTGTAGAAGCTTCTATTAACATATGCAAAACTCCATTAATTTGGAGGTCCTTATAATCACTGAAAAAATTATAATAAAAAAATCCCATAAAAAATTCTAATAAATGTAACAGCGGTACAAATTTAATTTTTTATTAGAATATTTAAACTTTTTATTTTGTGTTTCTCTAACGCTAATAACACATCCTGATGATAATCATTTGCAAAATTTTTATTAAGGCTGAACCTTGAAGTTAATATTTTTGCTTCGAAAATTTCTTCGTTTCTGATTTCTAACCCCTATCCTCCCGCAAAATAAATTACCATTATTGAATAACACTGGAACTAAACACAGAAACTTGGTTCAAATTTATACGCAATTACATTTTTTTTTTCGAAATAACGTTCATTACATTAAACTACATTAAAAAGATAAAAACACTAAAAACAATTTAAAAGGACGTTTCGGATTCCTTCTGAATCCCTCATCAGCTAATTCCTAACGTAATTGTCATATTAAGGTGTTATAGTTCAACAAGCAGAAAAACCTTACATCAAGTTACTGAAAAGAAAATTATACTTAAAACAAAACTCAATATTCAATTGGTAGAGATGCAGCCTCGTTAATTACTAAATCAGCAGTTCTAGTGTACCAAGTTTCCAAAAAAGTACGATTTGCATAAATGCTTCAGTTGGATCTAATTATAAAAGCATTTTCAAAACTCAGAAGATGATCAGTTTTCATGGCGTGGTCAACAATCTTAGAATTAAAATTTTTATTTCTAAAAGCATTTTTATGCTCCTTAAGTCTTGTTTCAAGTGTACGGCTGGTTTCTCCTATGTAGACTGCATTACACTGTTTGCACGGAATTCCATAAATATCAGGTTGTAACGAATGTTTTCCGCCAAAAAGTTCTTAATAAAGTTAGAAAAAAAAGCATGAAAGCAGTGCCTTCAGTGAGGGTAGTAATCACCATCCGAATCTATGATTTTCTGCCAAGGCTTTGGTAGTTTTTCAAAGCCTTCTGTCCAGAAACTTGGGGGCCGCGAGTCCAAAAACAGATCAACCTCATTTCGGGCGTCCTGTGCTGAATTAAAGCTAGCACCAGCAAGATATAGCTGCAAGTGTGAAAAAAGGTAGTAGTCCGAAGAAGTGATGTCGGGGCTATGTGTTGGGTGTGGCAAAAGATCCCATTTGAGTCCATATAGAGTCCAGCCGGTGAATGCAGACATATGTGATCTAGCTTTATCTTGATGAAACATTATCTTCTTGCGCCGGAACTCATTTTGACATTTTACCTTGTTAGCAGCGTCAACACGGACTAGCATCTTGCTGTACACCTTACTGTCCATGGTTTTACTTTTTTCCAGATACTCTTTGTGGATAATACCACGGCAATCTCACCAGATACAGAGCATTATCTTTTTAACCAGAAACCAGAACTTCGCTGCTTTCAATACTTTTGTTTTTCGGGCTACCAATATTTGTTCCACTCCTCAGTTACTTAGTGCTGAACTTAATTACCTCAAAACTATTGCTGTTGATCGTGGTTATTCCTCTAATATTATTGATTCTATTTATAAGAAATTGACGAAACCCGTCCATTCTGAAAAGCATTCTAATTGCAACTCTAATACTTCAGTTGTGTTACCATTTTTTCCTAAAATCAGTCAGCAAGTTGCTAAAATCTTAAGAAGGTTTGATTTTAATGTTATTTTTTCTCCTGTTAATAAAATCACTTTTTCAAATCTCAAACACCCGTTGATCTCCTAGATAACTGGGGTATTTACCAAATCTCTTGCCAGTGTAGGCTTTCTTATATTGGCCAGACTATATGTGCTCTTAGATTTCGTTTAAAAGAGCATGAAAGTTATGTTAAAAATCTGGAACTTAAACGTTATTCTATTGCTCAACATTCTTGGTCTTCTCAACATAGGTTCGATTATTCCTCACCCATCATTATCCAAAAATGTTCTTCTAACCTTGATCTTGATTTTTGGGAAGCTTACCACATCAATAAAAATTCTTACTCTTAAGTCAATGACATAATTTATTATATCAAGTACTCCTGATTTTCCAAGTATTTGGAAAGCATTAATTTAATTTCCCCTTTGTCGGTTTCTTTTTCTCTCCTTCTCCGGTAGATGTCGCTACTTGTCCACCCAGTCGTTTCCACTGTTTCTCCCTCATTGGTTGTTTCTGGCGCTTTCGCTACCCGCATAGGGTATATAAGGCAGCGCGTCTCTGTCTATCATTTTGCTCAACCTTTCTCTTTCTAGCACGCCGTTCTTCTTTTTTCCCTATCTTGCACTGAAGAAGAATCTCGCTGTAGATTCGAAACAGCTGTTTGCTGCTTTTCACGCATTATTTGTGCATTTTAAACGTTGGTTTACTGCTTTTTAATTAACTTTTTGTTAGTAAAATTGCGCTTTGCGACACTGCCGACGGGCTCACCGGGCGTGGAGCAACCCCTTTTTCGGCTTGTGTTGTTGAAGTGAATACACTTTTCGTCACAAGGGACGAAACGGTCCAGAATTTTGCCCTTGCGTTGATATTCGAGCAGATTAGTGCAGGTCTGAACTCGTCTGCACTTATCTGCTTGAGTCAGCTCATACGGCACCCAGCGATTGAACTTGTACGTCAAGTTTACGCAATGCATAGCGCGGCTAATGGACATGGCACTGACGTCTAACTGCTTAGCTAGCTCTTGAGTGGTTGAATACTGATATTCTTCCACAAGTTCTCGCAGGCGGGCCTCACCAACATCAGTAGGCCGGGCAGAGCGCTCTGCTTCTTGAATGTCATAGTTCTTGTTTTTGAACTTTCGGTACCAAAACTTCACAGTGCCATATGATTGAACAGTAGTACCTAAAGCTGTACACATGATTCGGTGACATTCTGTAGCTGACTTTTTGCAACAGAACTGGAAGTAAATGCTGGTTCTAATCTGGTAGCGTGATAGTTCCATTTCAGACACCCTGTATTTATTGTTAACGATATTTTTTTTTACAAATTTCAAAACACAGTGTTATAAAGCAAGTCTCTTTTTTTGAAATGCCAAAAGTCGTTTGACAAAATCTGAGCAAATACGACAATGCGAACTGTTTGAAAAGACGATATTAGCTGTGGCGGGAAACTTTCGTTACAACCTGATAACATCTTTAAACTTCCAGCTTTTAAAGATGTGTGGTGAAGAATAGTGAACTTTAACACCTTAGTATGACTTTTATATTAGGAATTAGTTGATGAGGGATTCAGAATGAATCCGAAACGTCCTTTTAAATTGTTTTTAGTGCTTTTATCTTTTTAATGTAGTGTAATGTAATGTCTGTTATTTTGAAAAAAATATATAATTATGAATATATTCAGACGTCGTCCTTTTGTTTATATCAAACTTATATATAATATAAATTGAGGGTCTAGAATCGTATTCTGATTTTAGAACTAAGTATACATTCGGAAATTTTCAAAGTTTGTTACGATTTAAAAATAAAGATGGCATCTAATACTTTTTTAACATAAATTGAACGAAGACATGATTCCCAATAGAGCGACTATTTTTGTTTTTCTCTGTGACAGTTTGGAGATAAAGGTTTATTGGGTGACCTTTTTTTATATTATTATTTTTACCCACTCTACGTAATTTCATCTTAAGCATGAATTATTTTAATACTTCCATTGCATTTCATTAGAGAGCTAAAACTGTTTTGTAAATTATTTTTAAAAACGTTTTACGTCAGTGTTTAATATAGATATATGATCACCACCTATATGATCACCATAAACACCAAGAAAATTAACATTTTAATGACAAAATTTTCAAATTAATATTTCATTCATGTGTTTCATAGATTAAGGTAACGCTACCAGTAGTGTACATCGTACAAGTAATATACATTTTTAAATTTGAGCTAAAAATTGGTCTTTGAAAGTCGCGCAAATGTTCGCGCCTTTCGTGGGGTTGCTTTTCAACGCACTAGTGTTAAGGCCACTAACTATACAGATATCAAGCAAGCCGTTCTCAACTATCTCCACGGATGCACTCTCAGCACTTACTGGCATTCTACCCATACACTTAACACTCGCTTATGAATACAAGAAAAACAGAATACTACATCTAGAACACGAAACAACACAGTCAGCAATTTTCCCTAACATATATTTACAAAGGAAAGTCCATAGCTTGACTCTGCAGACGGCAGATGAGACATCCCATCTTCAAGTACATATTAATAAGCCTTCTTATACCCCCTATAATAAACTAGCCATTTTTACCGATGGGTCGCGCACGGAGACAAGCGCCATCCTTCTGTGTCTTCATAGACGGTTTTATGGCGCATCGTTGGATCTGTAGTACTGGAGATGAGAATTCAGTGTTCTAAGCTCTTTGCAATTCTGCGGGTCTTAGAAAGGATTGATCTCCATTCTCAAACTATCTCCATTCATTTTTATTGAGACACCCTTTCCTGCCTGCACGAAATCTTCGCCCATAGAACTAAACACCCTGTAAAACTTAAAATCAAATTCATCTTAAAAACTCTCGCCATAAGGTCTCTCTCGGCCATGTCACCGCTCACATCGTCATAGCTGGCAATGAGCTGGTTGCTACACTGACCAAGGAGGCTACCTCACGTCCAAACATAGCTCTTCCTCATCCTGTTCCCCCATTCCCTGTTTGCCGCTTCCTTAAAAGGAACTTTCTTTCAGACTGGCAACTCTGCTAGGATGCCTCAAGTAAAGACATGCACATCTATTCTTTAATCCCCAAAGTCTCATATCAACCTCCCACATCAGCTTTCATCTCCGGTCATGGTCTATTCAAGACATACCAAAAATATTTCAAACGCTCTGATAAAGACCTCTGCGATTGTGGGGCTTTTGGGTCCCCAGACGATTACTATTTCTTCTGGATACTCAGAGAGGTCTATACCTTAGGTACCCAAACACCCGCCCAGATACTTGGCTCAAAAATATCTTATCCCGCCAAGACTACTCCGCCATTTGGCAGACATTTTTCGCTTCCTGATGGACTTGACCAATCTTACCTCCTGGCTGTTCTGTATCTGCATAACTGAGACCCGCCCATTGTCGCGTTAGAGCCTTTTTCGAGCTCCGAGCAGTCCTAGACCCCCTTGTCGCGAAGGAGCAGGTCTCCGACGTACACACCATCGTGGCTATGTGGTCCTGCATCATGATACCATCCTCAAGTATTCTTCTTTTATCAATGGACTTTTATCTCCATCATCAACCCACCGCTGTCTGTCTTGAAGGAGCTTTGTGCACCAGTGGCTTGTTTATTATGTGTTTTTAGGTGTTAATCTAATGTTTTTTCTTTTTTCTATAGTAAATCCCCGCATGCCGAGTAACTTACCGGGTGGAGGAAATAGGATCTACACCGGATTCTAGCAATCTGGTGATCTTGCTCCACTTAGGCATAAATAAGTAAATAAAATAAAAAATCCGTTCCAGAGCGAGTTGATTTCAAGTCAAACAATGCCACTCAATAGTCATACTTTCGTGATTTTTTGTGGTTTGGAATAAGGCAAACATATTTTGAACTTTTTGTTTGTGTCTACTTACAATTGGTATGCAAAATTCGTTTATTGCGTTTATTTTTGGGTTTTGCAAATATTGATGTATATCTTACGAGTTTCTGTTGATTGCACTACGTCATATAACCATAAGTACTAGTGTCCTACACTGTCAGAAGTTTGAAACCTTGCGACAAGCTACAATTTTGCGGACAGTGTGCGAGAAGTAGTGACGGAACTAGTTCAGGAATCTTTTTTTATGGCTCACCGAGAAGGGTGAAAATGTTTGCGAAGGAATCCAACAATTCCATCTCTAGTAGCTCATATCTTAACAGCAACAAGAGCTGTATCAATGAATAAAATATGTTGAAATGGTTCGAAAAAATCTACGGCTAATTTTCAGAAAATTCTCTTATAATTGAAGATTCAAGCGGAGTGTTTAAAGCCGGCTGTACCGCCGTATAAGAACTCACTTAAGAAAGAATCTTAACTAGAAATTAAAAGAACTTGGCGTTCGTTTTTTTTTTCAGAGTTTTTATTAGACGACACAGGACACACACATAACAAGCACACATTTATATTTACACGGTAAAAATTTAATCTTTTCCGGAGCGATACGCTCCTTTCGGCAGGACCGAGAACTTGACCGTCTGGGGTCGTGTCACAGCAGAGTCTACCCTCTACGGGGCCTTGTTTTTCTGAGATCAGTTCATCTCCTCGATACCCCACGTGAGGTCTTGACTCATCTTAGTCAACAAGTTCAGTTTATAACATTTCTATGCAGCACTTTTTCTCCAGATATTTACATGATTAAAACTGTTTACATGTTCCATCGGTTTTTTTGGTGAAACTGACAGGCGAAGTTATAGCAGGCATCTGGAGGGTCCAATTAAAGATGTTTATTTCGTTAGGGCATCTGGTCTCCGAGTCCTCTCAAATAAAACGTCACACGGCGAAAGAGCATTTTTCAAAATCCTAAAGACAGTAAATTTCTCTCTTTTAAAGGAGTAAAAACTCTTATTTAAGATTACTATTTCCGATGAGTAATCTTAACTTTATTTAATCTTAAAATATTAAGGTGAGGATTGTCATTTAGTAATAGTGTTAGCCAAATTCCAGGAACAATTCAAACGCCGAGTAAAAACCGCTTATAACAGACACCATTTTTCGCGTCAGACAGTATGCGTAAGGTTACTATTCAGGGATCTATGACTAAACTACACCTTTTTAAGGTTACTATACAACGCTGTTATTAAATTTATATTTAAGCATCAAGACTCATATTAAGCAGGTATAAAATTTTCGTAAATTAAAATACCTTAACTTACTTTGAATCATCCAACCAGCATTTTTTCCCGAATTACGAGCAACAGCGCCTGCTTCCACGCATTGCCAGTTCATTTACTTCACAATTAGTTTTCGTTAGCACGCATTTTTTGAAGTCTCTTCGCATTTTTGTAGCATTATTTCGCATTTTTCACCGCTTCTATATACGACTCCATGTCAAGAGTTTTCTGCTACCGCAACAACTTGAGATAGCAAAAAAAGTTTTCCCTAGCAAAAGAGTGGCGTTACATAATTGATTTAAGCATATTATTAGTATAACTGTAATTTCAGTAGAAGTTGTATTGCTATAGCTTTAATGTCTTATATAAAAAAGTTCTTACGGTTTTGAGGGTAATATGTTGTTACTTCTTATTAATATGATTTTGAACGTTGTATTGATTTTGAGAGCTTCACTTTTGAATTAAAGATTTTAATTAAAGTGTCTACTTACGATTTTAAATATAAGATGGAAAATCTACAAGCTATGTGAACTGATTAATTAGCTGGTAATACTTTCATTGTGTTTAACTCTGGTCTGGTCTTAGTTTAAGCCTCCTATCCCCTGTTAATATCAATAAAATGCTGTCATTAAATCTCTGATATGAAATGTACAATACTGCAATGTTTAAATTGCTAAACTTTTAAGTCATTTTTATCAGTTTCCTAAACAAGTAGGTTTTTTCTTTTTATTGTATTAACTTATTAATGTAAAATCTATTTTTTCTGAATAAAATTCGTATTCCATTTCGTATTTTTGTTTTACGTTTTATTCAACAAGTTGAACGTGTTTACATGTGGAATAGCATGTGTCTACAACTGAGTTTTGCGAATTACTATTTTAGCATTTTAGATACTGCTAAAAAGTCTAACTTTGTGCAGAAAACTGCTTAAAGTGATAATCTTTGCTACAAAATCGCGCGTAGAAAGAGATAATTGATATCTAGAACACTCTTGTTGCCACTAAAATAAAGAAATATGCTATAAAAATAAGGGGAAAAGGTTCTTAAAATGCCCAATACTGGGACAGTTACCTTCCTAGTGTAAATAATTTCTTCCTTTTTTTCTTTTAAAAATAAGCAGATATTTTAAATATTTATTTTTACACGTGTCTCGTACTTTAATGGATGTTAGATCATTAATAAAAATGAAGCTTACATTTTAATTGTTTGAGAGAAATGATGTTCTAAAGAATGTATATATCTTAAGTATGTTTTCAAATAAAGCATTAAATTTTGAATAACTCTTTCTTAAAATTTAGATAATAAGCGCAATACATTAAAAAATATATCTCTACAGTTTTTTATTATTTTTGTCATCAAGAGCGAGAAAATATTTTTTCCATGTGAAATCATGTGTTTACTGTATGTTTTCTTGATATTACTTTTGACACTTTCTGAAAGCTTAATAACTATAGGTAGTACAAAATATCATTTACCAAAACTGATTTAATTTATTTAAATAGTATGATAATTCAAAATATGGAAACTACAAACAAGCTATGTACACAAAAATTTCCACATAAATAATTTTCTTCTTTTTCCAGTACCAAAAATTACGTTTATATTTTAAACCTTGTTTAACATTACGAAAAATGATTAGGCAAACTAATTTTACACAGCAATTATAATTAAAATTTTAAAACGTCTAAAATGCCTGTTGAAAATTATGGTTTGTTTAATTGAAAATTTGTTGAAAATATAGTATGTTTTTATAGCATTAAGGTAAAAAAAAAAAAAAAACATATGCGATATAAACTTTAAAGCTTAATGTAAATATATTCAAGACGTGAGACTAGTTATTATCTTGAAAACAGCCGAACAAGAGCCTTAATAAAAGCACTACTAATTATTTCGTCGTCAGTTCGAAGTAAACAAATTTCAGCTTTTAAAATGTTACCAAGAAAAATTTATATACTCCAGGGAGCAATTTTTTCGTTTTTAAATTCAGCAAAGAAGCGATCAAAATTAAATATTCACTACTAATGGATTTAAAATAGATAAAAATACTCATCACAAAATAACGCTTTTTTTCATCATGCGAATCTGTTGAATATTATGTTTATACATATAAAATTAAGATTGTCAGCTCATAATATCGTAGAAATATAAGTATAGGTGAATTAAGGTTTTGAAACATTTCTTATAACAGATTTTTTCCATACGACAAAGTAAAATGTAATGCTTGAGCTATTTTTTCTGTTTTTTTCCATTGCACAAACCGTTGAATTCTAAAACATGTGATAAAGAATAATATTTAAACTTAACTGTTTATATTGATAAATCATTTTAAATCTGCAGTAAAAAAGTCAGATAATTATCCAAAAACAACTATAACACCAAGATTGTTTTTGAATATAGTAGAAAGGGTGATGATCAAAATTAAATGTTCCATGTTTGTTTTTATGGAAATGTATTTAAAAGGGGAGAATTTAAAAATACTTGATCGAACAACAGGTGACCAGAAAATCTGTATAAAATTTAAAAGTTCACAAACGAAGAACAAGTAATGGTATGGAAGTGCCGTTTGCACTAAAAACATAGATACTGGATTTTTTGAACAGCAAAAAAGATTGTAGTTGAAAAAGTCACCAAAAGAGAGAACGAATGCAAATTCATCTTCCGGAGGTATGCAAATTAGGAACATTTTAAAAGAACGGACCTGTCGGTGGATCCTTTATTCGTTCCAGAAATTAATTTCGTGATTAAGAAATCTCTCTGATCCAATGTTGCCTATGAACGGAGAAGCAGTATTGAATGCTTTGAAAAAATTCTGAATGCTGAAATATGTAATGAAAAAGATGATCAACGGTAGATGACGATGGAATTTTAAAACTAACTCTATCCACAAAAGGCCGAGTGCCCGATGAATATGATGTAAATTGAGATTCGTGCTGGTGAAAACTGCCTGTTTAAGAACTTTTTTGCCAGTAAAAAATATATCGGTAAAGATTTTATACCGTAACAAATAATCAGCTGCAGTACCTTTCCGTACATTCCGACTTCATGAAATTGTAAGGAGAGGAAAAGGCCCGTTAGCATGTACAGGACCGTAACAGCGGGCCGATTAATTTGAAGAAAAAGGCAAGTTCTTCTCCGTTTATGGAAATGTCTTAGCTATAACAAATTTCGATCAGTTATAGGTTATACTCGTGCCAAAACTTTCTATGCGGTAGATGACAATGAAAGTGGAAAACTAACCCTATCTAGAAAAGGTCCAGTGTCGGTGAATTTGATGTAAACTCACTCTGGTGAAGAACTACCTGTTTAAAAAAAAATTGCCAGTAAAAGATATATTGGAAAAGTTTTAATACCGTAACAACTAATCAGCTGCAGTAGTTTCCGTACATTCCGACAACACGAAATTATAAAGAGCGGAAAGGGCTCGTTAATATGTACAGAACTGCAACAGCTGGTCGAATCCATATAATAAAAGCATAAGTCATGTGACCGTCATCAACAATTCCGGGCTGACAGCTTCAATTTTTATATGGCAGGCGGCTATTTTCCTACTTTTATGTTAGCTGGGCGCAGATGATTAAATCGCCAAATAGGGTTACATCGCCATCATTTCATTTAAAATATAAACCTATCAATAATTTAATTTAAAATACATATGTATCAGATACATTTAAAATACACGTCATTGATCTTTAATAATAAAAGCCTAAGTCATGTGACTGTCACAAACAAAAACGGGCTGACTACTTTGCTTTTCATATATGCCAAGCGTCCATTTTTAATCAAAATTATTTTTTTCAATAAAACTGCATAACAGTTACATTTTTAGAAAGATCGTTCAAAAATAAGGTACTACTTAGTTATCCCTTCAACCAATTTCACCAAATTATATAAATCACCAAACCACTCGCCAAGTTATACAAATTGGCGTAATTTTTATTTTAAATAATGAAAGAACAAATAGATTAGTATACCATTAATAAAAATACAAGTAAAACGTCGAAATAAAAATCACTTGATGACGTGTAACTTGCATAAAGCCATGTGAATGTGACATTTATTATCAACCATTATTGGCATTTAATCTTATAGTTTGACGATAGAATTTTGGTTGACAGGATAACCAGGCAGTACAAAAAATAATTCATGTTTGAATGATAAATTACATTCAAATATGGATATATTCTGAGATAGATTCAGTTGAAATTAGGTTGACAGCTGAATATCTCATTCCATAAAAGTAAACAAACAATAGCGATTCATTCATTATGAGCTATTAAAAATATTAAACCATGAAGGTAGTCATTCGTAAAGTGAGTTTTCCAGAGAGTAATTAAAAAGCATTAACCTGTTTGTGATTTTTATATCTGTCAAACCACGAGGCAAAACGAAACTTTGTCCGCGACGTCATTCGTCTATAAACATAGTCCATTTATCATATTTTATTTATTAATTTATCAATTTATTTGATATTGTTTACCATTTTAAACAGTGTTATGTATTAAATAATGTTAAATTACTGTTTTGAACATGATTGACAACGATAAACAAGATTGGCAATTAACAACCAGTTTTGGCGATCTATCTCATTGCCCGGATAATACGTAAATATCGCAAATGGACATGAAACATATATGACTAAGTGAGTTATGCGGTTTTTGTCAAGAAAAATGAAATTCATAATAACGAACAAGATACGAAATGCAGCCATGATCGTAAAGAATTTTTGATTTCTCTGTCAGAATGTTTTGATTTGTCGAAGGATTAAGCAAATAAATAGAATTGTAAATAAAAGTAACATGTTGCAATGCTTGGCATGCATTTCAAGGCGACCAAACTGGTCTAAAGAGGCGGCTTTAACTTGAAGAAACAGGCAAGTTCTTCTCCGTTTATGGAAAAGTAAGATCATTCATAGATTATATTCGTGCCAAAACTTTCTGAGCTCCCAATTTATGATTCAATCGAATAAAAGATTCTTTGGGCGGCTTTTTGAACTATAATCTCTTTTGCTGTTAAAAAATTTTACACTACTTTCAGTCCAATTCATATTATAATTTGTTCATTTTTTATCAATACGTTAAGTTTCTATAGATTTTATTAGCCAACTTATTTGAATAGACGATATTTTGCTATCCTAAATGGAAAGCTCGTCTAATATTTTATTCGATTTTCTTCATAAAGTCATAACTTCTTAAATAAAATGCAAAATCGGATAACAAAACTAAATACATACTTCAAAACCTTTGATCACCTCTAATTTCTGCTGCAACGTGTTTTTGGCACACATACTCTTCCACTGAATGATATCCTTCTCAACCAATTTCGAATCTTTAAAAAAATTAAAAACTTTTTTTAGGGGTTGATCGTAAGTCTCTATCTCCGTTAATATAAAAAAAAAAAGTTATACAAAAATAAAAATAGTATTCATTACTCAAAAAGTATAAAAACAATATTTCTCTCACGAAATACACAATACGAACTTTAAAAATCTCACCGTTTTACTTAAAAGGTGACAAAAATAATAAAATAGATGCTACAAGTTAAAAATACATTTTATTTAAAACTTCTTAGTATTTTCGGCCTTTATTTCTCGAGGCCATCATCAGAGAATATTTTCATAATTAATTGCTGTTCATTCACACAAGTACGTCACTTCGTTTGAAATGGGAGAGCCAATAATTATTAAGGTAGTTGAACGTAGAAGTATCAGTCCCTTGGATTGAACTTAAGTAGAACAAAATATATATTAACTGAAGTTTCATTTATTTTATTACATCACTTTGTCTCCCATTTCAAACGAAGTGACGTATTTGTATGAATGAAGAGCGATTAATTATAAAAATATCCTCTGACGAGGGCCGCGGTAAATGAAGGCCAAAAGTACTAAGAAGTTTTAAATAAAATGTATATTTTTAACTTGTAACATCTATTTTATTATTTTCGTCGACTTTTAAGTAAAACGGTGAGCTTTTTAAAGTTCATATTGTGCATTTTGGGATTGCATTTCGTCTTATGATTTTATTTACAATATTTCTATTCGGTCATTACTTTCCGAGACGTAGGCTACTAATTTTCCGACTACATTTATTGAAGAATATGACACATTTGAACATGGCTCACATTTAGATGCAATGTGCTTCTGGAGTTGTAGTCAAAATCGACAGTAGTTTTCATAGAAAGTGATAGAAAACAGGGCACGTCTGAGTGTTATATGAAACTCGCGAGATGAACAGATTCAAATTTATATCAATTTCTTTGAAATCAAATTGTTTCAATAACATATTTTTAAAATAAATCTTAAAAGTTTTCAAATGCATTATAATGCTATTAAATATTATAATTTTCGTTTTAGTCCCAAGCTTAGCAAACAGAAATTCTAAAACCAGAATATAGGAAAAGATATTAGGTTCGGGCACATTATACATAGCTTGAGGCTGCTAGTCACTCAGGTTCTGAATTTCCCTCACTAATTTTAAGTCTATGAGCGTTTGACGCATTCGTATATTTAAAATATCTCCTTTGGAATTAATATTTTTAACTTTTTTTTTCTGCGTACTTTTCTTAAAGGATGTCTCTTTTTTTCTTACTTCTCAATTTTTTTTTTAAATATATACTTAGTTTGATTTGAAGTGTTAAAATCTTACTCACAGCTCGTCAGCTTTTAACGCATAAAATATTAAATTAAGCATAGATTTTAGAAATATTTTGAGAATTAAGAAAAAAATTAACATATTTTAATACGAGAGCAAAGAAAAAAGCAATTAAAACTGTTAACTTCCAGAGGGGATATTCTAAATATACGAATTCATTGTACACCCATAGACTTAGCATTAGCAAGAGAAATGCGAAAACTGACTGACTAGCAACCTTAAGGGGCTCAAGATAAGAAAATTTGTAATTTTAATATCTAAAAGAAGATTAATGTACGATTTTAAGTTATTAATATCACAGAAAATAACAACTCATGAGTCAAAATAGCTTAATTACGATAGTTAAGGGGACTCGGCACTCTACCAATAGCAAAATTTCATAAAAATTTCAATTTTGAGATTTTTATCTTATTATATACCACATACTTTCGACTACAACCCGACAAAATGTCATGCTGATACTTCATATACAAATCATAGATTGAAAACAATTGAAAAATGACAAATGAATAATTTTAATATTTTTTTTTTGTATTATTTAATTTAAAAAGCAAAAGAAATTGAACAATTTTTGTAATTTTAAAAATATTTCATGAATTTTAGTTAATTATTAATTATTTATTTCTGTGCTTGGAAAGAATCAGTTGAAGCGTATTTAAACGGAACATCTGGATTTCTTTTCTTATTACAAGGCTGATTTTTTTACCTACTAGCATTATATATTTTCATTCATTCCGGCATCCCCCCCCCCCTTTCGGTATGATGGCAGAAATGCAAGATTTTTTTTTTTTTTATTTTATTGGCCACATGTCTCATCAAATAACCGACAATAAGTTATCAAAAGTTGTAAAGTTTTATGTGTTTTATTTTATAATATTCGCCAAGTGAAACTGAACATCAGAGAAGCGGCTAGAATTACAGTATATCCGCCAGTTAACCACAGACCCACCAGTTAACCAGATTAATTTTAAAAAGAATTGTAATACGACTCCACTAGCAACTATTTCGAAAACAAAGAACGGAGGTCATCAAAAACAGATTTATAAATTCCGATTTAGAGAGAGCTGTTGTTCACAGGGATGATGGAAATCTACTTCCTCAGTTTTTGAAGAAAGAAAATGTAGAGAGGATAGCAGTTTTAATTAGTTGTGGAGATGAAGAACAGTTAATAGAAGTTCCTCAGTTTGAAAACAGTATCGAAATAACTCAGGCAAAAGCTGTATTTTCAGCAGTTGCAGAATGAGAGGAAGTTGGTAAAATACAAGCAATGTGTTCTGATACCACTGCTGTAAACACTGGTTCGCCTCAAACGAACCTATATTTCGCTATAGCAGTTATTAAAGAAAATATTTTCTTATTCACCATGTAACGAACATAATTTAGAAATTATCCTAAAAGCTATTTTTTATTGTAAAGTGGGCATAATTACTGCCCCCTCAGCCTTAAAAATAATTTCAGATTGGGTGGTCTAAGTTAGTTCAGACTAAGTATAAAAATGCTATTGGAGATGAAATATTGGATATAAAATATTTAATTCTGAGGAAATTTCCAGGTTTTGGCAGAACATCTAAAAAATGAACTACGCAGGGATGATTATAAAAAAATTATCCAATTTTGTGTAATTTTTATAAGATGTCTTCCTCATAAAGACATTTGTTCAGAGAACCTGGTGCTATTCGTCATGCCAGAGGTATGGCACAGACCATTTAGAAAAAGAAGGCATAGAGCTTATTTTGCTTATTTATAATCAATATTTATTGTCAAATCATGGTACAATTCTCCCACTCCCACTTTGCCTCCAATCAAGTCTTGAAATTAATAAAATGACGTGTTGACTACAGAAAAATTGATAAATAGATTACAGACAAATCACTCACTATATAATGATAAACCGCCTTTGTATCTTAACTAGGATCAAGTTGCATTTTAATTTTAGATGATACTTAAAAAAAAAAAAAAAGTCAAAATGAGCACAGCTGTAAAATTAATGTTATTAATGTCATTAATTAGTGTCATTTGAAGAAGAAAATTATGATGATGGTTTTAATGTAAGAACAACAAAAGGTTTCAACGAAGTAGATTATTTATAGGACAAAGAAGTTGATGTTTTTCTTTCATCTCAAACTGTAAATTTTAAGATATTTTATATTAATATGCAATTTTTAAATACCGATCTCAACGTATGTTGTGAAAATAAACATTATTTAAAAGCAAAAAAAAAAAGTGAATGGTTTTAAGGTTGTCAATGACACAGCTGAAAGGGTAATAAAATTAATCTGAGTGAGATTTCAATTCCTGTTTAAGAAAAGACGGAGAATAGAAACAGTTTCTGCTAAAAGTTGTATCTGAATGTAGAAAGAGTTTTGAAGACTCTTCAAAAGTCACCTTATCTAACCCATTACCATCTTATGTGACAATTGTACGGGATAATAATTTCTTTTCTTTATAATGCTTCCTTTCTTGTAACGCAACTTTAATAATAAAATGCATTTGAACATTATTTATTCTCATTTTTATACTTTCTTTACTCTTTTATTCTTTTAATTCTTTAAGTTCAGATTTCGATTTTTTTCTCATTTATGTTGGAATTTTTTTACATTAAACACTTTATTATGTACAAAATGAAAACAAAATGGTGAAAACAGATGAAATGGAATATTACAATGTTTTTTCACATTTTCATAAGAAGTCAATTTTTAGGATTCATATCGAGTCCGGTCCTGAAAAATGCGCATATATTTAAATATATAAAGCTTTACAAAAAAATAGTGTGTGGTTCTTTAAGACAAAAACATTTTTTTTAAATATAAAATGAGACCAGTGTTATGTTTCTAGGCTTAATTATATGCATTTTATGAAGTAAAAACAGCATTTGTTTCTTTTTTTATTTATTATCATTTAAAATTTCCGCCAACTAAAAATCCGCCAACTAAAAATCCGTAATATGTAAGAATCCGTCGTGGGTACAAAGTCTTCGAAGTTCCCTATGAATTTTCGATTTACGTGCTTCAGCAAAAGCGTTGAGCAGAGCTGGAGGCACCTATCGTAGCAGAAGTATAAAAGCATTGTTGATCATGAATTTCGGAAAAAATCGTCGGTAATTAGCCGAGACATTAACCCTTAAAGACACGGACGGTTTGGACATACATAATGACAGGGACGACGTACTCTGTGCTGCATCGGCATATAAAGCCTAGATAACAAATTTTAAGGATATATTTATGTAATGCAATGCCCAGTAGCAGTATAAAAGCAATAAACGTCAAATTGTTAAAAACAGACTAATTTAATGAGAATTAATCACATAAAAACTATGGGATTCGCGACTAGTTTCCATTGAGTGGCTCTTTCAATACACCTACTATGTCTTTAAAGGTTAACTAAAAATCTATGTGGAATAACAAATATACAGAATAGCTATATTCGCTATTATTTAGGTTCCACATATCTTTGAACTTTCATGGTATATCCATTTATACTTTTCTAGTATACAGGGTGCAAAGGAAAATCCCTTTAACCTGAAAATACTTGTGAACGGAGAGAGCTACAGCCATGCAAGTGAGGTAACGGTATAGTAAAACGACTAAGCCCGATTTAATGAAAACGACAACAGCGCCCTCTAGTGGCGAAATTTGGAAGATAACCACTGCAAATCGAAAACGAAAAGAGATAGAGCAAAATTTCTAATTAGAAAGTTATAGAGCATCAATTAATTAATAGAATACGACATTTTATTTACATGGATAAGAAAAATCTTCGCCTGTTCACCCAAAAATGTCCGAAATCGATGCACTCCATTTTGTGTAAACGTTTGAATGGAATAGTCAGAAGTATGAAGAAATACGCGCAATTTATGCTATATATACGTACTTATCTCAATACATTTTGATAACATCACACGCACACAAAAAAGACAAACTGTCTCACAGTAATAAAAAGTTAATTATTCGCTATGTTCGAAAAGTTCGCCATTGCTCACGATACACGTTTGTATTCGTGAGAGTAATTCTGCATGCACATTTCTCAGCATGGAACGTCTATTGCAAACCTCTTTAATACGACGACATAGATTTAACCCTTTCAAGGGCGGTGGCTAGACGGTCTATCCATCTAATTTTAATTTCAAAACTGACAAATGGCACCAAGAATATTTTAATAAAATTTTGCTTTTCTAATGAAAGTGCAAATTAGCGGGTTTTTGTTTTCAGAGAAATTCGTTTGAATGTTCTGGTTTCAGTCAATTATTTCATAAGTTTACGAACAGAAATCTTCTGGCCCCAAAAGTGTTATTCTAAAATTTTAAATGCATTGGAAATTGAATCTTTACAGACATTACAGCACAGTACAACGTCACAATCTGCAATTGTGCACTGCTACATTTCCGGAATGTGAATAGGCAAAGTAGAATCGTCGCTCATCGATTTCGGACATTTTTGGGTATGCAGGTGACGATTTATCTTATGAGTGTGAACCAAATGTTCTTTCGTACTAATTAATTGATGCTCTAAATCTTTCCAATTGGAAAAGTTGCTCTACCTCTTTTCGTTTTCGATTTGCAATGGCTATCTTCCAAATTTCGTCACTAGGGGTGCTGCTATCATTTGCATTTGCTCGGGCGTAGTCGCTTTACTGTACCGTTACCTCACTTGTATAGATGTAGCTCTCTCCGTTCGCAAGTATTTTCAGGTTAAAGGGACTTTCCTTTGCACCCTGTATACTAGGGATGCACAACCTGTGGCCCGCGGGGCAAAAGTGGCCCGCCATGGGTTAACGTGTGGCCCGCGATCACAATTTATATAATTTCTTCGTTTTTTTTACACACTTTCGTCAATTAATAACTGGGAAAATTGCAATTTTTTGTCCATATGTCGCAGGAAAAATCGCGAATTTCGTCCGTTTGCCCCGGGAAAAAATTGCAAATTTCACCAGATCCAATTAAGAATCGCAAATTTCGTTGATCGAGTTCGGCAAAATCGCGAAATTTAACAATGAGTCGCAAAAAAATCTCAAATTTCGTTGATCAACTGGGGAAAAATCTCGAGTTTTGTCAGTTTATCGCGAGAAAAAATCGCGAATTTCGACAATTTGCCGCTGAAAAAATTGCAAATTTTGTCAGTCAGTTAAAAATCGTAAATTTCGTTGACCGGACGCGTTAAAAATCGCGAATTTTGTCGATTATGTAATCCTTAATCGGTTGCTGAAAAATAGCGAGTTTTGTTAGTTGATCGTGCGAAAAAATCGGAATTTTGTAAAATTGCCGCGAGAAAAATTACAAATTTCGTCAAAGTCAGTTAAGAATCGCAAATTTTGTTCATCGGGCACGGACAATTTTTGAATTTTGTTGATCACAAGAGGAAAAATCGCGAATTTTGTCGACTCGGCGCGGAAAAGTCTCAAATTTCTTTAATCGGCCACAGAAAAATCGCGAATTTTGTCGATGAGGTACGGAAAAATTGCAAATTTTGTTGGCCGGCTGCGGAAAAATCGTGAGTTTCGTCAGTTTATCGCGAGAAAAAATGTCGAATTTCATCAATTTGTCGCGTAAAAATTACAAATTTCTTCAGAATCAGTTAAGAATCGCGTATGTCGTTGATCGGACGCGGAAAAATCGCGAATTTTGTCGAGGAGCTGCGGAAAAATCGCAAATTTTCTTGATCGGCTACGGAAAAATCGCGAGTTTCGCCAGCTTATTGCGGGAAAAAATCGCAAATTTCGTCAATTCGCAGCGGAATTAAATTACAAATTTCATCAAAGTCAGTTAACAATCACAAATTTTGTTAATCGGGTACAGTAAAATCGCGAATTTTGTCGATGAGATACAAAAATTGCAAATTTCGTTGATCGACTGGGGAAAAATCGCGATTTTATCAATCTTTCGCGGAAAAAAATCACGAATTTTGACAATTGATAGAAAAAATTACAAATTTTGTCAATTGGTCGCAAAAATATTGCGCAGTTTGTCAATCGCTCGTGAAAAAAAAATCGTGAATTTTCCCAAAAATTCGCGAATTTCGTGAATAGCTCATGGAAAAAAATTACAAAATTTATGTGTCGGTTCCAAAAAATATCATGAAATAGAAATCCATTGGTCGCAGGAAAAAATCGCAAATTTCATCTATTGTGCGCGTAAAAGAAATCGCAATTTTTGCCAATTTATTGCGCGAAAAAAATCGCAAATTACATCAATGTGTATCAGGAAAAAATCACGTTTCGTCGATTGGTCATTGGAAAAAAATTACAAATATTGTCAATCTGTCACGTAAAATAACGCAAAATTCACCAATCACTCATGAAAAAAAAATCGCAAATTTTGTGATTCGTTCATGGAAAAAACTTGCAAATTTCGAAGATCGATCGCAGAACAAAAAAATCGCGAAATAATGCGATAGGGGGCGGAAAAAATCGCAATTTTCGTTGATCCGTTGAGGAAAAAAATCGCGAAATTTAAAAATTCATCGCTGAAAAAAAATCGCGAATTGCGTCAATTTATCGCAGGTATCGCAAATTGGTTGTTTGAAAATATTGCAAACTTTGCCAATCGGCAATGGAAAATTACCGCGAAATCTGTCAATCGGTCGTTAATAAAAAATCGCGTATTTCGTCAATCTGTCGCACTTGATTGACAAAAGAAAAAAAAACAAGTTGGAAATTTCTCGTCAAACGTGGCAAATGAGGTGCGTTCGTACTATAACTAGTTTTATAATTATTTTTTGCACCCCATATTGTACTGAATGTATATTTTTTTGCGCTTCATAAGTGCATAGTCTGTAACATCATTAAAATGCATTTGCAATATTTTTTTCCCATTGGCCATAATGTAACGGAAAACTTTTGGGTGTCCCTGTAATTAAACTATACATCCGATTTTCATAAAATTGGAAATGGCTCGACAAAATTTTGCAGCAATTATATATTAATATTTATATAATTACGAACGCACCTAAAAACGAGTTTTGTTAACAGTCCGCAAAAAAAAAATAGCATAATTAGTCTATCATGCCCCGTTATTTCAAAAATAAGTTTCCTTTTATTTTAAATGAAGTTATTCTTCAATAATTTTTTTATATAATTTTCAATAACGTTCAGTTATTTAGAAAGTTTGTGTAATTTTTTTCCTTCAAGTCACCATTTGTCAAGAAGGAGCCGCTTCTCTTCATAAAGTGTTGAATGGTTATTCATACAGATGCGAAGAAGACCTGCATTCCTTCATACAATTATTTACAGTCGAACCTCTATTTAACGAACCTCTATTTTGCGAATTTCTCTATTTTACGAACTTTTCCTTGGAACCAAGAATATTTTGCGAATTTCTTCGTAAAATAACCTCCAAATAGCGAAGTGCATTCTCTATTTAACGAACTTTTTTCTTGTGATCAAAATTTTTTTTTCTCCCCATTTCTCAAAATATTTCTGGATATTTCAAACTTATTCTTTCTTTAAACACATTTTATGATGTTCAATGGCCTTGAACTGGTTTTACCAGGCGCCTTCTTTGTCAGCAGTGAGAATTCGGTAAGTACGGAGAACGAAGACGATAATCCCTTAGAGTAACTTTAAAAAATGTGGATACAGTGAGAAAAAAAGAAGAAATTAACCATGATATGCTTATTGATGATTCTATTTCACTTAATTCTGAAACTGAGACCTCGGAAACACTATCCGAATTAGATATTTTCGACAGTGTGAAAAATAAAACAATACAGCAATGAATTGTGAGGAAGACGAATATGATGGTGATGGAAATGATCATTATGCAGGAATTAACAAAACTTCGTATGATGAAATGCTAAAATCATTTGAAACAATCCGACGCGAATTATAGTTAGAAGAAAATACGCATGAAGGTGTTTTGGGTGCATTGCAAAGATGCGAGAAGTATTATGAGAGAAAGCACTTTTTTAAATAAAAAACTCAGGCAAAATTAACAGAGTTTTTCAGAAATTAAATTTAAGGACGCATATGTTAATGTATGGTTAAAATTATTTGCTATAATAATAATAAATACGATAATGTCATTAAAATTCTTTAATTTTAATGTAAAACTATTTACTTTAAACAGAAAATACAGTGTATTCCCGACAATGTTTTGTTTTCCTTGCAGATTTCAAAGATTTAAACCCATAGAAAAAATGAATTGATGCTGGATATTGGTAGGTAAAATAAATAAAACAAATCGATATAATTTATTTAAAAAAATGTGATTAATTACTTTTAGTAAAAATATTTAGTGTTTATGCCTTTAAAATCTGTTTTATGTAGTTTAAAGCAATTTAAAAGGTGAATCTCTATTTAACGAATTTTCCATATAACGAAATTTTTTCCGGGATTTAGCGACTTCGCTAAATAGAGGTTCGACTGTATTTCCGTTTGTTTATTTTTATTATAGGCAAAAAATAATTATTCATCAAGAATAAAGACTAACTACCCCCCCTTCCCTACCCCCCGCCCCCGATATAGAATTTTCTCTGTGTTACTGTTGTGGCCCTCAACAACCCAAACATTTATGTAAGTGGCCCTTCTCATAAAAAGGTTGTGCACCCCTACTGTATACTATACAGCTATACCCAACCCTACGTTGTATAGTTTTTACAAAGTGTTAGTATTCTTTTAGCAACGGTATTTTTTTAATAATACACTTACTAATTCATATATTATTGTACAGAACCCTCAGTGCGCGAGTAATACTCGCACTTCACCGTTTATTTTTGTATTTGAGATACAGATTTAAACTTTTTTGTACACGTTCTTTATTATATATGTGATAAATCCGCGCATGGAATTAGGCTTCAGGTTTTTTGTTATTTTTCTTAAAATAAACATATATAAAGATATGTTACATTTCATCGTTTTACACTCTATATATTAGTAAAAAAATATATATTAAATGTAATATTAGATTTATCTAAAATTTCATGCACAGTCTTATGTAATGCACATTTGAAAATCTGAAGAAATAAAAAATTTCGGCAAAATATCAATATTTAAAAAGGTAGTAGGGATTTTTAAAAATTCAATTATTTTTTAACTTTTTAAAAATTTTATTTAAATATGCAGTTTTTTTTTTTTCAAAATGTACTTTTATTTGAACATTGCAATGCAGTGAGTTCACCATTTGAACCATATTTTTTAGTATTCAGTTATTTTTTTTTCAAAATGTACTTTTATTTGAACATTGAAATTCAGTGAGTTCACAATTTGAATTTTTTTTTTTTTTTTAAATAAGAAAAACTGTTGAAAAGGTAAACTGTCCCCTTAAAAGGAAATAGATGCAGCCGAAAGCCTTCTTTGCATATTTCTAATTATTGGAGCTTTATGTAACTTTTCCAAAATATATTCGGGTCTAAATACATTGTAATCCAAAAATTGGAAAAATAATATTTTCGTCATTTTACGCAACGTGAAGGGAGATGCGTCCCTCCTTTTATAGAAGATACCACTGTTCCGGATACACTTAGAAAACCACTGATACTTTTTAAATATCACTTTTTTTTAAACTTCAGATCATGTAAAAGTTAAAAAACAGTAGGTTGAGCATCTAATACATGGCTTAATACTTCAAGTCTCAGGCGTAGAGATTGGACATCCCTGTTATAATATGTCAGGTACATACTAATATTCGAATAAAACTTTAAACTGTTTTTGCAAATGATTTTTATTCGGGAAAGAGTTTTTTATAAGCATTCAATGTTTATCTTAAAAATAACGCCCTAATTTCACGCCTGCAATTCAAGTTTTTTCCAAAAGAAATTCTCTTAACAATGCGTTAATTTGCCGTGAGCACCAATCACGGTTATGGGAAAATCACCGCTTTTTTACGCTGGATAGAAAGCACCATCCGATGAATTTATTAAACAAATTATAATTTTTGCTCTGTTTCTTTTTTCAAGAAATGAAGAAAGGAAAGGATAAAGCGCATTATTTAAACTTTATTTCAGGAATTCTAAATTGATGTTTCGACGTATAGCCATAATGTAATTAATGGGAAACTTAACTGTTAAAAGCGTGTTTTTTTAAATATTCATTTTATATATATATGTATATTTTTAAATATTCCTACCTAAAATTTGGAAAGAGATGCTCTACAGAATAAGAAACAATAGTATAAAATAATTCACGTTCACAAACATGCATTTTAATTATTGAACTTAATTTCATTATATGTGTGGTTTTATTTACCAGTTTTCAATTGAAAAAAAAATTGCAAAGATGTTTCTATCATTATAGATCTTGAGAATGTCGCCGTCTGAGAGATGAAACATGTCTAACTGAATAAAAAGTATTCGGAAGTGTATTTTTATAAATTTTAGCAAGTATTAACTTAGTTTGATGATATACATAAATCTTTGTTTTTTATTTATATTTTCAACTTTTCAATGTTTAAAGTATTTCGTTATTGCAGATTCACAGTCAGTTCGCCTTTTTTAGCGAGCATTATTTGGCGCATAATTAAGCCATTGTTGTTCTAACTCGTATGCATTTGTAACGATAATAAATATTTATAATTTATCCAATTTTTTACAATTGTTCCCGAGTTAAAATAACAGCGGTAAAAAAGAATTGTAACCATAAAGAATATTTATCGATTTATCACATGTGGCCGGCTAACGGAAAAATTCTTTAAAATTAATTTATTAATTTATAATTCTAAAAATATAAAAATATTTCAGTGTCAGCGGAAACAGACCTGTGAACATAATTTCTATAATTATTGCATATTAGGATGTGAGTAAAAAAGCATTTACAAAAGTCCATCTTTACAAACAAAACCCAATTTGAGTTAATGAAATAGTGTAAAATTTCAGATATTTATTCAAAATAAACGCATAAGAATAATTCCTATGAAAATATTCAGCGACCTATCAATAGACTTAAACATATATTGAAATAATGCAATACGACGCAAAAAGAAAATAAAACCTTCAATTAATACTATTTTCAGAAATGTATTTGTGCGTGCAGAAGGTAAATTTTGATTATCTGAAATGTTTGTTTCATACAAATTTCTTTTAATGCGTCGTTGCATAGACTTTTATATGTTGAATTAGTTTCTTTAGGTCTTATCGGCTTCTGTCCATTGTAAATATAAATCCCACATAAATTAAATGTCCGAACCGTTAGTGTTCAACTTGCAAAGTTTTGTGATTATATTATCGTCTCTTAGTATGATATTTATTAATTAAAGGAAACCGATATAATTGCATTACGTGTAGTTAGTTTGATCTGTTGGCTTAAATAATCGATAAGGTTTTGTGTATTCAATGTAACAACATAACTGAAAAGTTGTAACAATTCTAATGTTATATAACACACATACACCTTATTAAGACGTTCCCCGGTGTACAGTTATTTCAAGATCATTTTGCATGGTGGTAATTGTAAAATGCCCTCTTAAAAATACAAAAACAGAAATATAGAAAGAAAGTAATAAAAAAGCAAATACGAAATTTGTGTCTATGAAAAGTATGCTGCCGCGTCCTCTCTGGCACATTAACATGATCGATCTACATCATTAAATGAACATATATGAAATAATGGATAAAACACAGATTATTGCACTTAAAATATAATTGCCCTGATTGGCAGTAAGTAGATTAATTTAGAAATGTCAATTACTTAAGTGCAGGAGAAAGGAAGATTTCAGCCTTTAAAAGAAGCATAAGTCAACTAACAACAGCTTTGGGACTCACAACCAATTTTAAGTTATCTTAGATCAACGTAATCTTGAAGCAGCTCAGAAATTTTCATCATTTTTCACACGAACTCCCAAAAATCACACCTAACGTTCAGATACCACTGCCATTATCCTCAAATCCAGCAGAAAAACGACTACATTTGCATAAGTGCAAAGAATTAAAAAGCTTTACTTCGGCGGCATTTACACTTTGAGAATTAGATTTCAGAAGAAAAACTATAGACAAAAAATAAATAAGTAAACTAAAATTTAATATAACACATTCTCACCTCTCAAAATCCACTATTTCCACTAAAAGCAACTATTTACCAAAACGTTCACCAAATCCATTCCAGGATCATTCTGATTTCCTGGCTTTAAAAAACAGACAAACTCACCAACGATATCGAAACTTACTCTCGATAACTAATTACTTGCCATTACGTGGACAAATCTCATGACTATCTGAGTATTTTGATATATCACAGTAGCCCTCATAAATTTTAATATTGCTTAAAAACGATGTTGAAACTCACTTTCGATAAATCCAGCAACACACAAAACATATATGTCAGCATTAAAAAAAATCGTTGATTTCCGTGCGATAACAGGTGTTATAAACATCTTATATTTCACAAATATCATAGAATTCCGCACCACCTCTTATTTGACCGCAACATAAATTGAACAACAACCTACTCCCATCATGGGAATTCTAAATTTGATGTTTTGTTGAAATCTGCGGTCATAAACTGGAGATAGAATCATCACATAAATTTAAAAAAATCATCGATTTGCGGCAACTCTCCCTTAGAGGATTTTGCCCAAACACTAACCAACACCAGTTCACGGAAAGACAGAATTTTATATGAAATTTTATCATATTTTACGCAGTAGTTCTTGAGTTCGAGAGCACCAAAAAATTGTGTTACATACAGACATTTTCTAAAAACATTGAAATCGTGTTCAAACCTACTAAAACGTATAAATCCGTCGAAAACAGGAAGTAAAAATTTTTCACGAATACAATACATTCTTCTTGCACAGATAGAAGAAAGTGAAAAAAAACTTATTCAGAATTTAATAAAACGACACACTAAGTGGTCCGTAGAAATAATTTGCATTCGCAATTCTACAAAAAATATCCATATCAACCATTTCTATTTTCAATATTCAAAATAAAAAATAGCGCCCCCATAAATACATAGCATTTTAAACATACTATTTTTACGTATCGTATTCTTTCCTTATTATTGTTTAAGATTTCTCTGAAAATATTTTTGGATTCAATACTTTTGTGCTATGTTCTTAAAATAATTTGAAGGTTCCTCTTCTCTAAAAATTTCGATGAAGTTTTCTCAAAATGTTTTCGCTTAAGTCACATTAATGATTTCTGGAGTCTTTAGAAAGTATTTCATTTGATTCTCAAGGTATTATTACAAGGCAATGCCTTCAGAGTATTTCTTTTTTTTTTTTTTTTTTTTTTTTTTTTTTTTGTCAAAAGAAATATACTAAAATGTGTATTTAATTTTTTATGTGCATAACTTTTAATTAGTTACACATAAGCAATGTGGTCACCATTTACGAGAATCTGGGAAATATTTTTAAAACAATTTTCATGAACAAAATATGAAAATAAGGACGATCATTAATTTTAAAAAAGAGAAATGTTATAAAATATTTAGGTATTATAATGAAAATATTAAAATGTTTTTATGTATACGTTTAATATACAACATTATATGATATTATTATAATGATGTAAAAAACTAATGCGTTTTTAGTAACGAAAAACTGTGAAATTTCATAACATTCAAAGTAACAAAACTCTGTGAGTTTTGATCGTAGAAGAATGGAATTTTCAGCCCCTTATTACCGCGCATAGACGGTAGTGGAATTGAATTCTTTATTGCGGCCCTGTACAATAACTATAAATGCTATATATACCTTCTTCAAGAAAAAAACATGACATAGGTGACTGTAAGAATATACTGAATATTATCGTCAGCCTTTTTAACATATAAATGTTTCACATAATTGCTTTCTTTTATGCAACCCTGTTGAATTAATATAAATGTTATGTATATTACCCTCTTCAAGAAGAAAACGTACTGTAGGTAACTTCAATAACATGTTATAATTACATTACCGTCAGCTACCGTCTACGTGTATAGTCTTATCGACCGTTGCTGCGCTGTTAAATATTTGATCAAAAGTTATGTGCATGATTATTCAGGGTTGCCTCGCTTCAGAGAATTTCCAGACCAGGAAATTCTTTGGCACCTGTTCTTTCTTACAGAGAGTCTTACTTTAAGTAAGGCGAAATTTCGTGCGTTTAGTCTACATATATTTTAAAAAATACTGATATTTTGACTGGAAAATTACCTGAAGCGTGGCAATCCTGCTATTGCTGCCACCAAGTCAGAACGCATGTGTACGTAAGATACAGGAACGGCATTATTGCTTGGCACGAACAAAGAATTTCAAAAACCAAATTTTTTATGTCTCTGGATGTTATTTATTTTAGAATACGTTCCCTATGTGGATGACGGCACTATTATTAATACTATTTCGTATGTAAAGCAATTTCTACGGTGAGGATGAACAAACATATCAAAACATCCAATTGTTAGCGGTTTGACAGGATGTCATTCGCAGTATAGAAATGCATAACCATCATAGGCGCTAAACTTTCACCCTTTAATGCATGATTTTTTATTTTGTTCGAAAAACATTATATTTGAGTCTATTTTTTTTAACTATCCCCTAGAAAAATGATGAAAAAAATATTTATGTTTCTGTTGGACGTAATTCCAAAATGTCACTCCTGAGTTACATCACAAAAAATCATAATTTAAAATTATATACTTTAAAGTTTCAAATTAAAATCAAATTTCAAATTACTTAAAAGGAGCTAAGGACAACATGGTGAAAAAGATTCCATGCCGGGACTCGAACCCGGGCCATCAGTATAGCGCACTGACGTTCTACCGACTAAACCATACTGAACGATACCCAGCCTGGAAAATTTCTCATTATTACATGTCGGCAAGGCTACAAACGCAGCACAACATGGAATATTTTTCGTGAGCCGCCAACATGGGGCAAACATGAAACTTAATTAAATCCAGCATCGATTGGAACAATATTAATACTTAGAAATTTTTCCAGGGAGAAACATTTGCCTTGCATACAATATTTCAAATGAAAATAAAATTTCAAATTAACTGCTTAAAAGGCGCAAAGGCCAATCTAATGAAAAAGATTCCATGCCGGGACTCGAACCCGGGCCATCAGTATAGCGCACTGACATTCTACCGACTAAACCACATGGAACGATACCCAGCCTGGAAATCTTGAATCTTTTTCACTATGTTGGCCTTTGCGCCTTTTAAGCAATTAATTGAATTTTTATTTTAAATATTGTATGCAAGGCGAATGTTTCTCTATGCAAAAATTTCCAAGTATTAATATAGTTACTTTAAAGTGTTTACACTGCACAATAACAACTATTCAATGATATAATAATTTTTATAATGCTTTTAATAGTTTGCCGAATGAATAATTGCTACCTTATAAAGATAGATAAAAATCGCCAGGCAAGCACATTGAAAGCAGTATCAACAAAAGATGTTATAACTTATCCCTAGCGTCAACTCGGAAAAAAAACAGACTTCACGACCTTAAATGCATGTTATTACACGCAAGTAACGCATAATAGTTCAAAGAACGTCAAAACTTTGAAAACATAGAAAACGTCAAATTGAATAGGATACGACAAGTTAGAATATGATATAACAATTACACATAGAAATGATATAATTCGTCACGTGGAACGTAAATCCGTATCACTTTAGTTTATTATTACTTTCATAAATTCAGCTAACAATCCATTTTAAGAAAATTGAAGTAACTATTTAAGATAAGCATAGAAAAATGTGAAATATTTCTGAAAATAAATAGGGAACATCCAACAGACGAACCATACAGTAAACTGAAATGAAAATAAAAATAGATCTGATAGTGAAAATAAATTTGCTTTAACGCTGTTTAATATAAGAAAAAAAATGTGAAGGAAAATTTTATCCAAAATCGAAGGTAGAATATTAATAAAATCTATATATATATATATATATATTACGCTATCGTTCGTGGCACAGAAATCTCGATTATTTGTTAATTGTTTAATGGCAACGCCCGAATGAGACACATCTCAATGGTTATTGAACAGCATTTAATGCATCGCCATACCTATAAGGAGGCTTACGGTAGGGTGTGGACCCTGTTCTGTCGCGAAGCGCCGCCAAGTTTGCCTCAACTGGGCATATATCGCCAAATTTGGCGACAAAAATTAGTAGCCAAAATGGACGCCCACTGGCGATATCTCTAATTTTTCGCCAAATTCCCATAGACTTCCATTGTAAACCAACAGGATTTACTAACTTACAGAAAATCAACAAATTGAGATATTTTACTGCAGCAAAAACTAATATTAGCTTATGGGATTATATTAATTATATTTAAGGGAGTCCAAGTAAATTAAATTATGAATAAAAGTAATTTGATAGCATACTGCAATAATGCTTAGCATACTTTCCCAAACATAAATTTTAAGGGAGACCAAACTGATCGCCAAGGGCGGCTAGTAATTTACAAAATATGTTAATCCAAATTAACATGTAACGTTAATAATAATAATAATAATTGAATTATATATATATGTGTGTGTGTGTATGTACATTTTTATTGAGCAAAATTTACCCATTAAGTTATTGAATCCTAACTTTATAAAAATTTATTCCTAGAATACATTTTAGTTTGTTACGTTTTATATTACGTGTTATTTTACTTTTAGAATTTAATTTTGTCTAGAAAATTCATTAATAAATATTCGCGACGCTCTCTAAAAGTCAGCTGTCTAAGATTGACATTTATTAAACGAAATAAGTTTCTTTTAGATACTATGTTATTGGACGAAATATTTTCATTACAATTTCTAATTTAGAAAATCTCATAATTTCAACGAAATCTTCTGTGAAGTGTTTTCAATTGGATTCTTGTGAGAAAAAGCCCAGTTTCGAGCAAGATATTGCAGTATAACATTGTGCATGTGTTACATGTATACGTGCGGTTTACACTATTAAACTATGTTACACTATGTTACACTATGTTATACTATTAAACTTAAAAATTCATAATTTTAAAGTTATTCAAAATTTATAATAAAAATAATAATTTGAAGACTTTAATTTATCATTCTTTAAAATGCAGATTTTCGTTCTATAAAATGTATATAATGGCAAAAACTTGTGTTTGAAGATTTAAAAGTACCACATATGTTATCAAAGTACATAAGTTATTTTCGGAGGAATTTATTTAAAAATTTCAAAAAGTTATTATTCTTAAAACTGATTAATCACACAAAATAGATTAAAAAAAAGTCAGGGCAGCTTGTAGTAGCCTCTTCCCCCATAATATTCTTTAAATTAGATCAACTCAGTGGCGTAACCGATGTGTCGCTGAAAGAGCCTAACAGTTTATGATCTTCAATAAACTCAATAACATTCTATATATTCTTTATTTTGATTAAAAGGTTGAGCCAAAAGTCCTTAGACGAAGTTAAAAAACAAATTCAGTTACCATATGAACGCAAGTAATTTGTACCTAGGAACATATGGTGGCATTCATTAGAGATTAGAGAGTAGCCTTTTGGCAATGAATTAGGAAGAGGTTCTACTGGGAAACTTTCAAAAAATCACTTCTATATTTTTTGCCATTTTGAACTCTTAAATTGGATAGAAAAAAACATCTACCTAATATTTAAGTTGCGATAACAAGTTTAACGAACAGGTTTCAAAGCTGACAAAAATTTCGAAGGCATTTTTCCTGACAAAATGTCTTTTGAATTTGTGTATGTTTTCATGCTTAAACCAATCAAGTTACCGAAATTTTCTCTTTTAAAAATTTATTTAAACTTTTCCAATTGTAGCACAAACATTTAAAAAATAATAAAGTTTTTAACAATTTCGATTCTTAATTGAAAATTTGGTGCCAAAAATTAACCTAAACTTCAAGGACAGCAACATTTGAGAAATACAAATTTTTCTTGCCAAGTTGAGTTTTGAACTCCAACTAATTTAATATGGTTTAAGAATCCATGTCCATTTTTTTTGCTACAGGTGATTATTAAGAGCGCAAACATTTACGCCGATTTAGCACTTGCACCACGTGTATTGAACTTCAAAGGAATTTAGATGGATTAACCCTTTATCTACTGACGGTACTTATAACCTCCTGAGACCCCGCGTCCATTCTATTGGACATTTTTATTTTTTGTATAAAATACTTAATTTTAGTTGGAACTTGTAAATACTTGCTGCCCATGAAACTAGATAGTCTAGTGCTGCTATCTATATGCCGAAATAATAAAGTATTGCATCTAAATATGTATTTTAATCATTTCAAAGAGGCAGGGAACAGGAGAAAGAGTGTTGAAGGTAAGCCGATAGTTTTAATGCTAATTTTATATATATTTTAAAAATATTTTAATATTAATGCTACACACATCTATTTTTGAATGTTGCATCAATGAAATGAAATCGCAGTTTAAGTAATCTAATGTATATTTTAGAGAATAATTTTTTTTTTTTAATGTCCATTCTATTGGACGTTGGATCTTCATCAGTTGTTTTTATTCATATAAGACTCTCTTTGTATACTGAAAAGAGGCATTTGTTTTTACTTAAAAATCAACACAGTGACTAATATATTTTCTTAAATAAATAAATAAAAAATAAATAAATAAATAAATATTATCCTAAAAATATATAATTTTACTTATAAAATGCTTGTTCTAATCCAGTACATTGTTAATTTTTTTATTTCAGTGAAATATATATGTGTATATATATATATATATATATATATATATATATATATATATATATATATATATAGCGCAGCATTTAGTATATATTGATATTCATAATTAAGCTTTTATTATGTTTTATTCTTATTCATTGTAACTATTTTTGATATTATTCTTCTGTTAGCAAGCTATTTATAATTGAATTAATAAATTTAATCATATTTAATTAGCAACAAAAATTTTCAGAAAATATAATTAAAGATAACCGTATAAGATTATAAATAAACTCATTTCTCATCTTTTAAATTTCTTCTTGGCATTAACTTGCCAATTGTGGTAGCTGTGCCCATAATTATTATCATTATTGTAAGAAACAAATGACTGGTGTTGAGGAGAGATAAAAAAACAAAACACAATGTTATTAAATTTTTGTATTAAAGTACCCTTTTTCTATTTGATGAAGCAAAAATTAATTTATGTGACATTTAGAAGTGACGTATAAATGATTAAAACACACTTCTGATGTCAACAAACTTTGTAGTGAAAGAAATAGGAACTTGATGCTAAATATCTGGGTTTTGAAGCCTATGTAGCGATCTTGTCTTACTTGACAAGTATAAAATAAAATAAGGTTGTGTGCATGAAATGAAACTTGTATTTGTATATTCGTTTAACTATAAAAAAATAATTGCAGGCTTTGTATATTATTTTGTTGTTCGTATGTTGTTTATAAATAAATTAGTTAATTTAATTGCATTTAAACAGAAATAAAAATTTAAAGAAAATATAACTGAAGATAATAATTTTAGATTATAAATAAACTGCATTTTATTTCTTTTTAATTTCCTTTTGGCATCCAAATGTCAATTGTGATAACCGTGCCACTAACTATTTATAATTATTTTTAGATTAAAACTTTTATTGATGCGTTAGATTTTTTTAAATTCCCTTTTAAAAAACTATTTAAAAAGTCACTAAATTGATTTATGCTTTTCAAATGAATTTCATACAAAAATACTTTTTCTATTTGATAATGAAAAAATTAAAATTATGCAATATTTAAAGGTGATGTATGAACGATAAAAGCACATTTATAATGAAGGAAACTTTTTTAAACAGAAATAAAAATTTAAAAAATATATAAATCAAGATAATAGTTTATGATTATAAATAAACTTAGTTTTATTTCTCTTAAATTTACTTTTGGCATCCAAATGTCAATTGCGACAACCGTGCCACTAACTATTTATAATTTCTTTTAAAAATATATTTTATTGATGTGATAGATTTGTTCTCTTAGATAATGAAAAAATTTAAATTGTGCAATATTTAAAGGTGATGTATGAACGATAAAAACACATTTATGATGAAAGAAAACTTTGCAATTAATAATTTTTCATTCAGAATCATGTAATTCAATAATATGTTTTTTACAGGACTAAGACCCAATGCCCATTATATTGGACATGCCAAAACTCTATATATTTTTTTAATTTTTTAAATAAATGAATATATATAAAGTTTTCTAGCCCCATAAAGAGACTTAATCCTAAAAATGGTAAAATTTCTGCGAAAAATGCGAGCTTGGGTCTCAAGAGGATAAGTACCATTAAAATAAATTGTTATAAAATTCATCTAGTTGTAATACAGTTTAGAATGAGTTATAGATACATAACTTTATCTTGTTCCAAAAGCATTATTGGTTACACAAAACAAAAATATTTTTAAAAGGATGATTCCTTATGCCCTTGCATCTTTTCAACTTTCTTGGCGTTGTGTGTGTGTGAGGGGGGGGGGGGGGGATTTTTTAATTCGGAAATATTTCTATATTTCTATTTAAGAATATTATATTTGTAAATTTCCTAATTCTACAAAACACTAAGAGAAATATTTAAAATAAAAGATTTGAGTTGGGTTATAAGTATTGCACAAAATCCCTATAAATTCAATTTTAATTCATCCTTCTAAATCCTTCAATCCTTCTAAAATCCTTCTAAAATTTACTAAATGATTATGTAATTCTTCTAATGCAGTTTAAACAATTCACGAAAAATGCTTTAGAAGACAAAATTTTCTTGAATTCATAATTTAGTACGTAAAGGGTTAAAATATCAGCACACACTTAGGCGAAAGTAGAAATAAACATTCTTTTTTCTGGGCATTACACTAGCCTGCAAAATTCGGGCTGTGACATGTTTTTTAGCTTTTAATAATTGATTCTTATGTATTTTGTAGCGGTGAATCCGAAAATGACCTTTATTTTTTACCACCAGGAAAGAATTTTTTTTGCAAATCGTAAATTTCGAAGTTGAAATTTACGATTTGCAAAAATCCGATGCTATAATATGTATGTGGTTATTGTGTTTTTCAACTTTTGATAAATGATTTTTATCCATTTTTTTACCGCTGAATCTGAAAATGACCTTTATTTTTAACCAGCACGTCAGGAGTTTTCGCAAATGGTAAATTTCACAGTTAAAGAGTTCAAAGTTAAAATTGAACCCTCTTCACCAAGCTCATCGGATCCCCGAGCTGTTTAGCTGTTAAAATCCCCAGTATGAGCCAAAAAATTGAATAAATTATTGAATTAAATAAAATTAATTTGAATAAAATAGTTTTGCATTTATTTTATAATATCAGATTTTCGCTGTTTTTTAACTTTGAAATTTACAGTTTGCGAAAAAGTCTGACGGATGGTAAAAATTATCATTTTCTGATTCAGTGCTAAAAAGTATAAAAAATCAATTATCACAAGTTAAAAAAACACAACCATCTCCTCTATTTTATAGTATCAGATTTTTGCTATTTTTTAACTTTGAAATTTATAATTTGCAAAAAATCCTGACAGGGTGGTTATTCATTTTCGGATTCAGCGCTAAAAAATACATAAAAATCAATTATCAAAACTGAAAAAAAAACACAATCATCTCCTTTTATTTTTTAGTCTCAGATTTTCGCTATTTTTTTTTTTTTTTACCTTTTACCTCCGAATTTTACGATATTTAAGGAGATGTTACGTTTATCGGCCCTAAAAGTAAATTAACTTTGGTATTATTTTTCCATAGAAACAATAACGTAACACGAAAACTTAATTTACCCCTTATTACTCATAGAATTTACTGTAAAATATATTTTATTATACAATAATTATTAAAATTGATGGATATATTCTCATTTTCACATGTGTATGCAGCGCGTTAATCACTCTGTGCCGTACAATAAACAGCTTAATGAAGTAATCTGAAACAAATAGAAATAATTTTTTCAGAAAACTATTGTATTTAGGCATGAACATATTTTTAGTGAAATTGGACAAGATTTGGTAAAATGGTAATCATTTGAAAAAAGTGTCCGTTTTTCTCTTTCAATGTAAATATTATTATTATTATTATTATTATCGGAATGCATAATTCCTTTCCACTAGTTCATGAGCAGCTAGCTTTCCGACAGCCTAATATTCCTCCCTAATAGAGGCTTACTACGGACTGCCTGAATGCCTGGAAGTAGTGATGGGCGATAACGAGATGTTTTTCTCGATTTTCTCGATTGTATGGACATCTCGATATTTTTCGATTGTATAAATTTTTTCTCGATGACTACAGTTTGCAAATTTCTTTTATAAATCATATATTATGTATTATATACGTCATACATTTGTCAAGAATAGTCTGCGGGTAAACTGGAATGAGTCGATGTTAATAAAGACTAGGCGACTTCGACCGCTAGCGGGCCCCTCCTTTAATTGGGGCCCCTAATTTATACGTAATCTTGTAATATGAAATCACGAACAGGTTACCCGCTATATACGGCACTGATATATGATAGCAGGCGGGTGTGGTGTGCACGCACTACAAAATCTTGTAAAAAATATAATATCGAAACGAATGAACGTCGGACCAGATCTCTTGGGGGAGGGGTCAAAGCGAGTGGGGGGGCACAGCAGCTGCATAATATGATTAAGTCGTCACAGGTCTTTAGGCCTTTCCAACCATATGTCACATGAGAAGTCTGGATCTGAATTTATAAAAATGCCCTCCCCGTAAGGGGAAAGGGGGGAGGGGTGCGGGAGGTGGATAACATGAGTAAGTGGTCATAAGCCTTTCCAACAATATGTCACATGAGGGGTCTCGGCTAAATCTAGAAAAACACCCCCGTGGTGGAAAAGTGGGGGGGGGGCGGTCACCGGAGGTGCATTACATCAATAAGTAGTCACAGACCTTTCCAACGATATCTCACATGTGGGGTCTTGGCCAAATTTGGAAAAGTGTCCCCCGGGGCGGGGGTTCAAAATGGGGGGGATGGACACCGGAGGAGCGTAACATGAATAAGTAGTCACAGACCTTTCCAACGATATCTCACATGAGGGGTCTTGGCTAAATTTGAAAAAGTGTCCCCCGGGAGGGGCAAATTTGGGGAGACTGTCACCGGAGGTGCATAACATCAATAAATAGTCACAGACCTTTCCAACGATATCTCACATGAGGGGTCTTGGCTAAATTTGGAAAAGTGCCCCCGGGGGGGGGCAAAGTGGTGGTGGGGACACCGTAGGTACATAACATCAATAAGTAGTCACAGACCTTTCCAACGATATCTCACACGAGGGGTCTTGACTAAATTTGAAAAAGTGTCCCCAAAGGGGGGGGGCAAAGAGTGGGGGGGACTATCACCGGAAGTGCATAACATCAATAAGTAGTCACAGACCTTTTCAACGATATCTCATAAGAGGGGTTCTGACTAAATTTGGAAAAGTGTCCTCCGGGGGGGCAAAGTGGGGGGGGGCGGCCACCGGAAGTGCATAGCACTAATAAGTAGTCACAAACCTTTCTAACGATATGTCACATGAGGGGTCTTGGCTAAATTTGGAAAAGTGTCCTGAAATTTCATATATTATAAATAATATTTAGCGGAGGACTCCATAAAAAAATCCGATCTAAAATGATAAAAGCGGAAAAAACTACCCTCGCAGTGGGGGCCAAATTGAGGAAGGGAGGAAGAAAGTCTCATAATATGAAAGAGTCATCCGAGAGCTTACCGATGACATATCACATGACTGGTCCAAAAAAAAGTTTGAAAATTGCTCCCCCTCTCTCCCCCCGTGGGCCCACTCTTTCACCCCGGAATTCACACAGCTGCCACTTTAAAATTTTTATGTTCAATAAATAATATTTACCGGAAGACTGCATAAAAAACCCATATTTAAAGTGATATTTAAATTTATTATAGAAATCGGCTACGGTTTTAAAAATTTGTTCGCCCCTTTCCCACCCCCCTTTGAGCGAAGAAAGGTTCATAGTATGAAAGAGTGGTCAAAGGGCCTTTCGATTATATGCCACAGGAAGGGTTCGGTAAAATTTTTAAAATTGCATCCCATGAGTCTACTCTCACGTAGTGATGGGCGATAACGAGATGCTTTTCTCGATTTTCTCGATTGTATGGACATCTCGATATTTTTCGATTGTATAAATTTTTTCTCGATGACTACAGTTTGCAAATTTCTTTTATAAATCATATATTATGTATTATATACGTCATACATTTATCAAGAATAGTCTGCGGGTAAACTGGAATGAGTCGATGTTAATAAAGACTAGGTGACTTCGACCGCTAGCGGGCCCCTCCTTTAATCGGGGCCCCTAATTTATACGTAATCTTGTAATATGAAATCACGAACAGGTTACCCGCTATATACGGGCACTGGATATATGATAGCAGGCGGGTGTGGTGGTGCACGCACTACAAAATCTTGTAAAAAATATAATATCGAAACGAATGAACGTCGGACCAGATCTCTTGGGGGGAGGGATCAAAGCGAGTGGGGGGGGCACAGCAGCTGCATAATATGATTAAGTCGTCACAGGTCTTTAGCCTTTCCAACCATATGTAACATGAGAAGTCTGATCTGAATTTATAAAAATGCCCTCCCGGTGGGGGGAAAGGGGGGAGGGGGTGCGGGAGGTGGATAACATGAGTAAGTGGTCATAAGCCTTTCCAACAATATGTCACATGAGGGGTCTCGGCTAAATTCTAGAAAAACACCCCCGTGGTGGAAAAGTGGGGGGGGCGGTCACCGGAGGGTGCATTACATCAATAAGTAGTCACAGACCTTTCCAACGATATCTCACATGTGGGGTCTTGGCCAAATTTGGAAAAGTGTCCCCCGGGGGGGTTCAAAATGGGGGGGATGGACACCGGAGGAGCGTAACATCAATAAGTAGTCACAGACCTTTCCAACGATATCTCACATGAGGGGTCTTGGCTAAATTTGAAAAAGTGTCCCCCGGGAGGGCAAATTTGGGGAGACTGGTCACCGGAGGTGCATAACATCAATAAATAGTCACAGACCTTTCCAACGATATCTCACATGAGGGGTCTTGGCTAAATTTAGAAAAGTGCCCCCGGGGGGGGGGCAAAGTGGTGGTGGGGACACCGTAGGTACATAACATCAATAAGTAGTCACAGACTTTCCAACGATATCTCACACGAGGGGTCTTGACTAAATTGAAAAAGTGTCCAAAGGGGGGGGGGCAAAGAGTGGGGGGACTATCACCGAAGTGCATAACATCAATAAGTAAGTCACAGACCTTTTCAACGATATATCATAAGAGGGGTTCTGACTAAATTTGGAAAAGTGTCCTCCGGGGGGGCAAAGTGGGGGGGGGGCGGCCACCGGAAGTGCATAGCACTAATAGGTAGTCACAAACCTTCTAACGATATGTCACATGAGGGGTCTTGGCTAAATTTGGAAAGTGTCCTGAAATTTCATATATTATAAATAATATTTAGCGGAGGACTCCATAAAAGAATCCGATCTAAAATGATAAAAGCAGAAAAAACTACCCTCGCAGTGGGGGCCAAATTGGGGAGGGGAGGAAGAAAGTCTCATAATATGAAACAGTCATTCGAGAGCATACCGATGACATATCACATGACTGGTCCAAAAAAAGTTTGAACATTGGCTCCCCTCTCTCCCCCCGTGGGCCCACTCTTCACCCCGGAATTCACACAGCCGCCACTTTAAAATTTTTATGTTCAATAAATAATATTTACCAGAAGACTGCATAAAAAACCCATATTTAAAGTGATATTTAAATTTATTATAGAAATCGGCTACGGTTTTAAAAATTTGTTCGCCCCTTCCCCACCCCCCTTTGGGCGAAGAAAGGTTCATAGTATGAAAGAGTGGTCAAAGGGCTTTTCGATTATATGCCACAGGAAGGGTTCGGTAAAATTTTTTAAAATTGCACCCCATGAGTCCACTCTCACGTCCTCCTCCCTCGAAATCACCCGACCCACCTTCCTCTTTGAAAATTTTATATTTAATAAATAATTTTTATCGGAGGGTTCCAGGTATGTGACATCTTGGTAGGGCTAAAATAAGAGAAACTTTGAAAATTAGGGTTTCATTTCACAGCTCATTGTCATGCCTTTTTCTCTATCTCGTCCCTTGGTACTCTCCATAAATTTTCTTACTTTTCTTCTCTGCCGAGGACGAGAGAAATCGTCGAAAAGCTTCTCATAGCGAAATGTTGAAAAGCGCGAGAGAAATCTCGAAAGGCTTTTCATTGGGAGATTTCGAAAATGACGAGAGTAACAAGCGAGAGGCTTCCCATCGGGAAAGGTTTAAAACCGCGAGAGAACCAACCATCGAGCAGATTCCCGTCTGGAAGCGTCGAAATGCTGGAAAAATCATCGAGATGAGATTTGCCGAAATGCGAGATGGAAATGAAGCTTTCAGGGTCAAACTTACCGCATTTCTGGTTTAAGTCATAATTTCTCAAAGGAGTCCATCTGCTTATCCAATCTCTTTTTACCTCACAGGCTATCTAAGCCTGAGAGCTAATGTACCCGTCGGTTCTGTGTGTATGCATGTACTGTACGTACGTACGTACGTATGTATGTACGTAACGCGATAACTCTTGATTAAAATGTACGATTTGCTTCAATTTTTTTTATGCTCATTCTGATAAGGCGTTCCGCTGTTTAGTTTTGACGGTTCATTGGTTAAGGATAAAGGGAGAGAAAGGGGGCTGGTCCCCCCCCCCCTCCTTAATTTAGATAAAAAATTTTTTCATGCAGAATTCTTCGATTTGCTCCAAATTTCGTTTACCGGTTTATTATGTTAAGGAGCTTCCCTGATTAAACTTGGAGGTTCATTAGTTAAGTATGAAGGGGGGAAAGGGGGGTAGACCCCCTCCTTAATTTAGATAAATGCATTTTTCATGCAGAATTATTCGATTTGCTCCAAATTTGGTATACCGGTTCATTATGTTAAGAAGTTGCCTTGATTAGATTTGGAGGTTTACGGGTTAAGTATAAAGGGGGAGAAGGGGGCTAGACCCCCTCCCCCCCTTAATTTAGATAAATGGGCTTTTCATGCAGAATTATTTGATTTGCTCATAATTTGGTATACCGGTTTATTATGTTACGGAGCTTCCCTGATTAAACTTGGAAGTTCATTGGTTAAGGATAAAGGGGGAGAAGGGGGGCTGGTCCCCCCTTAATTTAGATAAATGGGCTTTTCATGCAGAATTATTTGATTTGCTCCAAATTTGGTATACCGGTTTATTATGTTAAGGAGCTTCCCTGATTAAACTTGGAAGTTCATTGGTTAAGGATAAAGGGGGAAAGGGGGGTTAGACCCCCTCCTTAATTTAGATAAATGGGTTTTTCATGCAGAATTATTCGATTTGCTCCAAATTTGGGATACCGGTTTATTATGTTAAGAAGCTGCCTTGATTAGATTTGGAGGTTTATGGGTTAAGTATAAAGGGGAGGGGCTAGTCTCCCCTTAATTTAGATAAAAGGGTTTTTTATGCAGAATTATTGGATTTGCTTCAAATTTAATATACCGATTTATTCCGATATGGCGCTTCCTACATTAGATTTGGAGGTTCATTGGTTAAGTATACAAGGGCGAAAAGGGAGCAAGTCCCCTCCCCTTAATTTAGATAAATGGATTTTCATGGAGAATTATTCAATTTACTTTAATTTTTTTTTCTATGTTTGTTCTGATAAGGAGCTTTCCTGATTAGATTTGGAGGTTCATTAGTTAAGTATAAAAGGGTTAAAGGGGTTAGACCACCCTTAATTTAGCGATATGTTTATTTTTTTCATGCAGAATTATCTGATTTGCTTCAAATTTGATATACTGATTTATTATAGTTAAGGAGTTTCCCTGATTAGATTTGGAGGTTCATTGGTTAAGTATAAAAGGGGCAAACGGGGGGATATTTCCCTTCATTTATTTTTTGAGGGACATTATTCTTTGAAATAAGAGTATAATATACAGTTAGTATTAATAACCTGTGAGCTCAATGCCATCAGTTTAACTGGCACTTATCATTTTATTGCTATTAACCGATGTGGGTTATGAAGCATAGTGGTTTATGTATTCAGTTCTGTATAGTCCTAGTTTCAAACTTTACTGTTAAATTTAGTGTTATTTTGCCCCGAATTTTCAATGTTTCTCTTATTTTAGCTCTGCCAAGCTGCCCCATACCTGGAGACTCAGATAAATACTATTTATTAAATATAAAAAGTTCAAAGAGGAAGGTGAGTGAATTCTGGGTGCGCGAGAGTGCACAAAGGGAGGGGGGGGGGCGGATAATTTTCAAACTTTTACCAAACCTCTCCTTGACATATCATCGGAAAGTCCTTTCACCACTCTTTCATATTATGAACCTTTCTCCTCCCAGAGTTGAATTCCGGAAGGGGTTCGGGGGGGGGGAGCGGTGCGGGGGTGACTTTTTTTTTAATTGTAGAGATTTCTACAATAAATATCATTAAATGAGGTTTTTTAATGGAGCTCTCGGATAAATATTATTTATTAAATATAAAATTTTAAAAGTGGGGCTGCGTGATTTCCGGGTATATTCTAGGATAAAAGAGGGAACCCACGTGGGAGGGGTAGATTTCAAACTTTTTTTGGACCAGTCATTTGATCTATCATCGGGAAGTTTTCGGTTATCATCGCAAAGTTACTCTTTCATATTATGAACCTTTCTTCTTCCTTCCTTAGTTTGGCGCCCCGAGAGAGGCACTTTTCGAACTTTTTTGAAATAGTTCATTTTAGATCGGATTTTTTTTACGGAGCCCTCCGATAAATAATTTTTAATATATGAAAATTTCAAAGAGAAGGATGGGCAGGGTATATTTCGGGGGGGGGGAGGGGGGGCACGATAATTGGAATCCTGGGAGTTGGGACTCTTTTCTGTCTTTTGCTGACACCCCTCATGTGATATATCATTGGAAAGCTCTGTGACTACTATTTCATTTTATATATCGCCCGCGCCCCTCCCCTTACTTTGCCCCCGAGCGGGGGCACTTTACTAAATTTAGCCGACACCCCTCATGTGCCATATCGTTGGAAAGTCCTGTGACCACTTATTCATATTATGCACTTTCCTTGCCCCTCCCTCCTACTTTGCTCCCCGCGGCAGTTCGTTTAATGTATTCCAGTCGAAGACTTTATAAAAATGGGGAAATTAAAGATCCAATCTCAAATGACGTAGAAAAATCAATAAAAAATTTTGATCCCTTTTATCATCCTTTAGTTCATATTTCTGCCACTAGGGGGTGCTTTTGATTCTTATTTCTTTGGCCATTTTGGTGCTAATTGCCGAAAAATTCTAATTTTTGATACTTAAACTCCCCTTACCGCTTCATAGCTACTCGCGTTTTTTCAGCTTTTTTCAACCAGGGGGCACCCTTACAAGACTTTTCCAGTCTTATGGCTCCTTTATAGTTTCCCTTTGGTTTGTTGTTTTTTTATTCCATCTGTTTTCAGTTACCCTATATTTAATAAAATCTGCCTTATATATATGTAAAAACAATGATTTCAATAATCGATTCTAGAACATCTCCTTTGTAGATTCTCGAAAGTAATCGATGACTGTATCGATTGTGTATTTTACGATAACGATTTTTTTCAATTGGTAAATTTTCGAGAATCGCCCATCACTAAGCCCTATCACTACTATGAAATTGTCGGCCAGAATAATAGCTAAGTTTTCCAATAACTGTTTTTAGCTTTTCTCGTTATAATCGATTGTAAAACATCTCGATTGTAGATTCTATGAATTAATCGATGGCTGTATCGATTGTGATTTTTTACGATGACGATTTTTCTCGATTGTCGAATTCTCGAGAATCGCCCATCACTACCTGGAAGCGTGGCTAACGATGAGAGAACACGAACTGAAGTGATGTGAGGGAGAAACAGGGAACTGTCATGATTTGGCGGACAGAGCTGACTTTGTTTCCGAACGAGTAATGCTGCGTTTACACTATGGCTTATCAGGTCTACAAGGTCTGCGAGGTGTGCCAGGCGTGGGTTTGGCCGGGTTTAGGAGGGTCTGTGTGGTCTAGGCCTTGGCTTTAAAATACTAGACCCAAACAATCAGCGTGCTTCATTTTCTGTATTCCGCCATTTTAAAAGATCGAAGAAGCAGACGACAGCTTATGATTTTAAAGATTATTTGAAATTAATAAGGGATTTACAAATTAAAGGTACGTAATGGTTTTTCAGATGTTTTTAACATTTCTTTACATTGTTTCATAACTGTAGAAGTTTCTTTTATAAAGCTATATAATCGTAAGTTACTATTTTCATGTATTTACATACTACGCTACTAAAATTAATTTGTTAACTATGTTACTTTTTAATATTACCAAACTCTATAAAACGATGTATTCGTAAATTCTTTAATTTGCATCTTCCTGTATATACATACAACGCTGCCTATGCATTTGTTAATAGATAATTATGTTCCTCATTTCCAAATTCTTTAAAATTAACCTGGTTTCATATGCATGAATTTAAAAACAAATTTGATAGTATATGAATACAAATTAATATAATACGGTCGTCATTCTATTATAATGTACGGTAATGCCTTTTTTGTGAATAAATAGTTTCATTTCCTTCAGGAATTTATTTGATATTCTATTTCAATGCATTTTTAGTACTGACAATTTTTAAATTTATCCTAAAACTAGCAAAAAATTTTTAACCGTAGAATTAATTTTGAATTAACTCCAAAGTTTTTTCTATTATTTTTATATAATTGACTGATCATAGCAAACTCTGCATACATGATTTACATTATTATTAATCAGTTTTAAATGTGTTAATTTTTACAATGATATGGTACTATCTAAAGTAATATGAAGACTTTGAATTGTATTTAGCTTCTTATCCTCCCCCTAAAAAAATTCTAATGACATATAAAATTTAACTTTTTTTAAATTGAACAAACTTGTTTTTAAATAAAGTTTTTACTTGTAATTATTATTGATAATTTATAAACCATTCCTTATTCTTTTTAAAATTTTATCTTATATGTTTATCTTTCTGAATTTTTCTTTAATAATTAATCAGTAGTAGTATATTAAAACTGTAAAATCTAGAACATGAATTTTTTCTCTCCACTTCCCCACAAGAGATGATTTACGATTGAAAAGTTCGTAAATTATTTTTTTTTTCAGAAAGAGTTTGAAAAACTTTCAAACCTATAAAAGTTATACTAGAAGTAGAGATTAGAATCTGCTGGTGCCAAGATAAATACATATTTTACCAAGTTTGCTCTCAGGATATTGCAGGTGTGTAGTCTTCTATAATAAGTGACTAACCATTTGTGATCTTCTGCAAGAAAGTGGATTGTCTGATGCTCTTGGACTATGTGCTGTTTTGTTGTTTTCTACTTAAAATTCATCAATCAGGAACTGTCGTATAAATGAAGTATTACTAACTTGTATGACTGACTGTAAGTATGTAGTTTTTTTATATATTTATTTTCTGTTGCTTAGAACGAGGGATTTTGAAATGCATTCTACATTGTTTTTGTTGTTTTTATTAGTTTATTATAGTCTTTTTTTTCTATTTATTTACATTGCAGGAGGTTTTCAATGGGACATTTTCAACAGTTATGTGAATGTTTGTCGATTGCCTGTTGACCCGACTTTTACATGAGATTTGCATGCTTTTTTTGAAGATATGAATCTTCAATAATATTCGTGTATGATGATTGTAAGTAAGTCATTTTTCTCAAAAGTACATGTTCTGTATTTTATTTATCATTGTTTTATCTTTTATATATAACGTCATTTTTCTCACAAAATCAATCTGTATCTGAGAAAATTTTATTCTCAATACAATATTTATTATTTAATTCCTCTTATTCTTTAATCAATGTTTTCTTCGCATTAGTTTTTTTAATTTATAAAATGGCGTTAAATGATCAATTAAAAAATGTAGTTTATGTAAATATGTAAACTATGTTATATATAAACATTGAGTATATGAGTATTCTGTTAGTGGGAAGCAGTTAACCTCTCCCTCCCTCCCTATACACACTTTTCAAGGATTTGATATTGTAAAAAATGTGTCGCTCAGACTTAAAAAATTTCAGAAATTACACGAAAGCTAGAATAACTTATCAGATTTGTCTAAAATAAGATCACAGTGTTAAATAAGCAATTTAAGCACAGTAATTAATTTGTAATAATGTATATAATGAGAATATGGTTATGTATATTGCTTCGTAGCTGTGAACTATGATCAAATGATATCTCTTCCATTTCTAATTCCTTTTTCTTCCACTTGGTACACCTGGATAATTTTAATTTAATATCAGCTTAATAATTATTAAACTGCATATATTTTACTTAATATTGAAATGATATAAAATGTATTATCTATGATAGTATCATGGTTTTTATTTGTTTAATAATTATTAAGCTGCATATGTAATAATCTAATGTATTTGATTTAATATTTGTTAATGTTGAACTAATCTAAAATTTATTACTATTATTATCAATGTTTTTTTGTGATTTGGGTTGTTTATTTACAATTCTTTGAAGTGATATGAATTATTTATTTCATTAGTATAAATTATTGAAATTATCAGGAGCATATGGTGTATTTTAGAATTTAATTAAAATGTGTCAACATTGTAATTAATTTTTATAAAGCTCTGAGCTTCAAAATAAAATAAGTGATATTGTTTGTTTCGCTCAATCAATGTTTATAATTCACTGGGTTTACTCGATGGTAACATACGTTACATTTAGAACAGTTTACTTCAGAAATTTTAGTAATAAAAGACCAAGAAAAATAAATATATTCACAATGCAAAGTTGACATGATTTGTTAATTAAACCTATTCAAAGATAAATTTAGATGATAATGGCCTAAATTTAGTGTTTTTTCTTGAAGTTTCTTCCAGTTATATTTATTATGGTAACTGACATTACTGAAAAAGTAACGTAAGTTGCCATAAAAAATATAATTTTCATTTTCTAGTAAATTTTTATCCAAATTGGCCTTTGGATAGGTTTAATTAACAAATCATGTCAACTTAACATTTGAAAATTTTTTGGTGTTATATTACTGAAATTACCGCTGTAAATTGTTTTAAATTATAACGTAAGTTACCATGGAATGACCTTAGTATTCAACGACAATCAAAATTGTAATTAATACGTATCCGGTGCCATAAAATGCTATAATTTGAAATAAGTCTTCTAAATTTTTGGTCAAAGTTCATTAAACAAAAACAAAAAAAAAAAAAAACAAAAAAAAAAAAAAAAAAAAAAATCGGAAGCCATGCTTTTATGATTTTTACGCTTTTAGATTTCGCTCACAGAATTTACATTTTTCCTATAATATATTTTGTAAGTAAGCTGCAGCTTCATACTTTATTTTAAGTATGAATTAACTAAGAAATTGTGAGCATAGCAAGTAAAAGTTTTTTAAATGTTTTTTTTAGCTCAAAAGATTAGTTTTGAGACGTTAATGATAATATTCATAGCTGCTGAATCAGAATTTAGTTCAAAAGCGTTTTGAGAAATTTAAATGACCATAGAGGTATAAAATTTATCACTTGTATGGTTTGGTTATTTTATTTAGTTGTAATTAATGCAGTTTATAAATATAATATATGGAAAGTAATGATGTTTATTAGTAAAACATATTGCGCATTAGCTGCGTTTGGTTGTCCCCCCCCCCACCCTGCTTTTTTTGAAAAAATAACCTTTATGTATAGTGCGTAATATAAATAAGTGTGTTTTATTGAATTCTTCCACGTGTGGAAAGCATATTCTCTTATTTTTTCTATTTAAATTATTCTACACTGACTATTACTCATGCTGGTTAAGCTATTTAATACTTATATTTAACTTCTGAGTATTTTTGGTACTTTTATGTTACTCGTGTACAAATCTTTCCAATAACACCTTTTTTTTACACACATGAAAATTAGAAACAATATTTTCATGATATATTTTTTTTTCTGCAATTGAATCGAAATGAGTGAAAGGCATGTATTTAAATGCGACATATGTATTAGAATGAAATGAGTGAATGGTTTATATTTAAAATTAAGTGAATGCAATGCGAATGATGACAAAGGAAAAATATTTGTTGATTTATCGCCTGTGCCGACTAACAGAAAAGTACCATATTTTAAAATTATTTTTTATATTACTATGCAAATCGTGAAATGAAGAGTTTTAATGTTATTAATAATTAATGTTATTTTGATTTTGGGTTAGAAATTTTAAGTTTATTTATTAATAATACTATGTTAACTCTCATGGAAAGATGCTTGCAAACTAATATTAAACCAATGGTAACTTTACAAATTTATCGTTTGCTTTTGAATACTTTTAAATAATTTTTTCTGTTTTGCGTGGGACATGTCTAATTGGGTATCTTTTTGCCCTTGATTTCAGGTGCAGTTTTTCAGAGGAAAATTTCAGTTTCAGAACTTGTTTCAAAATTAAAAGTGTCCTCAGAAGAAAAAAAAAACTGCAACCAAAGAAATAAAAAGTAAACATATTTGGTTAGACATCAGGTTCAGGTTACCCAGGCCAAAAAAAAAAAAAGTATTGAAATGCAAATAAGAATTTTGAAAAGAACATTGCCGTTAGTTTAACATTTAGTTTCAGTGTTCTCGTGTTACTACTAGAAATGAGAGATATGGGCTTGGGCTACATTTTTGTACCGTTCTTCGAGCTCGGGTGGGCTCGAACTCATTCATTTTGAAATTAAAAATTTTATTTATTCTCATACAGAAAAAATAAAACAACTTTTTTCCCCTTAAAAATTACTTATTCCATTTCAAGTCATTTTAATGTTATTTTTATCAGAATGAAAGGGAAACAGAAATAGTGTTTTTTAAGCTCTTTTTAGATGTGTTTGTAACTATATAAATACGAAGCACCTATAGTCTTCATCTGGTTTGTCCATCTGTCCGCATATAACAGCGCAAAAAATACCCAACCAAATAGTTTGAAATTTAATATATATATATAATCGTTGCAGAATTTTGTCAAGTCATTTCAAATTTTAAGAAAATCAAATCAAAACTTAAAAAGATATTATTAAAAGTTTTCTTCATTCTATTAAATCCTATCGTTCATAATTAATTCAGTGATATCCCATGACATGTAATGATTCTAGGTTGCCATGTTGATTACGTCATATTTAAGATGGAATCCTATTATTTCCATATTACTGAATTTGATATATAGAATCATAATAAATTTTGTATTCAAGCATTTTTGCATAAAACTGCAACAGCTATTGCATCAAGATCTGAATATTTATAAAACTAGTTATAGTATGAACGCACGTCTCATTTGCCGTACAATTTCTAACTTGTTTAAATTTAGTATGAGTTTTGACTTCCCTGAAAGCAGTTGCATCAGCCATACAATAAGTTTCTCTTATTTATGAGAAGTAAATATACAATACTCTATATACATTCTTGTAATATTTTTAGAAATTTTGATGTGTAAACAATAAAGGTTTCCCTTTTAATAGGATCACTTGCATTTTGTATGTCTTCAATATACTGATATTCTTAGCAGTTTGAATTAGACTTATTTCTTTTTGTCTCACTAAATATTATTTACTAATTTGTGTATTCTTTATTTCGATTAATGGACTGAAATTTTCTTTCTTTCCTTTTTTTTAGGTATGTCAAGAACATGCTTTTTGGTTTTGATGCACTATTTATTACTTCTTAATTATTATACCAACTGAAAGTTATTAGATGATATCTCGCTTCTTTCCAAAAATCTGTCTTAATAGTTCACAATTTAGCTAGTTACACAGTTTATTTTTACTCAATTTTTACTAATGCTTTATCTTCCTTTCAGATTGAAATATAAATACCTGTTTCTTCAGATCAATAAAGTTTTCTGCAAAACATTGTCATCATCATAGACCCTTATGATACATATTAATATTGTTTCATTTATTATACGTAGTAATCATTATATTCAATAATAAATTTTGTTATGTAATAATATTTATAATTTAAAGAAATTCTATTTTGTTTCTGTAACTTGTACTTTCAAATAAAAGAAATTTATTAAAAATTTGTTGTCTTTTATTTAACTATATATTTTTATTATAAATGGTATTTCAGGTATTTACTTGTTTTGTCTATCATGTAAACCTTGATTTAAGAATTGTTTTTAATTATCTATTTATTTTTTATAAAAAAAATGGCTAAGATATAAAATGAGAAAAACACTTTCAACATGGTTGAAAAGTGTTTATTAATTCAGTTTGTCCACACTTGTAAATATACTGGGATTGCATTGTAATTATATTAAATGCTAATGATGTTCGCTATAGAGGGTGCTATTTAAATGTGAAATTCAATAAATATAATGCATCAAAAAGTTTTATGGGGACAAAAATTGTTGAAAATGCATTTTTACTGAGTTACGTGTTTTTAAATGGCACATTTAGATATTTCATTTCATTGTATGAAAATATTAAATTTCTTAATAGCTACTGTTGGAGAGTGTTTCATAATCTATGCCTAATTTTTCATAATTTGTGTATATTTCTTATACCAGTGGTGCAGCCAGTATCCTTATTTGCAAGGGGGTTTGGAGAATTATTACCCCTTGTGGGATACAATATGTGACAAATAAAAACCAATGTAATGAAAAGCAAATTAAAAAAAAACATAAGTTTAGCATTTATGTGTTCAAAGGTTTCATAGAAAAGCTTCTTTATAATATAAGGTATTTTCAATACAACTTATTAGTTTTTTAAATACTGTGGGAGGAATTTTGAAATGTCACCTTCTTTTGCTGCTGCAGTGTTTATACAAATTAAGGGCTGTGCATATATAAAATTATCATTTTAATATGTGTGGGAGGGGGGGGGGGGAACCTGACGTTTGATTGTCATAAGATATTTTTAGGGAAAGGGTTTTTTTTTTTTTAAATCCAAACGATATTTTTTGTTTTAGTGCTTTAATTTTTTCTTTACATCAAAATAGTCTTATACTTTTTTAAATAGTAAGTGCCTCTTTTAGATGTTAATTGATATACAGTTGTTTAAATGTAAAATCATATCTTTATGCAAATGCAAACATATAAAAATAAAAAGGATTTTTAAACATTGATGATGATTTCATTAAGGTGTGTGTGTGTGTGGGGGGGGGGGGTCGAGGAATGATAACGTATGATATTGTAAGTGATGGGGTGGAGACTAAAATTACATAAATGTTGATAACATTATATATGTACAACACAATACAATAATTTCAGAATGAGAGTACAATTATTGCAAATTTAAAACGATTATCAGATTTCTCAGCCCTATTTTCAACCATCTGCTATAGTTTATAATTTTAAAAAAAAATGTTATTTAATTAATTTTCTAATGCAACTTTTTCTTTGATATTGCCACAAAAAGATAATGGGTATGAGCATTATTTTTAAAAATCAATTAAAAATCAGACTCACTCTATTTTCACATGCAAAAATGGCATCATTTTGAACAGATAATGCACATTTTTCATATATAAATTTTTAAGCCTTTACTATAAGTGTTACCATAGTACCTTTATTTAAATGTAACATCACGACTAAAAGTATATAGAAAATGGCGTCATTTTCATGTAATCATTTTAGATTTAATTTTCACAAGCGATAATGTAAGTTTCCATCTAAAAATATTGTTTTATCATCAGGTGAGGACACTTGCTCTTCTGAAATTAATGTCCATTATCTATAAAGTAAAAGCTTTATTTTCAAACTGCCCAAAAGTAAAATTTCACGAAATGTTACATTTAGTTCCTTTTTTTCTAGTATTGTCAGGGAAATGAAATATTTTCTGTTACATGTGCCAAAGAAATTCTGTATTCTCCCTTATAAAATAGCGGGAATTTACTATTATTTTGTCAAAGTAATTAATTTTTTCCTCATTGTCGTTTTAAAGATTTATTGCTCAGAAGGTAGTGTCACAGATGATGGTAATATAAATAATGAGACAGGCAGTTAACTGTTGCACCAGAGAGTGGTGTTGCCATAGCAACATCATACGCTCTGGTGCAATGTGAAATGAGTGGTAACCTGATTACTGGTGATGTCTTCGATTAGGTTTTCCATCAGTGTTGGTATTCATTTCACATTGTAGCAACATAATGTCAACATTAAAGCCAAACCATACATATAACAATTAAGAAAACAAAAGTAAGCTCCTACTGCCATTTTTTAAATGAAGAATTGAAGCAGTTATCTCTTTTGTCAGGGGTCGTTCCTGCCCTCCTGGACCCCTGTTTAAAGTAATTTTTGAACACTTAAATCAAAAAGAAAAATCGTCCTTGCCCTCCTGGACCCCTGTTTAAGGGGCCTCAGGACTCTTAAAATTAGAAAAAAAGAAAAAAAAAAAGAGCATTTTCAACATTTAATATCTTAAAATGTATTTGGTTTTAAGACATAATTTTAATGAGAATAAAATATATAAGTGTGTTTTTTCATTTCATGTATTTAAAAAATTGTAAGATGCAGAATTAGCATTTACAGGGGGCTCCAAACTGTTAGATATTTGACGAGCAAAAAATCGGCATAACAGCTTACGCGCACGATTACAAAATAAGTATTGCAACTAGAATGAAAATTTTGGTGCCTACTTATACTTCAGATTATAATAATTACCCTGAACCAAAATAAATTTGTATTTAAAGCATTTTTATAATTTTAATACAAAGTTGTATTTAGCTAATGCAAAATTTAGAAAATTTTAACACTATAATCGCCTAAAAAAATATTGTTTTGAACAATAAAAAGGAAATTTTAGGTTCCGTTTATACAGACTAACATCGTTATATCCAAAAATGTCATTTGGAGAAAAATGGCTTCAAAGTTTCCGAAACGACGCTTCAGCAATTGAACGTGTATAATTCTAAAAGCGATAACTTCTGTTCTAATGGGAATTTCAAGGAAACAATTATATCAAAATGTTCAGAAAAGATAGGAGTTCAACATCTAAAAAAATTAAAATTTTGAAAATTTTAAAGCGTTAAGAGTCCTGAGACCCCTTAAGGTAATTTCTGAACACTTACTTAAGGAACAGTTTCCCTTTTCAACAATTTTCTTTATTTTAAATTTTAAATATGATTGAAATGGTGAACTCACTGAATTTCAATGTTCAACTAAAAGTACATTTTGAAAAAAAATTAACTGTGTATTTAATTAAAAATTTTATAAAAATTTGAATTTTTTTAAATCCCCCTACTACTTTAAAAAAAATTGATATTTTTGCCCATTTTTTTTTCAAAATGTGTACTACACAAACTTGCACATGGATTTTTAGACATATCTAATGTTACATTTATTATGATTCTTTTACTGATATATATATAGCGCAAAACGATGAAATCTAACATATCTTCATATATTTTATTTTTTTTTAAATAACAAAAAACCTAAAGGCTAATTCCGTGCGCAGATTTATCACATACATAATAAAGAACATACACAAAAAAAAGCTTAAATCTCTATCTCAAATACAGAAAAAGCCTTAAAACATGAAAGTGAAGAAAATATGAAAATGGAGAAAAGCCATTTAAAGTTTTGTCTGGGTAATTGCGCTGAGTGTTTTAACAAAATTTACAATATCTCGTGATATATTTACGGTATGGATAAAAATGAGGTTTCAAAATATTCACAATTAAACAGGTTTTCATTTAATATTAAAAAAGAAAAATCAATTTTTTGACCAATTTTAAGGTAAACTGCCCCCTTAAATCAAAAGGGAAAATAAATGTAAATTTTATTTTGTGGAAAGGAGGGATCGTACCCCTTCCCCAGATAACAACAACAAAAAAAAAAGTTAGACTCATTTTCTCTCTGTGTTTCATTATTTTAAACTGTTTGAAAAGAATAAATTTTGTTTTTTTCACAGTCAGAGAAAAAGAAAATTAGGGGCAATTGCATTTTCTTGCTTCCCTTGTGGGCAATGAGCTTAGAAAAACGCGTAATTTTTATTAGTTTACATGTAAATAATGTCTGTGCAAAAGAAATTACGGCGCAGACAATTCTGACACGTTCATTTCGATACCAATACGAACGTAAACAAACGAACACGACTGTCCCTCCCTTCCCCCAACCTGCAAATACACGCATGCGCAAGCCAAGTTCTTATGCCGTAGTGTGAACGCAATTTTTTCGATTCTTGGACCTGAAAGACCCAAAAGACCTGACAGGCCACATAGTGTAAACGCAGCATAAGAGGCAGAACTGTAGAACGTGTGCAGAGATTAAGGCTCCTGTCCCTGCCGGCTAAGACACTCACGAGCTAATGCTAATCCTATGGGAGGGATTTATCTAATATCTCGTTTGCATTTCAACATTTTTATTTTTTTTTTTTTAACTAATTTGGATAGCCGAGGTCCGTCCTCTACATCGCACCTTTTTTACTTTTTCGATTTTAGTCGCAGATATTTTTATAAAGTTACTTTCACTTTCAAAACCGGTTCTGAAAATGAATTGATCATTCTAAAAGATATCTGCAACCCAAATCGAAAAAGTAAAAAAAGTGCGACGTACAGACGGATCTCGGCTATCCAATAAAAAAAAAAAAAAAAAAAAAAAAAAAAAAAAATTAAAATGTTGAAATGCAAACGAGATATTAGATAAACCCCTCCTCATAGGATTAGCATTAGCTCTTGAGTGCTTTCGCCGGCAACGACAGGAGCCTTAAGGACGTTCCTTTTAAACATTTATACTGACGACGAAGAGTTCTGAGTTATGTTTTAAGCTGTGTATAACGAAATGTAAATATCACTTGTAAATATTTTTGTTTAACGTTTAATCTATATATAATTAATTAATTCAAGTATTAGATCATTTCATACAGAATTACAGACTTGGATTTACTATAAAAAATATTTTATCATACGATAATTATTAAAATTGATGGATATATTCTCATTTTCACATTGATATGCTGCGCGTTAATCACTCTGTGTTATGCAGTGAACAGCTTATTGAAGTAATCTGAAACAAATTTAAATTTTTCAGAAAACATATTGAATTTAGGCATAAACCTATTTTTAGTGAAATTGGACAAAATTTGGTGAAATTGACGTCGTTGTAAAAAAGTATCGTTTTTTTCTCCTTCAGTGTAAAAATTATTATTATTATTACATATGAAAGATTCATGTTTCCCAAAAATAAATAATCTTTAATTTTCAAAAAGAAAACAAGTTGATTGGTTGATAATTTAAGAAAATAAGGGACCTTCAAACTAATCTTTTTATTTTTATTTTGTTTCACTTTAAATACTATTCAAGGACACAATACTCGTATATGCATTATGGCATACATTTATCACATAAAGATTTTTTTTTAAATGTGGGGGGGGGGGGGGTGGAGAAAAAAAATTTCTTGAATATTTTAAACGTTATGAAGAACTTTTCAAAATGCCCAATGCGCATTCCATATCAATCAAAATCCTCAACATTTTTATGCAAGTTTGTTTTAGATATTCAAATAAAACTACTGTGCATCGAATTTTACATATTTGGATATAAAGGTAAGAATTTTTTTTTCTTAATTTTATGAAATTTTCAGCATTTTTGCATCCTATTTCGCAAATAACTACCTTTAACTTTTCCAATTATATTTAGTTTAAAAAAAGATGCACAGTTTTATGATATATATAATGACAAACAGCTATTAAAAATATTGGGGATTTTAATTAATTGGGATTTAACCCTCGAATAGTATTTAAAGTGAAATTTTTTTAAAAATAAAAAAGATGAATTTGAAGGATCCTTGTCCCCTTAAACGCTACTTAACAGAATGCGCTGAAAAATTGTGTTTTTAGAAAAATCGCTATTAAAGCTTTAATAAAGAAAAAGTGTTTCTAAGTTTTTAGTTAATCGTTATATTTTGTACCTTACAGTTAATCTATGATTCTTGGATTTATACCTGTGTTATTCTCACAAACGGACACAGTTAGCGAAAAAAAAAATACAAAATTATATAAAAAATCTTTAAAATTACATGTGTGCTTTCCTTTATGCTTAATAAATGTTCTTGTATTAGTAGCAGGGATGAGAGCACTCCGACCCAAATGGCCGATTACTACCACTAAATTTTAATACTATTTCAAGCATTATTTAATTACAGAATTTCTGAGATTTAATAAGGCAAAGAATGCTATTAAAATTTATTGGTAATAATCGGTCATTTGGGTCGGAACGCTCTCATGCCTGTAGTAGTGAAGTTTTCTAACCTGTTTATCATAAGATTTTAACTTTTTAAAATTCTGACCTTTCCACAGAGGAAACTTAACAAATAAACGGAATTGGCTTCTACATTATGAATGTTTTAATGAAGATATAATTGAGTAATTATTTGACATATATGGTATATTTTTCTTGGTAGGTTAAAGAAAAACCATACATTTGTCAACAAAAGGAACTTTTCAAATAACCACACTTTGCATTACTAAATTGAATTTCACAGACAATTTGAAATAAATGAAAGTCAAATTTTTTTCAGGAAAATAATCGTTTAATCACTAGATTGTCGTTTACTTTAATTTAATTCATGTTGCATTCATTACAATTCTGATTTAAGTTCTAATTGGGAATCACGGCACTTTGATTGAACTAATAATGGTATTTTTTAATTAATCATATTATAGTTATGCAACTTGGTTCTTAAAAGTATTATGTTTTCATGTACTACTATGCATAAAAATGTCTTTCGATAATTGATTGACATATTTTCTGCTTTTTAAATTTATTATGTAATTGTCTACTAAAACTACCGAACATTGAAAATTTTCAAGTACTTTTAGATTTAACTATTTCTTTACTATTTCTACTTTCACTATTCAGCTCTCTTCCTATTTTCTTTTTTGTGGATTCGTATTTACTTTTTCTACTTTTCCTTAATCTACTTCGTCATTTACTTTATCTGCTTCAGTTAATTTTTTGTAGTCTAGTATTTATTTTTTGTTTTACTCTTGTAATTTTTCTTTCTTTAAGTTTATCCGTCTTTCCTCTCATAATTTCACAGTTATTATTTTCTTACTCTGTTATTAATTTCTTAGTTTCTTAAATCTGCATTGTGCGTACATTTTTGTGTTATTTTAAACTTGTAATGGTATTACATTAAACCTGTGTTGTACACCTTATCAGATATCGGTTACTTTTAAATAATGTACTATTAAAGAGTACTCGCTAATATCCTTTCGTTTGCGACTACGTCTTCCTATATAAATATTATGTATACTTCTATGTAGAGATTTTCCCTTAAAGTTCAATTGAGGATGTTTGACTGAAACTGTATGATCATAATCTTTTACAGTGTGTTTTGCTAAATGGAGTAAAAACAGAAGATAACTTTTATAGCTGTAATGTTACTGCTTTTTAAACAAATTGTTTTTTCAGGAATTTATATAATATAAATATTTCCTCTTTAGAGGCTACACAAGATGAAAATACAATAAACACAGGTGAAAAAGTGCTTTCTAATGTAAAAGAAAGGTATTTGAATATTTAACGTAAGATTGAAGTCATCCATTATTCTGGAAATATTTCCCCTATTTCCAAAAACATTTAGTAGAAAAAACAATTATAAGAAACTTCAGAAACAATGACGTTTCTATGGGTAATATAAGTGTATCTTTAATAATTAAGAGGAAGAAACAGTTTTTTATCCCATTTAAGAAATGTTTCTGTAAAATTTGGAAACCTGTAATTTTCAGCGTTTTCTGTATCATATTTCTCGAAATGATTTCCGTAGAGTGGGAAAGGTTTTCGGAATTCCAGGTAACTGAGAGATTACAATGAATTTGGTGCAGCGTTCTTGAATTTGGTGCATGGACGTTTTCTTGAAATATTTGTTACAATGTATACCAGAAAAACTTTGTGAACTTGAGAGATATATTTGAATATGTACGTATTTTACAAGCGACGGTATTGCAGACTAATCTATCATTCTCTTAACTTCCTTCTCGTCTTTATTACTTCTACTTTCAACAGTCTAAAACAAATCGAGATTAGACGTCATATTCATAATACGGGTAGAGCCAACCGTCTTTTTCTATACGAATTGAATTGTTATTATTTTGATACGAATTGTTATTATTTGATTTGAATTGCTATTATTTTGGTTATACGAATTGATTTTCAATTCGTATGACAACTTTATCAATCAGCATGATTGTGTTAAAAAAAAATAGTACGTATTTTTCTAGCTTACTAAGGTACAAAATGCTCATTTTTACTATCAAATGACTAAAAAGTACACAAACTTGTATTTAAAACGTTGATAGTTACCAATAAAAATTTAACTCAAAACCTTACAATGCTATAAGAAGCAGGGTTGTGCAAAATTTTAATTAGATTAACGATCGAAAACTAACGATTAATTTTTTTAATCATGACTAAAGATTGACCGATTACATTTAGTTTCAATCCAACTCATAGACTAACGATAAGTGATTATTTTAATGTAATCAATGTTTTGATTATGATTAAATCAATTCAATCCTACGCATAGACTAACGACCAATGATTATTTTAATGTAATCGCTTGCTTTTTTACGATTAAATCAATTATCAATCTAAATAGTCAATCTAATTAATCAATCTAATGAAGGATTTATGATTAAAAACTTCATGTATTGTTCTGGCCTCTGAGGCCTTTAATTTATCATTTTTCAAGCTTATTCTGGTTTAATCACACTTGATCGCTGCTAGGGTCCTGCATCGTGTCTTGTCTTGAACCGGGTTGTCTTTAAATATTTTGGATTTGGTTCGGTTTCGAGTAGGTTTTGATTCTTTCTAGTCGGGCTCGGTATGACTCGATTTTTTAAAAAAAAGTTTTGAATATTTTTCGAATGAAGAAAACTATATATGAATACAATGAACGTATAAGTGCTCATTTTTATACAGAATCGATAAAATTGATATATACCGTATACATATACAGATAGATATAATCCTAATAAAACGATTTTATGACATGAATTTGTGAAAATATCTTATGAAACTGCTGATTAAACGAATATATGTTAAATGCAGTGTTTGTGGAAACGCTACTATAATGTAATTTTAGTATTTTCTTATAATCACTTACAGCAATTTTTTCCAGTGAAGAGTGTATATCTAGAGTATATGTGTATATAGAGGGGTTTTTTTATTATATATTTATTTTTTTTTTTTTTTTTTACAGCGCCGTCCAAAAAAATACTAATATATGTTAGCACATCTTTAGCGGTTAGTTTTCTTTTTTAAAACAGGAAGCTCATACAGTGGGCGTTACTCTAGCATGTTTCCCTATGTAATTGAAATCTTTGTATTTATATTATAAATGAATGTATTTAATAATGGCATTGTTTCTAATCGAAATATTTATATGCAAATTGCCCCACAACTTTATTTTAAATCTCATATTCCGCGATAGAGGGTGATTTCTTTTTCTTCCTTGCTCTTTTCCCCTTTTCTTTTTTTTATTCACATTTGATATCATAAAACAGGCGGTGGTAACAAAAATGACTACACAATCCAGTTACACGATATGAAATTATGATATGGGACTAGATTATAAAACATAGTAAAATAAATGACTCCTCTGCCTCGGCATAACTTATTACGATATGAGCAGCAGATTAAAATTCCTCATTTTGGCATTAATTTAACGTCATTGAGTTCCGAGATGAAATTAATGCAAAGTTAAAGCTTAAAGAAAGTACTTTTAAAACATTTTGGTAGGACCCCCCCCCCCCTCACCACCACCACCACCACTCCCGGCAGACTAAATTTGATGACAGACAATGACGTCTTGTAGTACAATTGAGACACAGTTTTTCATTGTATTATCCTATAATTTAAAAAGACAGTGTGTTTCAAGATGAATTAATTATTTAGAAACATATTATTAAGTGTACATTAAACAGTGTTGATCTGCCACGTGATATCTTAGAACGATATCAGCAAAACGGGGAGCTAAATCGTAATACAGAGTTACTAATATGTTATTCAGTTTCGGCATTAAATTTTGACACGTTAAAGATATTGATTAGTACAATACAAATACTTCAGTCTGCTTCTTTACATTTTGATACGAAACGAGTAGAACGGCTTACCAATCCGCCATTTTTACGACACTATCATGTTATCAAATTTCGGCAGGAAATTTTATGTTGTAAACATCGATTAGTATAATATAAATATTTCAATCTGCCTCTCGATACATTTTGGTAGAATGTGTGTATAACAGGGCACCAGTTTTTCATTTTGGATATATCGTAAAATCGAGTTTCAATATGAAATTTTATTAGTATTGAATATGCATATTAGTCCTACAAATAATTCAGTTTGCTTTGTGATATTATTTCTTAGATATGAGCGGAACAGGGTGTCAATTCGTGGTTTTGCCAGCCATTTTATCGAGTTTTGGCATGAAAGTTTTAGATGTTGCAGATTTTGACCAGTTTCATAAAATATTTAATCTGCCTCGTGATATCTTGGTAAGATATAAGAACAACAGGACCAATGTGGGAGTAATAAGTGAGCTTGAAGCCTTTGGGGCTTTCCGATATTAAAGCCTTTTATTCGCATTTTATCATTACTCGCTTTCCTCGAGCCCGTCGTGCTTAACATAACGAAAATTACCTTCAAATTTTCAGGTGGGGGAAGGGGGCTTAAATCGTCTGTACTTGTAGCTATCTTTCTTCCATAGTCTTGAAGAAAACAGAAGTAAATGGTGTTTTCTTGCATTCAAACAAAAAAATTTAAAAATTGATTGTTAAAACACTATTTTGGCAACTATTTCATCTCAAAAGTTGATGACGAGATACTACCGTCAATTGACGAATTTGCTCACCTTCTGCCCATATCATACCGAGATATCATGCGGTAGACTGAAATATTTATTTTTTGCTTAGTATTAATAATATTGTGCAACATCATATTTTTTTCTCGTAATTCTATGAACGAATCACTTTTATTCCCGTCACCCGCTCTCTAACGGTTGGTACTTACAACTTGGAGTAAAGGTTATCTAAATAATACTAGATAATGAATAATTAAATACTAAGCATTGATTAAAAAACAGGAAAAATAATAAATAATAAAAACCTTTTAAATTTAAGTTTTTGATATTACCCAACATTCCATGTTCCAGGAATACACAAAGGAGTACGAAAAACTAAAAACGGACAGGCAGATTTTAATTCAATATCGGCTGCTTAGCAACTTCATGTTCTGTATAAATAAGACCTTTCAATTTTTTGGGGTAAAGAAAATCTGATTGTATTCCTCTTTTTATAACATTTATAATATTAATTATATATATTTTACCTTTTTAAGTAAGGAGTCAAATTCAAAAATTCCGGTTAACTGAAAATTATGTAAATTACGTTATAAAAAATCTGTTACATTGATAAAATTATAGTAGAATGCCTTTTAAACAGAATACAGACATGTAGGCAAAACAATTTCAGAGTGAATTTTGGACAAAAATTTGTTAAGCCTAGCATTATTTTAATCCCTTAACTGTTTTGCCCGAGTGCCGAGAAGATGTTTTCTTTCGCCACGATGATTAATTTAGCTACATCTCAAAATTTATCGGATGATATGTTTGAAAAGAAAGTAGTAATGAAGAATAATTTAAATTACTTTAAAAACTAACCATATGCTGGCTAATTGTTAGGGTAGAGCCGGATAACTGGGAGGGAAAAGTAGTTAGTGTTTTTTTCGTTATTTTATCACTTGAAATTTGCTTAAATTGTGAAGACGGGATATTTAAGGTAAGTTATGTCTTGTTATAAACCGTATTCGTTATTTTAAAAGTCAAACAAAAATAAATCATCTTTGACCAAAACATACTGAGTTATGATATTTTGAATTCCATGAATTTTCAGCGTGAACAGGCATTTCCGTCACCTAATAGCCAGTATAAACTCGCATTTTGTCATTTTTAACATAGTTATGAAATAAAGAACACACCTCCCAATTCTTCTATTCAATTTTATTGTTATTTCATGATTATGAATTTTATTTGCATATGTAAAGTTATATATAGATACTAGGTGGCTCTGCCCCCAGCAAGCTACGCTCGCCAACCTCCGTTCAGACACAGCAGAATCTAAAAACAGGCTAATCAGATGGGTTTTAAAAATATTAGAGAAGATTGAATTATACTGAAAAAAGCTGTGCAGATCTCCCTGTAAACGGGTTTCCATTCAATTCCTTTTGATTGCAAAAATTTAAGGGCGAATCAGTTGCTGTTAAGACATCCAATGGTTGTTTTCGTTTTTGATTAAAGAGGATCAGTTAAACATTTGAAAAGAAGCTAAAATAAAATAAATTAAGTATACAGAGTCTTTGTCTCCCGGTATTTTAAAACAATCTGTATAACAATAGCCTAAGTCATGTGACTATCATCAACAGTTCCAGGCGGACCACTTCGCTTTTTATACTCTAGGTGCCATTTTGGTAGTTTAATGTTAGCCAGGCACAGGTGATAAGTCGCCAAATATTATTCTATCGCCATCAGTTCATCTATATTATAATAGTTCAAGTTATCATCTGCTATAAATGAATACGGTCTGATCCCTTCGCCGTTCATATGAATTACGACGCCAATTTGGGGAACGCATCAACAGCATAAATAACAACATCCGGCTTACCATATCAAGCAAAATAACGATACTTTGGCGATAGTTAAGTGCCCGTTCCGTATATGGCACTGGCGTAAGAAAAAAATCGCGCCAATATGGGACCGTAAGTTTTCCATTTTGATTAAAAAATCAAAACAAATTTTTTTCGAATAAAACTACATAAAATTTCCATGGTTGCAAAGAATTCTTGGTACTGTTACGCCAGCCGGATGCAAATCTCGCCAATAGCTTTTTTTCAACTTGCCAGTTAGCATTTTTTTTTTCGAGTGGTAATATTTGGCCAGATGTCATATACGCACACCAGGTTTGGCGTGATTTTTTTTTTTTTTTTTTTTTTTTTTTTACGAAAATTTGGCGAAAACCTCCTTTTCATATACCAGTTACATATGCATTTTTGGTATTACATAGTTATCCTGTCGACCAAAAATCTATCGCCAAACTATAGGATTAAATGCCAATAATGGTTGATCGTAAATGTCACATTCACTTGACTTTAAGCAAGTTACACGTGTTTACGTCATCAAGTGATTTTTATTTCGACTTTTTATTTGTATATTTATTAATGTTATACTAATTTATTTGTTCTTTCGTTATTCAAAATAAAAATTATGTCAATTTGTATAATTTGGCGAGTGTTTTGACGATTTATATAATTTGGCGAAATTGGTCAACGGAATAACTAAGTAGTACCTTATTTTTTAATTATTTTCTATTAATTTCTAAAGGGAATATAAAAAAAATAATTAATAATTATAGAACAAAATAATTTATATAATTTATAAAAAGAAATAAAAGTAAATAAACATTATCAAATAAACAAAAATAGCCGGGTTACCATGTCAACCTTTTCTGAAATATGAAAAAAAAAATCTGTTTGATTAAAATTTGAGTTGCCATCATTAGAAAAATGTATATAAAATTAGAAAAAAAAATAATAGTTTGAAAACTAATTCGAATTTAAAAATTCTAATACCATTTTTGAGATCTGTGGATCAATGCTGATTTTTGGTGTTAATTTCGTTGCAAAGTATTCCATATTTTAGGAGAAATCGCTTGAAACATAATCAATTGTTTAATCATTCGATTCATATAGCCGTTTAATAAATTCGTTTCATATATCCGTTTCATAAATTCGTTTCATTAGGATTTTATATATATAAGGTATATTTTGATTTACGTTTATACACATGATATAGTGACTATTTTAATTCTGTAAATAACAGAAAAAATTATAGTTTTGAAAATTGATACATAATTAAAAAACATGAGACAGTTTCGAAATCAAAATTCGCTACTCTTTTGCCAATTCACGAAACCATTTAAATCTGTTTAATGTGTAAAACGCTGTGTTGTTGTCATTGAAATGCCAAGATATCGAACAAAATTACTCATTTTACAAAAAAAGAAAGACCATTTAAATAATAAGGTCAAAGTGGGTGTTTCGAAAAGATTTATAAACTGTGGAAGTCATAAAAAGACATTTATTAATTAGTAGCATTAATAATTAATTAGTTGTATTAGTAATAGTTTGCTTGCATTTAGTTGAAAGAACAATTAAAACGTCGTTCGATTTTTTGGCACGTGAATGAAATTTTATGAGTATAATATTGAAATCAGCTGGTTTGTCAGTATGTTTTGAAAGATTCTTTTTGGTAAAAAGGGGGGGGGGGGATGGATAAAGAGCAAATCTACTGATTTATTTTCATAATTTTATGATGTAAAGCCAACAGCGAACTGTTGAATTTTGCTTATACAATGTACTTTTTTCTTCAGCTTGTTATAAGTTTCTTATGATATACAACAATTTAGTATGATTATTCGCACAAGATTTGCTGCAACAAATTAGTTATCCCATACAGATATTTTTTTTTTTTTTTTTTGCTTTAATTAATTAAAATCCTTCAAAAATGTCTGAAAATATGTAAATGTACTGTGAAAATATTCCTGAAAATTTTTGAGTATTTTAATGAAATTGATTGCTCTGATTATGCTACAAAATTTCGCTTTGGTGAGAAGAAGTGGAGATGCAAAGCATCCCCTATGATTTAGTCTTACACTTTTATGATGTGAAGCTGACATCAAACTGTTGCATTTTGTTTTTACAATAGACTTTCTTCTTCAGTTTGTGCAAGTGTTTTATGATATAAGCATAATTCAGTGTGTTAGCGTAATGTAGTATGTATAGCATAATTTAGAATGTTTATTAAACGCAATGAAAGCGAATTTAAGAAAGAAAACAGGGAGGTCATATTGAATTTTCGTCTACGTAATTAATGATTAAATTAATCACGATTAAATTAATTCAGATTGATTCATGCAGATTGAATGAATTCTAAACAAACTTTTTAAAGAGCAATTACTTGTTCAGTTTCAATCATGATAAATTGAATTAGGTGTCAATTTCGCATGATTGAATGTTTAATCGACTAATCAATCGATTAATGCCAACCCTGATAAGAAGCATAGATGAATAAATAAAAAGAAAATTTTCGCGAAATATTTGCTGATCTTAGTTTATAATTTTGATATCTTAGATTAATTTTGATTTCTTACTTTATAATTTTGTTTTCTTACTTTATAATTTTTTATCATTAAATTAGTTCAGTTTCTTCTTTTACTAAATTTGTGCGAACGATCAAAATTCAGACACTTATAATTACATTTACGCAAGAAAATGACGTACCCAGCATCAAACACACACCAAATGGTAAAAGAAATTGTGATTTCTAAATCATTACAAGAATATTAATCTCTCGAAAAAAGAGAATAAAGAAAATTTCGAAAAACAAATTGTTTGAAATAGTTTTTTTTATGAACTTTGAAAACATTTTTTTTATACAGATATTTTTACATAAAGTGGATTTAAGTAATCACGCGAATGAAATATTTCTTTTTTCATCTTGATTACATTTTCACTTTAAAATGCATATGATTCATGTTTCTTTTTATATTTTGGTCTACAGGAATTTCTGAAAAAAACTAAAACTTAAATTTGGGAGGGGGGGGGGGGGAAGAATCGAGAAATATGACTATTTATATTTTTATCTTCATCTTCAATTCCAACTCTCAACCAAAGGAGGAAGTAAATATAGCGACATATATAAATTCAAATGGGATTATATTTATTTTTATTAATGATACTTCTTATCTTTGACTATGCTTATTTTTTTAGCTTCATCTAAAACTAAATATGAAAGAAAACAAACGAGTTTAGTTTTATGTTTTTAAAAAATTAAATATTTAAGCTTTACTAGATTTATTTAATAGATTTGATTTACATAATTCTTTCTTAAAACTGACAAATACTTTTACACAAAAAATGCAACAAAAAATTTTGAACATCGTATGCGATTTCTTAACCCTTAAATGACGGGTGTTGCTTTTCGGCAATATAACCAATTTAGGCTCTAAAATACTATTAGAATAATATTGAAGCTATAATGGCTAATGTTGCCAATAAAATACATTCTGAAAATATCATTAAATCGATTTTCAACATGTAGATGGCAACACTTGTGCCGTTTAAGAATAAACATAGATTTACTTTTTTCAATTGTTGCTACTTGTTCTTTTTGAATTTGTTTGGAAGCTTACGAAATACCCTATTTAGTTCTGCAGTGAGCAAGTAAAATTTATTTCTTATTATAGTTCCTAAAATTCTTGTGTGTTTAATATTATAGAATTTTATCAAGGAAAATTATTTTTTCAATTAAAAATCAGTATTGCCGATTAGTAACAATCTGTTTTTTAGCTGTAAACCATACTTAAAACAAAATATGATTTTTTAAAGTATTTTTCCCATGATTTATTTAAAAACGAAAGCCGAAAAACATTATTACAATGTTTTTTGAAAAATCAGGCATTTAAGGGTTAATTTCTTTGAAATAATTACGAGATAACCGAAGAACACATATTTTATGTAGGCTATTTTATGTACATGGTGTCAAAGAACTCCAAGTGCAAATCTCAAGCGGAGGTAAAGCACTTTACAAAAAAAAAAAAAAAAAAAAAAAAAAGTAAGAAAAATCATGCGTTAAGCATAGATTATGAAAAACTTTCCAACACTTCCTGAATGCTTTAACAAAACTTCGTTATTTAGGGAAATAAAGTATATAAGAGAACTAACTAAACATTTTAGAAAACGCATAAAACATTTGAAAAACTGATTTCAGCTGTTACCTTCCATAGCAAATATGTATTCCAATTCTTTTGAACTGCCCTGTATTGGATCTGTAGGTTGATATAGATACTATATAATGCAGTAATTTAGTTTAGCAAGAAAACATATAACAGGTTGAAATTTCTCTTTCAGCAATTTATGCTAATAGATGGAAACATACTTGTATACTTTTGTACAACCCTATAATTAACCTAGTACCTTTATTTCACGCCACTATTTATCTAAAGTTTAATTCAAAGTAAAACACTCTTAAAACTACTGGAGTCACATTTCCAGAAATTATCATTTTTAGACGGCCATGTATCCAATTCTTTGCGTGACCCTGTATATCATTTTCTGTACATTCTACAAACACTTCTTAGTAAACTAAATGAAGTTTAGCGCAAAAATGCAAAACTCATTTAAAAACCACCTTTAAGCAATTTGCAATCATACCCAGTAATCATTACGAATTCTTTTGTGTAGCCCTGTATATCAATTAGAGGTATTAGTTTATATACACCCTGTATTAGTTTATACACACCATATACAATGCATACATATAGTGAAACATAAAAGCACATATCATAATTAAAAATGCATTTCCTGCAATCATCGCAATTGTACAGTACTTCGGATACAATATAGTATCTGAAATCTGTCGTGTGTCCCTGTAAATAATGCTATGCACTTCGTATTATACATGAAATAACTTATAGTAATACTCAGTGACGTATATCAATTTCATTATACATGAAATAATTTAACATAATTTAAATACGCCGGAAAAAATTCCCTCCACCTCTATATCATTATGTAACGGAATCCTTTTGTGTGGCCCTGTAAATGAATAATAACTATTCTTTCCGCCGCATATTCTACAGGATGCATATTTTAGTGCACTTGATAAATGCATATCAATTTTATTACGTTTGAAAGCATGTAAATTCATTAAAAATCATTTTAAACGATTTTTTCCCATAGGCCGTAATGTAACGGAAAATTTTTGACTGTCCCTGTAAATGAACTAAACGTGCTACAAACTTCATTTGAAATAGGGTTCGTACTATGGTAGAGGTTACTAACATCCAAAAATTTCAGAACGATCCAAGTATATTTACGGGAGTTAGAGCGCGGACAGACGGACAGACGGACGGACGGACAGACAAACCGAAGTCATAAACACTTTTCAACTTTGTTGGAAAGTGTTAAAAACATTTTGTATAGGAAACTAGGGTTGAATTTCAATTATTTAGGCGACAGAGTATCACACTCTAATCCAAACCGGAATTTTGTTCATAACTTAAAACATATTGAAGATTTTAACTAAACTTGAAGCAGTTTTACTTTTCTTTGTTTAAAATGAAACACTACCAAAAGAAGTTTTGGAAATGGCCATCATCCACATCCAAACTGCACTAAACTAGAAGCACTAGGTTTCAGATAGTAGACCACAATGCATACAATGTCACAAACGTAATTATTGCGTTGTTCCATCACTTTTTAATGCCATCGTGTTTCGAATAAAGCAAAATAACTGAATTGAAATCTCGTTAAAATACATTCAATAGTGTTAAAGTTTTGAACTGAAATCTGGGATCGTATTAAACGCTTTCTACTTCTGAATCAGTGACTGTAAATGGACCATAGTTTCTAACGATGAAATTGTGTGTTGTCTTTTACATCTCCTCAAAGTTTGATTGTACAATTATCGGATAATCTGTACATAGTCTGTTTCAAGATACATAAATATGTATATGCTATATATTTGCAATGTATACTACATACATGCGCAAACAGGTTTATTATAGGGCACGTAAATTCGTAGTGTTATTCCAAGGAATATTCACAAAAAAATGTACTAAAAAAAGTAGATACACTATTGATTCAAATTTCATTAAAATGAAACTGTACGTTGAAAAAATGAAATATATTTCAGTCTTTTTATTATGCTCTCAATATCATTCATAAACTAATTCATTTCTGCAGAAGAAGGTTTAGAAGTATATTGGGAAAAATTACTGAGATAGTTAAGGCATGCAACGCAATATAATTCCCATATCCTTTTATTAATTTTTCTGTAAAATTTTATTTACAGAACCGAAACTCAATTTTCATGCATTGTTTAAAATAGTGATATTGTAGGAATTTGTACAAATAACTAAAGCAGACATCTCTCAAGTTTTACTTTTATTATTTCCATTATTTTCCTTAAAAATTAATAGGCAGAAAACATATAATATGACATTTACACTGATAGTTTGATGGGATTAGTGCATACGTAATTATTGAACCATAAAGATAAGACAACAAAGCAAAATAAATAAGCAGAAAAAATAAACTACATTGTCAGCGTTTTAAAAGTTATCTTTAAAATATTCAAGAAAAGACTGACAAAAAGCTTTTATGGGAAAATCACTTCAATAACCACGACAGCTTGTCTTTACAAATTTTACAAGATGTATTTTTGTGTTTTTTTGTTTTTTGTTTTTTGTTGGGATATACGTCACAAATGATAACGTGGATTACAGCATCGGATTTTATGATGTAGTAGATAGTTTCATGGTAAAATTACTTATTAAAAAATTTGTTACAGTGAATCGGGAGAAAAAGTATGTAAATGACAGAAAATTACATAAAAATGTCGAATGGCAAGAAAGTCACATTTTTTAAATGCATGGAAGAAGTTGAATTCAGGATGCATTTTAGTCTGAATGCAAAATGAAAATTTGTTTTTAGAAGAACACTTAACGTTTCTGTGAAGTGACTGCACACTTTATTTTTATCTGTATGTAAAAAAAAAAAAAAAAAAATCTTTAACACTTGATATTTTTTAGAAAACTTTTTTTCTTGCAGAATAGGATAAACATGTTACATTATACGTAAAGGAAATGAAATTTTTATATAATTGTTTATCATTAAAATGTAAGTGGACTTTAGAAATATAAATACACAATAAAAAAAAAATATGGATCAAAATAAGAATATATTTTTGTGAAAAATATATAAAAATACCCAACGAAATATAGCATAAACACTGTGTTCTATTTATTAATTTCAGATCGTCTTTCTAAACAATAACATACCATAATCAGGAATTTAAAAGCTAATGTACTTTAAATTTGTTATAGTAAAAAACATCTCAAAAGAACAACAACAACAAAAATAGTAAGTAATACACCTTTTCAGGAAATGAATACTAAAGTTTTGTGAAAAAACACATGGGTCAATCTATTTGAAGTGGACCAGCAGTGGTTGCTTGACCATTTTTAAAAAATCTGAATTTTTTAGGTAGCTTTCATTACAAAAAGCTACCTATTGCAGCCGTTCGGAGGAAAGCGATTTCAAAAAATTTTGGTATACTTTCATCGATCATGACCCCCAGACCCCGAAACCACTCTCCGTTCAAAAGTTGATATATATATATATATATATATATATATCTGACTTTGTCATGCTGTAACTCTCGAATTTATGAACCGATTTGGATGTAATTCGGTATGTACATAGTACATACCAATGTCTCGAACGAGTTCGTTGGCCAGCTTCATCCGCCATTTTGTTTCAAAATGGCGGCCATTTAAAAAATTTGAAAAAATTTGAAATTTGAAATGTGGTATCAAAGAATTGAAAATGGAAAAATATTTTTTTCTTATGTATTTTACCTTTATACAACGATTCCGGAGCAGTTTTTGTTTCGTCTATACCTTAAAAAATGGCTGAGTTATAGCATTTTGAATTTCTGGCGACATTTTCAAACGTCCTGAATTTTGTCACGCGATAAAAGGCGTATTTATGAACCGATTTGGATGTAACTTCGTTTGTACATAGTACATACCAATGTCTCGACCGAGTTCGTTGGCTAGCTTCATCCGCCATCTTGTTTAAAAATGGCAGCCATTTAAATTTTTCAGAAAAATTTAAATTTGAAATGTGGTACCAAAAAATTGAAAATTGCAAAAAATATTTTTTTCTTATGTATTTGACCTTGATACAAAGATTCGGGAGCAGTTTTTGTTTCGTCTATATCTTAAAAAATGGCTGAGTTATAGCATTTTGAATTTCTAGCGTGGATGATATTTTGAAACGTCCTGATATTTGTCACGTGATAACAGGCGTATTTATAAATCGATTTGGATGTACCTTGGTGTGTACATAGTACATACAAATATCTCGACCGAGTTCGTTGGCGAGCTTCATCCGCCATCTTGTTTCAAAATGGCGGCCATTTAAAAAAATTAAAATTTAAAATGAGATACCAAAAAATTAGAAAATGAAAAAGATTTTTTCGTATGTGTTTGACCTTAATACAAAGATTCCGAAACAGTTTCTGTTTCGTCCATATCTAAAAAAACGGCTGAGTTATAGCATTTTGAATTTCGATTCTGGCTGACATTTTAAAACGACCTGATGTTTGTCACACGATAACAAGCGTATTTATGAACCGATTTGGATGTTACTTGATCTGTACATGGTACATACCAATGTCTCGACCGAGTTCGTTGGCCAGCTTCATTCGCCATCTTGTTTCAAAAGGGTTGCCATTTAAAAAAAAATTAAATTTAAAATTTAAAATGAGGTATTAAAAAATTGGAAAATGAAAAAGATTTTTTTATGTGTTTGGCGTTGATACAAAGATTCCGGAGCAGGTTTTGTTTCTGAAAAATTGTTCTTTTGTTTATATCTTAAAAAATGGTTGGATTATAGCACTTTGAATTTCTAGTATGGCTAACATTTTGAAACGATCTTGTATTTGTCACGCTATAACACACGTATTCGCCTATTTCCATGTAAGAAGGCATGTGGATAGTATACATCAACATCTCATCCAAATATAAGTTACTTTAAATAAAAGCAGCTTGGATAAAGCTGACTAATTTCACGAAATTCTCATTCATAATGATTTAGTATTGATAAAAATTAGTATTGAATCTGATATATTCGGTTTTCACTAAATTGAGCTTCTTGTGTTCGAATAATATAAGTTGGCATTTTTAAAATAAGGAATTTGAAAGCTACCTCTTCCTCCCGGCACTGTCCGGAAGGACTTTTTTACAACAGCCCTATCATGATGGAAGTTCAAAATGACTATTATTTTATTATTCGATAGGTTTCATTACAAAAAGCTACCTATTGCAGCTGTTCGGAGAAAAGCGATTTCAAATAATTTTGGTATATTTTCATCGATCATGACCCCCAGACCCCGAAACCACCCTCCGTTCAAATGTTGATATATATATATATATATGATCTTTGTCACACTGTAACTCTCGTATTTATGAACCTATTTGAGTGAAACTTCGTGTATACATAGTACACACCAATATCTCGACCGAGTTCGTTGGCCAGCTTCATCCGCCATCTTGTTTCAAAATGGCGGCCATTTATTTTTTTTTTAATTTGAAATGTGGTACCAAAAAATTGAAAATTAAAAAATATTTTTTCTTATGTGTTTGACCTTGATACAAATATTCCGGAGCATTTTTTGTTTCGTTTGTATCTTAAAAAATGGCTGAGTTATAGCAATTTGAATTTCTAACGTGGCTGTCATTTTGAAACGACCTCATTTTTGTCACGCGATAACAGGGATATTTATGAACCGATTTGGTTGTACCTTGGAGTATACATAGTACATACCAATGTCTAGACCGAGTTCTTTGGTCAGTTTCATTCGCCATCTTGTTTCAAAAGGGCTGCCATTAAAGAAAAATTAAACTTAAAATTTAAAATGAGGTATCAAAAATTTGGAAAATGAAAAAGATTTTTTTTTATGTGTTTAACCTTGATACAAAGGTTCCGGAGCAGTTTTTGTTTCGCCTATATTTTAAAAAATGGTTGAATTGTAGCATTTTGAATTTCTAGCATGGCTGACATTTTGAAGCGATCTGATATTTGTCACGCAATAACACGTGTATTTATTAACCTATTTCGATGTAAGAAGGCATGTGGATAGTATATAGCAATGTCTTGCCCAGGTTCGCTGGTCAGTTTTACCAGGCATCTTGTTTCAAAATGGCGGCCAGTAAATAAATATATATATATATATATATATATATATTTAAAGTAAGGTGCAAAAAAATTAGAAATTGAAAAAGTATTCTTTTTTAAGTATTTGACCTTGATATAAGGATTCCGGAGCATTCTTTTGTTTTGTCTTTATCTTAAAAAATGGCTCAATATAGCAGTTTGAATTTCTAATGTGGGTGACATTTTGAAAAATCTGATTTTTTGCCTGCGACAGCACTCGTATATATCAACCGATTCCGATGTTAGTGAGCATGTGCACAGGAATTACTAAGGTCTCGACCAAGTTCACTGGTTAGCCTCATCCACCATGTTGTCTTAAAATGGCAGGCACTTCAAGATATTGCCGAATTTGGCAACCAAATGTAACTTACTTTAAATAAAAGCAGCCTGGATAAAGCTGAATAATTTCGCGAAATTCTCATTCATAATGATTTAGTATTAATAAAAATTAGTATTGAATCTCCTGTAATCGGTTTCCACTAAATTGAGCTTTGTGTGTTTGAATAATATAAGCTGGCTTTTTAAAAATATGGAATATGAAAGCTACCTCTTCCTCCGGGCACTGGCCGGAAGGACTTTTTTTGTTTGTGCATGGAAGCCATCTTTGTTTCATTATGTGCAGCAATTTTCTCACATTGAAAGGTTTAAGGAATTGTAAATATCTCATCTTTTTTTTCTTCAATTCAAGTGTGTTTTAAAGCAATTTGTTCAGAATACAGTGGGCTAAAAGTTTAATAATAGAGTACTTTCCTAAAATAAATCCTTATTGGTGAAATTATAGCATAAATTTCAAGATTTTCCCCAAAATCTGTCTGTTTACAAGAGGACGTTTTTCTAACAAGGAAAACTTTCAACATGACATATTTTTTTCTACAACTAGGCTGAAAGTACTTATACTCACACTCTAAGTTCCAGATCTGGGACTTGATTTCTCTTCATTAAAAGAATTCCCAAATTTTTTAAAATTTTCAAAAAATACACTTTTAAGGCTTTCATATCTCTGGTGGGTCACAAGAAAAAAATATGAAGTTCCTGTTCCTAATAGTATTTCATGGTAGTATTAAGTACAAAGAATTTCAAGATGGAGATTTGAGTACAAGCTGCGATATGGCAAGGTCTATATGTCAAAACAATACTTCCAAACTACTGTTTTATTGTATTCACAGGTAAGCATTTATCTCAGATTGTCATAATTTTTTTTATTATCTCTAAATAATGGTAACAGTAAATAATCCTTTTGCAAAGCTTAACAATTAATTAAAAAAAATTATGCCTAAGGCGTACATTTTGTATGGTTCCAGTAAGTTTCGTTTTAAGTAATTTTAGTAATTAAAAGAAACCTCAATAATTTTACATAAAAAAATAATATTTTATAAAAGACATGGGGCAAAAACAGGAAAGTGGAAGGCTGTTAATGTTGACATACTTGTTGAGACGTATCAAACGTGTCAAAACACATTCCTGCTTGTTGGCTTAAAAAAAACAATTTCAATGCTGGTTGCCATTCCCTGAAATCTGTTTCTACCGTAAGCATGTTCCTGTAAATGAAACATTTATACGATGTCACCATGCATCAGCTTCAAGTAATTTTCAGAAAGTAAACATATCCAAAGCCACCCTTTTTTTTCCCCTGCAGAAAAATGACATTGCTGTATGTGTGTATGATAATAAGTGGTATCTTAGAATTATTAAAGAAGTGAGCCTTGAACATATTGATTTCAAAATTCATTTCTATAAGCCAGTAGGGCAAAGAACTTCATCCGATTTATCAAGATATGACAGGATTTGGTTCCTTCAAACAAAATTTTAAGAAAGTTCACCCCTATCGAACTGACAACAGTAAATGGTTGAACTCATATCATCTCTCGTAAATTGTGTGAAGATATTTCTCAGATCTTTGTTGAACCTATATAGTATCTTACTTAATTAAATATTTGTTATTACACTGTTTTCAACAATCCATATTTTGTATGTAAATATTGTAATAAAAGAGATAAATCTAATTCATCCTAAGGTACTCGTAATTGATTTGTTGACATCTTGTCCTCGCCATATCTCAGCTTGTAGCCAAATCTCCTTCTTTAAAATTTTTGTAAATAGTACTATCATAAAATACTATCAGAGGCAAGAATTTCAGATTTTTATCTCATGCCCCATCAGAGATATCAAAGCCTTAAAAGTGCGATTTTTGACATTTTTGAAAAATTTGGGGGTTTTTTTAGTGTTGAGGAAACAAGTCCCAGACCTGGGACCAGGGATGAGAGCACTCCGACCCAAATGGCCGATTACTACCACTAAATTTTAATAGTATTTCAAGCATTATTTACAATTATTTACATGTATTTATTTTCAAGCATTACAGAATTTCTGATATTTAATAAGGCGAAGGATGCTATTAAAATTTATTGGTAATAATCGGTCATTTGGGTCGGAACGCTCTCATGCCTGTGGAACTTGGCGTGTGAGTACAAGTACGTTCTGCCTATTTGTAAAAAAAATGTATCATGTTGACAGCATTAATTTCTAAAAAAACTTCCTCTTGTAAACTGACAGATTTTCGAAAAAATCTTAATCTTTATGCTAAATGTTCCCAGTAAGGATTTATTTTAGGAACTATTTTATTACCAAACTTTTAGCTCATTTTCTTCTGAACAAATTGCTTTAAACCCCACTATAATTGGAAAAATAAAATATGAGTTATTTACAATTCTGTAAGAAAATTCTGTGAGAAAATTCGGCACACGATGAAACAAAGGTTGCCGCCATGCACAAAAAAATCAATATAATATAAATATTAGTCATTTTGAACTTCCATCATATTAGGGGTTGTTGTACAAGAAATTTCAGATTTTTAAAAAAATGGTCAAGCAACCAATAAAATATTTTCTGGACCACTTGAAATGGACTGACCCACATGGAAAAGCTATTAAAAACCATGCGAATACAAGAAAAGTTGAGATTTTATACTAGTATATGAAAACTGTTATTACCTAATGAAAACTAATAGATTTCTTTGAAACCAGTAGCTTTCCTTAAATGTTATTGTGTTTTAAGACAGTGAGCAGCTAGTGAGCAGTAGTGATTTTTTGTGAGCAGCTAGTGTATTTTGTGTTAGTCTTACATAATGGTATTCTACATGTATTTGAAAGTTTTATAGTTTATTTTATTGGTAATATTTTTCTCTATTCCTGCTTCATTCTTTTTACCACACAATTTTAGCGCGATCATGTACCATACTTCAGAGTAACACTACGTTGTAAAGAAAGTATAAATTCCGGGCCATATTTAAACAAACGTTCATCATGAAGTTCAGCACTAAATGGACATCTCTGTTTAATTATACGTACAAAAAATAGTTTATGTATCATTTAAGCGGCTAATATTTACCCTTATCATGCCACAGATAATATTTAAAAAAATTACAATTAACCACACTAAAATATAGTATTATTATTTGATTCTTATAATTTCTCTGAAGCTCAGACTAAAGAACAAAACTCCGTATTAAATATGACGTATAAGACATGCGCAGTGCCGGCAGATACCAGGTTCGGAGTTTCAAATGCTTTGTGTATCGCTACATTCATAAAGTTTTTTTCTCCTTGATTAATCGCTGAAAATTTTGCCTTTAGATAAGGCGAAGAACAGTTTAACATCTTCTGACCTGAAGGTAAAATAACACTGTAAATATACATTCCTTTCTTTTGCACAAAAAATGGCACCATACATGACAGGAAGAGTCTTTTTTAGCTCACAGGCTTTCAAAGCCTGAGAGCTAATGTGCCCGCAGGTTCTATATGTATGTATGCAAGTAACAAGATAATTCTTGATAGAAATATCAGGTTTGCTTCAAATTTTTGTTATAGGTTCATTCTAATAAGGCGCTTTTCTGATTTCTTTGGGACATTCATTGGTTAAGTATAAAGGGGTGAATGGGTAAATAATCCCTCTAAATTTAGATAACTGGGTTTTTCATGCAGAATTATCCGATTTACTTCCAATTTGGTATACCGGATTATTCTGATAAAGCGCTTCTCTGATTAGATTTGGAGGTTCATTGGTTAAGTATAAAGGGGGTAAATAGGGGAGCTAATGCTCCCTTAATTTAGCTAAATTAGGTATTCTGTCGATTTCTTTTTTTTTTTTTCGAGGGGTATTATTATTTGAAATAAGAGTATAATATACAATTAATGTAAATAGCCTGTGAGCTGAATGCTATCAGTTTAACTGAGCACTTTTCTTTTTATTTCTGATATTGATACTTTAGGGTACCGGTAATTTAATTTCACAATTATAGAACAAATACTGATCGAAAATTATTAACACCCTTACAATATCATTTTAACTATCAATAACCTAAATTCGTACAATAGCAAATTTAAGGACTTTAAATAAGTGACTGATCTACAAATAAAAAAATCTTATTGTAAAGCGTTTAAATTAAATAACGAAATAATGAAATATATAATGAAAAAATAAATGGAAAATGAAATAAATAATGGAATGAATAATGAAAATTTCTTAGTTTCTTGGCCAAACTGTTTGGAAGGCATTAAGCAAACTCAGATGAAAATAGAATTTATTTTATGAGGAAATTAAGCATAAGTGCTGTCATCTATTGGTTTTGTTCGGATTCAAAAATCATTCAGCTATATAGTACTAAAGTAATAATGTAAAAAATAATCAAATAGGATTATGAGGAATTATTTTATGAGGAAAAGAATAGAGGTCCACATTTCTTTACGTCAGGTCTGAAGTGGTTAAAATACAGTAAACTCTGTCTAAGGCGGAAGCGATCGGGACCATGAAAATTTTCCGCAGTAGACAATATTCCGCCTTAGACAAATTTTACTCTATGTCTATGGATTCACAGGGACTTGAAAATCTTTCCGAGTTAGACAGATTTCCGTCTTACACAGAGTCCGACTTACAGAGAGTTTACTGTAATTGTATTGAGAGCATTTGGAGGCCCCACGTTGTCTAGGCCACCGGACATGGAATTGCAATATCTCCCATCATCACCTACATATCGCTCACTCGCAAGAAAAGTGACACATCTCGACAAAAGTAAATTTCACAGGAGAGGCGAAAGAAGATTTGTATGATTTTACTGTAAAGTGAAATTATAGCACTTAGCTCTGCATTCAGGAATAAAAGCGTGCATAAAAGCATAAAACTATTAAGAATGAAGAAATAAGATGGGTTAGGAGGGTTGAGTAATTGTGTTCCCCCACACACATTCCACCCCTCTCATGTGGTCACAAATGGACAAATAGCATAATAAAGTGATTTTCCGTATAACTACACTTAAGAAACTTTTTGTGTAGCAAGACGAACTTATGTCAGACCTATTAGTGGAATAAAACACAAAATGAATTTTTGCGAGATGTGTCACTTTTCTTGCGGGTGAACGATATCACATTTATTTTTCAGGGTTTATAATATACTGTACATCGTCTTAGCACCTTCGCATACTGGAGATTTCCTCCAATCGGAAAAATAATTTTTATTTTACCATCATTTACCCGAATTTTGTTTGAAGCCAAAATATTAAAATGTCTCTACACAGGTTAATCAAAACCCGACGTACACAAATATCTTCAAATTTTCTAAAAAAAAATTATTGCATTAAAAACTTCTCTGGGGGTTTCTTTCTGCTTAAAATGACTTTTAAATCATATTTCTATCTTAATTGGAATAGGAAATATTAATTTTTTTCGTTTTGGTTTGTTTTTAAAATGTAGATTTCAAGCAATGGTTGTCATGGAAACAAATTCTTGTGAAAATGCGTTTTTCTTCATGATGGGTTTTTCACCATTTCTTGTATTAGGTAGCTTTCTTTACAAAAAGCTACCTATTGCAGCCGTTCGGAGGAAAGCGATTTCAAAAAATTTTGGTATATTTTCATCGATCATGACCCCCAGACCCCGAAACCACCCTCCGTTCAAAATTGATATATATATATATATATATAACCTATGTCACACTGTAACTCTCGTATTTATGAACCGATTTGGATGTAATTCGGTGTGTACGTAGTACATACCAATGTCTCGACCGAGATCGTTGGCCAGCTTCATCCGCCATTTTGTTTCAAAATGGCGGCCATTTAAAAATTTTAAAAAAATTTAAAATTTGAAATGTGGTACCAAAAAATTGAAAATGGAAAAATATTTTTTTCTTATGTATTGGACCTTTATACAAAGACTCCGTAGCAGTTTTTGTTTCGTCTATATCTTAAATAATGGCTGAGTTATAGCATTTTGAATTTCTAGCGAAGCTGACATTTTGAAACGTCCTGAATTTTGTCACGCGATAAAAGGCGTATTTGTGAACCGATTTGGATGTAATTTCGTTTATACATAGTAAAGACCAATGTCTCGACCGAGTTCGTTGGCCAGCTTCATCCGTCATTTTGTTTAAAAATGGCGGCCATTCAAAATTTTAAGAAAAATTTAAATTTGAAGTGTGGTACCAAAAAGTAGAAAATTGAAAAAAATATTTTTTTCTTATGTGTTTGACCTTGATAAAAGGACTCGGGACCAGTTTTTGTTTCGTCTATATCTTAAAAAATGGCTGAGTTATAGCATTTTGAATTTCTAGTGTGGCTGACATTTTGAAACGCCCTGATTTTTGCCACGTGATAACAGACATATTTATGAACCGATTTGGATGTACCTTGGTGTGTACATAGTACATACAAATAACTCAACCGAGTTCGTTGGCCAGCTTCATCCGCCATCTTGTTTCAAAATGGCGGCCATTTTAAAAAATTTAAAAAAAATTAAATTTAAAATGAGATACCAAAAAATTGGAAAATGAAAAAGAGTTTTTTCTTATGTGTTTGACCTTAATACAAAGATTCCGTAACAGGTTTTGTTTCGTCTATATCTAAAAAAATGGCTGAGTTATAACATTTTGAATTTCTATTGTTGCTGACATTTTAAAACGACCTGATTTTTGTCACGCGATAACAGGCGTATTTATGAACCGATTTGAATGTAACTTGGTCTGTACATAGTACATACCAATGTCTCGACTGAGTTCGTTGGCCAGCTTCATTCGACATCTTGTTTCAAAAGGGTTGCCATTTTTAAAAAAAAATGTAATTTAAAATTTAAAATGAGGTATTAAAAAATTGGAAAAAGAAAAAGATTTTTTTTTATGTGTTTGGCCTTGATACAAAGATTCTGGAGCAATTTTTGTTTCTGAAAATTTGTTCTTTTGTTTATATCTTAAAAAGTGGTTGAATTATAGCACTTTGAATTTCTATCATGGCCAGAGCCTGATTTTCTACGGGGCAAATTCCTACCACTAAAAATAAACAGAAAATTTTGCCTCATTAATGGCAGAAATTTTACATGTATACGGCGTTTAGATAAGTCGAAAATTTCTTTTAAAATTTATTGGTGTAAGTGTGCCCCGTTGGTAATCGGGCCCTGATCATAGCTAACACTTTGAAACGATCTTGTATTTGTCTCGCGATACCACACGTATTCGCCTATTTCGTTGGAAGAAGGCATGTGGATAGTATACATAAATATATCGACCAAGTTCGCTGGCCATCTTCATCAGCCATCTTGTTTCAAAATGGCGGCCATTAAATTAAAAAATATATATATTTAAAGTGAGGTGCAAAAAAATTGGAAATTCAAAAAAGTTTCTTTCTTAAGTATTTGACCTTGATATAAGGATTCAGGAGCATTTTTTGTTTGTCTTTATCATAAAAAATGGCTCAGATATAGCAGTTTCAATTTCTAACGTGGGTGACATTTTGAAAAATCTGATTTTTTGCCTGCGACAGCGCTCGTATATATCAACCGATTCCGATGTGAGTGAGCATGTGCACAGCAATTACTAAGGTCTCGACCAAGTTCACTGGTTAGCCTCATCCACCATGTTGTCTTAAAATGCCAGGCACTTTAAGAAATCGCCGAATTTGGCAGCCAAATATAAGTTACTTTAAATAAAAGCAGCTTGGATAAAGCTGACTAATTTCGCGAAATTCTCATTGATAATGATTTAGTATTGATAAAAATTAGTATTGAATCTCCTACATTCGGTTTCCACTTAATTGAGCTTCGTGTGTTTGAATAATATAAGTTGGCTTTTTTAAAATAAGGAATATGAAAGCTACCTCTTCCTCCCGGCACTGGCCGGAAGGACTTTTAAAATTGTTATAAGTCAAAGACTGTTAAAGATAAATGGTTCAAACTTGGAACATGTATTTTTCAACTGTTTTACTTTAATTTTGATTCAGCAAATTTGAAAAAAAAAATTATTTACTTTTGAAAATATTATATCTTTCTTTAAAAAGTTAAATCTTTTTTTTTAAATTTTTACTTTAAGTATTTTTAATTTTTATTTAAATTAATATTTTTTAAAATTCTGAATCAAAATTAAAACATATATTTCTGTTTACTTGAATGCAAAAAAAATTGAAATTCTACAAGTAATATTTCGATTAATAACGATTTTAAATTACCCCCCTTTTTTAATAAACTTTAAATTTTAAGTTCTTTTAAAAAATTATGAGAAGTTTTATCATGTGATTTTGTTTAAAAATCATATGGTTAATCATCACAAAAAATTTAAAAATTTTATGTCAATAAATAAAAATTATTTTAAAATGTGTCCCGGACCCCCTTAAATTAAAAAAACAGTGATAAACAATAGGGAATAAAATCTGGCAACATTTAATAACGTGATAACTGAAATATTATTTGCTATGAAAAAATATCGCCTGATACTGAAATGGCACGCGAAAGAAGCGAGTGGCTTGGAGGTTATATATTCGATCTGAAGCGAGGATCCATACGTCCAAAAGTACAGTCGCATTTCTCGAAAAACTGACAAGAGAAGTTGGAATAAAGTGTATACCGTTTAATCATATTCCAACCAAGTCCCCAGATGTTTCAACAATTGATTACTTTGCTGACTATTACTATTATGCTGACTACTACTTTGGACTATTAAAACAAGCTCTTGCAACCGCCGACCAACTACGTTTAGTGGACTCTGGAAATGTGTGGTGGAGGAATGAACAAAATTCCACTTTCAGTTTTACAAAATGCTCTACTATCTTAAAATTCCCGCTGTAATATGATAGTATAGAGCAAGGATAATCAGATAGAATACATTAAAAAATAATTATTTTAATTTATGTATTTTATTTTTGTTGTCAAAATCGTTTCCAATATATGTAAACACCTTCTGTATGAGACCATTTAGTTGTTTGAGAAAAAATACAATGTACATTTGGAAAAGGTTTATAATATTAATTTTATTGAGTACTAAATTTCTAGTAACAAAGAGCATTTACAATGCCAGTTGAAAGTTTTCCTAAAGAAAAAGCACGCTTTCAATAGCGTCAATTTTCAAAATTGTTTCTTTCTTGCAAAGTTTTGTTTACAATTTCCAAGCTGGTTTAAAGAAAATAGCGCCCATTTTAATGGGTTTTTAACAATATTTCAGTTTTATTGATAATAACAAATTCTTAAATAAATGCCATTCTTACCCACTAAACCATTTCAATTTTAGAGCCTTTGGGAAAGAATATAATCATCATCATTCAGAAATAATTAGGTGTTCATAATTAGAAAATATGTTATTTCTTTTAATTCAATTCTTGTGAATAAGGAGAAATGAAGCAAGGAGATTAAACTTGTTTAACCTTTTTCAGTGAATGTAAAACTCATAACAACTATGATGTAAAATTTTCTAAACGTCAGTTCGTTGTCTGGTGATTTTTTTTTTTTTTTTTTTTTTTTTTTTTTTTTTTTTTTTTTTTTTTTTTTTTTTTTTATCAAATTGAATCAGTACGGGAAAATACATTTTTATTTAATCGAATTTTTTAAAAAAAGTAATTTAATTAAGATATTATTTCAACATCTACTTAGATTTTAAATAATCTTCCAATTAAATTTGAATAAGAAAATGACTGAATAGCAATATAATTAATCCTTATTATTTCCCCTTTTCGCCTTTTAAATAGAAAACAATGGAGTAATTTAGTTGTTACTTTTACAGGAATTTCATTAAAAATTACAAAAAGGTTACTATGCAAGAAACGTGTTAAAATTTCGAAAGTTATTATAGCATCCCTTTATCCTTTTGTATCATATCTGTTCCTTTGAACTCATAATTTATTCTATTCGCGAATTTGTAGATGGGAAATAGTAAACACAACCAGGTTTTAATAGATAGCTTGCGGAGAGCGTTAGTTATCACTCTGCCGTCATATTGAGATTCTAATTGATTAAAAACAGTCACTGAATACACAAGTGTTTCAGTTGTGTGGTTTCTTGTTAGTACTTGAACATAATTTTTTAATCCCATATACATAGTCTGAATAGGATTAAGATTTGTGGATAGCATAGATTGTCAAGAGTCTGGAAATGCTTATGCAAATTAAAAGTTAATAATAATCTGTAATGTAATCGATATACTTCGAAAGCTAAGATTAAATAACTAATAGAACATTTATTTCCGCTAGATTAATTTTAACACAATTATTCTAATGGTAAATAAACCATATGAGTTGTGATTTTCCAACTGGGCGAAAAATATCCAGGCCAGGATTCGAACCAGAGACCTCTTGGCTGAAGCTGCCAGTGCTCTGCCAACTGAGCTGTCCCGGACGAATACCAGTTAGAATAATGGTGTTAAAATTAATCTAGTGTAATTACGTATCCAGCGTTTACTAGAGTTCCATTACCTGCGATTTATTGTGTTGAGCTGATTCTCATATCAGACAAGATGCTATGATCAATAATGTTAGCTGCGTGAATTAGGACCTCCAGATAAGTCCAAGACAGCTCAGTTGGAAAGAGCGTTGGCAGCTTCAGCCAAGAGATCTCCTGCTCGAATCTTTGCCTGACCATTTTTCGCCCAGTTGGAAAATTGCATTAGTGAAAAATACATTAGACAAGTGTATTACATTACAGATTAATACTTTTTTACGTCTCTAAAAATTGAAGGTTAACTTAATGAATGAACTAGTTTCTTTTTTTTATACAATATACCATTATATACTATAAATACAATATACAATTATTGAAGGGCAGCAAGCCTAAAGTGAGTGAAGCTTCCTATGTATTCACTCCAGTCTGACAGTGAAATGAACACAATTTCTCAGCAATGATATAACCAATTGAAACTTAACTTATCAGATCTATAGATCTTAGTTAACAAGACGTAAAACAATTTAATAATTGTTTATAAGCAACAGTTCTAACGAAAGCGTTATGTGTAACAATTTTCCAAAATCAGACTAGGAGTTACCGAGGTGTATATAAGCATGAATAGGCATGCTGCTGCAGTAAAAGTAGAAAAACATATATATAATATGAAACAATAAATTCAAATATAGTTTATTAGTTTTAAAGATATCCTTTAAATTTTAAGTATTATTAGAATAATTAATCATGTCATTAAGCTTTTAAACTTTAAAACATTTTACTTCCTCTCCTTACATTTGCAATGTTATAAATACGGAAGCTAAAAAGCAAAACTGCATCGTAAAAAAAAGAAAAAAAATCTATGAGGTTACTAAGAATTTTCTAGGAAACTGGGATGACTAGAACTTTTTATGTAACTACGGAAAAAAAAATCATGTAACACATTCAGGTTTATACCGTAAAAAAAAATCTGTAATTTTACTAAGAATTTTTCAAGAAACTGAGATGCCTAGAACTTTTTATGTAACTGAAACAAAAAAAAATCATGTAATTATCCCCGGTTACCAATAAAATTTTATTAAACATACATCAGATTTCTGAAGCTTTACAAAAACTAGTTTTGTAGATTTACAGGTTTTACCTTTACGGTGTACAGATAAAATTTTAGTAAGCTTACAGTTTAGTAACAGATTTTTGTAGCTTTTACAAAAACTAGTTTTGTAGATTTACATATCTTTCTTGTTACAGTGTAGCCGGAGCTGCCAATCCCAAAACTTCCTTGTATCTCATAGAGTAAGGTACCCTGTTATCGTCCCCCAGTCACTTTTACGCCCTTGGAAGTTGTAATTTTCAGTGGTAGATTAATATACCAAATTTTGATTTTACATAGACTAACTATCCACGCACTTAGAAACATAGGCAAATATCGTACAAAAAAAAAATTAACAATGCGAAAAATTGTTTTTTCAAAAATATCTAAAAATGCAAAAGAAAAAAAAACGGTGGTAATTTCGTCCCCCTAAAAAATCGAATACAAGAGGCTTAACTTATAACTAAATCAAAATTTATTTCTAAATAAGTAAGCAATTTAATTTACACTAAAACAAGGCACAAAGAAATGTACTTATTATCAGTGGAAGATTATAGTAACGAAACATTAGCCATCCAAACGTGAGGGGAAAATGGGAAAAAATGTCATGAAAAAGCATTCCTAATTTCGTCCCCTGGACGAAAATAAGAACTGCAAGGGGGACGAAAGTGGGACAACGCTACTTCCCAATATGACGGACCTCCAGTTCGCGTAAGATGAACTGAGCGTCCTAAAATGTATGCTACTGTCAGCATCTTACCAACGTAAAATACATGCAATGAATAAGAAATAAATACTTACAGTACAGTAAATAACGTTCTACAAATGACGTAATAAGAAGTCAGGTCTTCTAAAAGTAGGAGATTCACCGTCTTTAATTTATGTATGCGTTTTGGCGAACGAAACTCTCAACACTGACCCTGTTACCTCCCGTCACCTGTGCCTTGCGTCATAAGTGGCGCCACTTTCGCAGAAGCGGAGAAGTTAAGGGTGACGAAATTAGGAGAGGGGTCGAAATATAGGCTCTTTACAAACATGTTAACACTTCAAAATTCGATATCACACTGCCGAAATTAGATGAAAATCTATGCTCACCGTAAGGATTCTAAAGATATAGATGCGTTGAATTGAGTGCATATAAAAAGGAGATAAAACATCGCATTTTTCGAATAAATTGATGCATTTCTTCACGCACCCCTTGGATATCTACAATCAAAATTTCCAACCCAAAGAGCATAAATGCACCACCTTTTGGGCAGAATACACTTAATCCAAATATGTAGCTACATATGTGAAAGTATACCAGAATATAAAATTTGATTAAATTCCGTGGATTAGTTTTTTAGCTATAGCTATCTCAAAAATTGTGAAAAATACAGCATAGCAGCGGTAGCTTTTATAAGCTTTGCACAGAAATCTAATCAGCACCAACTCATGTCAACGTCTAACTGGATATGAAGTTCGATGATTTTCCATGCATTAGTTCTTGAGATGTGACTATCGTGTAAATCCTGAAATATGCAGCATAGCAGACACACCTGTTGGGCGATTTACACCAAAACCTTATCAGCATCAACTTATGTCAACGTCTAACTTAATCGGAAGTTTTATGAAAACCAGTGAATTAGTTCCTGAGATAGAGCTATTGCAGAAACCGTGAAAAAATGCAGCATAGCAGCTTTACCTGTTGCGTGATTTACCCCAAACCTAATTAGCATTAACATATATCAACGTCTAACTGCATCTAAAGTTTGGTGAAAATCTGTGGAATAGTTCTTGAGACAGAGCTATTGCGAAAATCCTGAAAATGCAGCATGGCAGTGCCACCTGTTGGGCGATTTACACGAAAACCTAATCAATAAAAATTTATAGCAAGGTCTATCTTAATCTAATATGTTATTAAATTCCGTGCTTTAGTTCTTGCGATAGAGCGCCCACAAAATTTTTGTCACATACAGACATTTTCTAAAAACAGTTAAATCATGTTCAAAACCTTCTAAAATTTATAAATCCGTCGAAAACCGGAATTCGAAATTTTTCGCGTATCTAATAAAGAATCTAGAAGAAAGTAATAATAATTATAGTTAAAAGTAATGAGTTTACGTTTGACCATGAAAACTAGCACTTAAAAATCAAAAAAGTATTTTTAGAATTGATATTGCTAAACTATTCGGAAGAAATTTAATACAAAGACTGACAATGTGAACATCTATAAAAAAGAAAAACAAAAAATAAGTTTAGAAGAAATACAATTTACAATTATCGTGCCTATTTTTGGATTAAACTGGAAATCTTTGAGAAATTCGATGCGAACTTTAAGGAAATGAGAATAATGATTATTGTATTATTTTTGAACGGAGAGAATATTGAATTTCGGAAAATTTCTTATATTCGATGCTTCCTAATTTTATGTTTATAATAATTTTAAGTATATCCGATATCTTCAAAATGAAAAATGGTTCAAAATATATTAAGTTATATTTATTTTATGCTTGATGCAATTTTTCATTATGAAACAGGATATAAATAGACAATTTCACAAAATTGCATGTGGTGTAGTCAGATAATGTCGCTGAAAAAAATAATGGTATAAAAACGAATTATAATTCAAAATATTAATAAAATCGATTACTGCAAAAACTAATTTGTAGTCATTCATTTTTGAACTGTTGAACTGCTCTCTAAAATACATGTAAGAAATCGGTAAAGGAAAAATAAAATTAATGAAAACTAGTTGCTCTCTAAGACTGAAAAAATATATGTCATTCAGTTTTCTTTTTTTAATTCAATAGCTTTATGATAGTGGAAATATAATGCATGATATAGTAGATAACTGAACGTACTAAGATTACCTGATTATAAAATTAATTAAGTGTAAACTTTAGTTGAATAGAAAACTGTCAACGAAACTAAGTTCAGGAAATTGAGTTGTACTCAAAAGTTATTACTTTGAAGCAATTTTTCAGTGATTATGCATAAATCACAGAGATATCATTTTTATTACATATGTTTAAAACTGAAACAGAGTAATATGCTTAAAAAATATAATATTAGTGTAAACAAAAAAGAAACATTTTCATAGCACTGTATTAATAAAAAAGCTTGTTTTATTGTTTTAGACATAAATAATCGATAGCTTAATTTTAAAGTTGCATTTATGAGAGCTGCAAGATTTATATTTTTCACTGACTAAATAAAAAAATAATATATTTGTAAGAAATATAAATATGCGTGCCACATACTGAATATATTTTGAATGATAGTATTCATCTTTAATGCGGCAAAAGTGATAGGATTAACTTCATTTTTTGTTCTTTTTAATATAAGAGACTTTTTCACTCATTAGTGTAATATTCTATGAGTGGGAAATGTCAAAAACAAAAAAATAAGTGCATTAGAAGGTTAAAAACAAAATACGCACAGTCACTGATTCTTTTGTCTAAAAAAGATTGTAGTTCTATTGTGGTCTCTTAGGGAATGGGATAGTAAGCTGGCAAAAAAAGATTTTCTATTAGAATACACACTTTCCCAATCAATTTCTATTAACTCAGAGGCTATCAAAGCCTGAGAGCTTATATGCCCGCCGGTTCTGTATGTACGTACGTATGTATCTAGGTATGTATTTAGTATGTACGTACGTAACGCGATAACTCTTTATAGAAATTTTAATATTCTATTTGCTTCAAATTTTGTATATAGGTTCATTCTGATAAAGCGCTTCTCTGATTAGTTTTGGGGGTTCATTGGTTAAGAATAAAAGTGGGGAACGGGAACTAATCCTCCCTTAATTTAGATAAATGGAATTTTCATGCAGAATTATCCGATTTGCTTTAAATTTGGTATACTATACCGGTTTATTCTGATAAGGCGCTTCCCTGATTAGGTTCGGTGGTTCATTGGTTAAGTATAAAGGGCAAAATTGAGGGAGCTAATCCCCCACCCTAAAATTAACTAAATGGTTTTTGTTTGTCGATTTCTTTATTTTTCAAGGGCATTATTCTTTGAAATAAGAGTATACTATGCAATTAGTGTGAATAGCCTGTGAGCTCAGTGCCATCAGTGTAACTGGGCACATTTCTTTTTATTATATCTGAATATCGAATATTTATCTCAGACTTTAAATATTTAGTTAAACCTAGGATTACATACTGTGGTAATGCACTCCCCCATTAATTTCCCCATCCCTGTCATTTTGATGGTTTTCAAAAGTGTATTTATTTTAATTGTATCAAGAAAACGTATTGTGAAGTGAATTACTACTACGGAACTACCGAATGATTCGTCGTACGAGTCAAAAATCGATATCGAGAAATAATTAGATGTGTCAGATGCAGAAAAATATCAAATAAAAAAAAAAATAATCAAAGTATAAATCAAATTTCGAACAGTGAAAGTGAAGTTGATGATGATAATAGAATTATACGAAAAAAAGTACAGAGAATTGCAAGCGATATTGTTACATGTATTCATTATCCAAGCAAAGATGTTCTGCTTATTGCTTTCTTGATAAAGATATTTAAAACAGTTTGATTTGAGTTTAAAAGACCACATTGTCAAGATTATCGATCCGAGCAATGTACTGTTTGCACACCAGATACTTTTTTTCTTCTTAGTTGGTGTAAAAATGCATCAAAATACAGTTTTCGATTATAATAAATGTGAGCTTCAATAACATATAAAAGTTCCGTCCTCATTCTAACAGTAAAACCATTATTAAATACGTATCAAACAATCACCACTGATAGACCTACATTATCCAAATTCTTCTGTTTAAAGAAGCTATAAATGCAATAAATAATATTTTCTTTAAAAAGCATCTTGTTGTTCATCACCTGATTTCTTACGAATTATGTTTGAAGGAATACATTTAATATCATTACGGTAGAAATATGTTGTTATCTTTTCAGGTCTTTCTGTTATACTTTTTCAAGCACCTATACTGTGAAATCGTATACAACACCTATGCTGAAAAAGCACAGGTTATTTTCTCAAAGACAGCAGCTTTTAAATTTTACAGCAACTGTGTTGGCAGCCGGGGTGCCAGCACCTTTTGTTGTAAAATGAAGGTTTTTTTCCTGTACAGTGTAAACTTCAAATAAATACATTCCCCATTCAATAGAACGTAATGTGCCAAAACACTTTTGCGTGTTGTTGTAAAAGAAGCATAAATGCTATGCGTACCACTTTCCACGGAACATGTTAGGATGCATCTCAGTAATGTATATTGATTGCTATATGTTTTAAATAGTATAATTTCATAAAAAAAACTAGGATAATATACTTTGTTAATTGCTAAAAGGCGTTAAATAAAACAGTAAAATTTCCATATATGCATTGTCTACATGTTTCGTCTTAACCGAAGCCATTTTTCAAGAAATAATGAGAATATTCTCTATACACGATTTATAACGCAATAATAATGTCATAATTCAGTTATTTCACATTCTGTCTCAGATTACTCAAATTACTTTTATTAATTTTTTACTTTGATAATTATTCTCATACTCGTAGTCATGGAGTAAATCAACCAATAAATATTACCATTTAAATTAATCCATAAATATTACCCTTAAAGTTCCGTCATAATTTTAAATTTTATATAACCATTTTTATATAAAAACTATGATATCCCCCGTAAATACGGTAACGGATTTTAATTTTTGTTTACCCCGTGTACGGATTTTAATTTTTGTTTACCCCGATAAAAGAAATTTAACTATTATTAGCTACTATTTACGGTTTTAGCGAAACAGGCTGTAATTTACTACAAGAATAAACATTAATTTTGTTAGTAATACAAATGTCTTTAAAAAGGTTACAGCGTGGATTGGTAGATGTACAGAAGGCAAACAAACTAACATCCCATAAAACTTTTTGAAAACCTTGTAAATTATTGAAATAGAAACAACTTTATAAATTTTATTGCATTTAAAAACAAATGTGACAAAAATAGAAGTTAATTATGAATAAGAACGACAGATCATGGGTCAAGCATAGACTATGAAACTCGTTCCAACATATTCAGAATAATCTAACGAAACATCAGAAAGTAATAAGATGAAAAATGATGTCTGGGTCTAACAATTCAGGGGAAATGCACATTTTACCTGGCAAAAGGTGGGGTAGAAGGTTTTTTTTTAATTGTTTATAATGATGCCAACATGGAAAAACCAAGTTTTCTAACAAAATTTCTTAAGGCTAAATTTTCTGTGGCCAAAAAACAACAAAATTTTGGGACCTTTTTTTATTTTTTTTAAATATTTCGAGACCTGTTGCCGTAGCATATTATTTTTCAGTTACAATATTAAAGATGACAAAATTCTCTACAACTTTTATGCTTACAACTTTTTTATACACTGAATAGCAAGCGCAGTACGCCATTTGAAGTATAACACAATCTTTTCAATTTTCTTTAAAACCGGGAAAAACGCCGTTTTGCCCCGATTATTCAAATGTTCTCCGCGGATTTAATCGTGTATGTCGACTTCTAACAATTAATAGCAGTAAATTATCTATTATTTGCACACACATGTCTTTATTTTCATCTCAACAGACATTTTACTTTCAATAAATTTATATAAATTTAAAAGTAGGGCAGAGTGTAGAGGAATGAGACAATTTCCATATTTAAACAGCAACTTTAAGTGTATACAATGTTAACTTCAAAGCATTGTTTAAAAAAAATATTTGAATATTTAGTAACTTATTTTCACGATAGTTTCAATTAAGAAAGACTTCTTGTTTAATTTAATAATTTAATATTTTTTTTTTAATTTTTATAATGCATACATATTTTTTCAGGTATCAATGGGATAGGTATGAAAATTTGCGAAAAACATATTTTATCCACGCTACAATGGTATATTTTATTTAAAAATTATTGATAACATATGTTTTAATGCTTTAAAGATAGCAAACATTGGATTGTAGTTCCATATAAAAGGGGGGACTCAAAAAATAAATATCTTTTATGTAAAAAATACTTTTACCTCATGAAATAGCTTACAATAAAAATGACAACAGATTATTTAACTAACTAATGTTATGTATTTATCTCTTGTAAAATTTTAAAATTATGTCAATAAAATATTTGAGATCACTGGTTTCATAAAAATATTTAAAAGATTAGTTTTAAAAAATATTGTCAATATTTTTTCCACTTATATTAATAAATATAACAAGAAATTATATCATTTTAGCATGCAAAAATATATAAAACTTTTAAGATTATCGATTAATTGCTTTAAAGGTCAAACAGAAAAACTTACTTTGGTTGTTGAAAAATATAATTTGTGGAATATTCTAATCATGTAACACATACAGTATTCAAACTATATCTGTTTAATGATCTCAGTGATACCATTTATCAAATGAAATACCAATCATTTATGATTGTAGACCATATAAACATTTTTGTTTTCGGATTGATCACCTGTTTTATTCAACTCCACTTCCCCAACACAAAGTAAGGTATGCAATATGATTGCATAAGCTAAATGGAAAACTGTATTTTAATAATAATAATTTCTACAGGCTATTTAACATTTTTTTTTTCTTTTTGAGGGCACTGTTGTAGGATAATTCACATCCCGCTTCGAAGGAATATCTTTATCCTGAATAAAACAGATATCATGATCATAGATAAACGAAAGGCGAAGGAGGCGCAAATGAAGTTTTTATTTGTCGATTAATATATGTATATATATGAATTATGAATAAAAATGTCTCGATGCCGGAAAACTCAAAAAGAAAGAAAGTTAAAAAAAGAAAAGTAAAACTAAAAAGAAAAGTAAAACTAAAAAAAAAAAAAACTGTAATCAAAATAGAAAACCAAAATAACGAAAATAGAAAAGGTAAACACTAATCCTGTTAGAATTCAACGTCAGCAATTCTAAGTAAAAAAAAAAAAAAAAAAAAAAAAAAAAAAATTTAAAACCATTAAATTTCAAGTGAGAAACTGTAAAGAGAACGCTCCCATAGATTTAACTTTAGCGTTTCAGTGTCTTCGCGTGACTAGTGTAGTCTCACGCGAAAACATTTGCACGCTAATGTTAAACTTATGGGAGCATTCTTTTCAGAATTCTTGCTGGAATTTCAATATTTATTTTTTTTTCATATAATATCTGAGGTTGATATCTAACATTGTGCGTTTTTAGATTTTCGAATTTGGTTGCATTTTTTTTAATGAGAATACTTTAAATTTCAGAACGGGTTCCAAGCAGTTTTCCAAAAATGAAAGTGTCCGAATATTAGAAACAAAATATGCAACCAAACCCAAAAAAGCAACAAAAGCACAACATTATATATTGTTCTCAGATATCCCATAAAAAAAGAAAAAAAATTAAAATGCAAGCGAGATATTTGTCAAGAACGCTCCCATATGTTTAATATTACCTTGCGAATCTTCTTCGTGAGACTAATTAAGTCTCATGATTCATATAACTGCGACTAACGCCTCAATACTAGAACAATCGTAAAATCTTAAAAAATGAAATCTGTATATACGGAATCCGGTCTTTAAAGAAAAAAATATATTTTTTCAAGAGAGAGAATATGAACAATTATACCTGCTAAGATGGAAACCTGTTTAAAGCGGGATAATTTCGGTTCCTTTCGGTTCGGTTTTCAAGGTTTTAATGAATCAATATTTGGCTGATTACGTAGTTCACATTACGTATTTAATGATTACACACCTAAAATTTTCAAAATCCGGCTATTAGAGATTTATTAAAATTCTCGTGGTAAATTTTCTTTTTAAGCGGGGGGGGGGGGGGGGGCAAAATCTATGTTTGCCACGCGCTAGTTTTGGCCCTGAAACACATAATTTACTGATAACAATATATAGAAGTTCACATACACGATTAAATCCGGTTGAAACATTTGAATAATCGGGGCAGAACTAAGTTTTTCACGGTTTTAAAGAAAATTGAAAAAATTGTCCTACTTTTGAAATGGCGTACTGCTATTGAGTGTATAAAAAAGTTGCAAATATGAAAGTTGTAGAGAATTTTGTCTTCTTTAATATTGTATCTGACAAATAGTATGCTACGGCAACAAGTCTCGAGGTATTTCAAAAAAATAAAAAACGATCCCAAAATTTTGTTTCTTTTTAGCCACAGAAAATTTAGCCTTAAGAAATTTTGTTAGAAAACTTGGTTTATCCATGTTGGCATCATTATAAACAATTCAGAAAAAGAATCTTCTACCCGACCTATTGCAAGCTAACCGCCTTTTTTTGGTACGTTTCCCCTGTACTATAATGTCAGACGAACGTCTTTTTACAGACTTTTTCCCCTACATATAATGCCTACACAATGCTAGCGCCATTGCGTAGGGGAAAAAAGCGTGCAAAAAGACGTTCGCCTGACATTAGCCTTAGCAAGCATTTTAGAAAACGTATAACAAATTTAAAAAATCAATTTCACCAATTACCACCAAATAGTGATAAAAATATGTTAAATCTTTTCTAAAACCCTGTATATGATTAATAAATTGGCATATATACTAAATAGAATGCTAAATTTTACTTTAGTTTGGAAACGCATAGCAGAGTTGAAAATTTCCCTTCAGAAATTTCCGTGAATAAACGGAAATGTACTTGAGATCTTTTGTACAGCCCTGTATATGATATATAGAGCTTATACACATGAAGTAATACGCAAAAAATTAGACAAATTTCAAACGTATACCACAACTGAAAAATGAACTTCTAGCAATCATTGCTCATACACAGTACTGTTACTGAATACTTTTCTGTGTCCCCTGTAAATGAACGATAAAGGCTATGTACGCTGTATTCTACAGCATCATGTAATGCATCACCGTGAGGTATGTCAATGCGTTCGTAATAGAGCAACATCATGAAAACTCATTGCAAACGACTTTTCCCCATACACCACAATGCTCGGAAACCTTTTGTGCGGTGTCCCTGTAAACAAAATTTAAATGCGTATATATATATATATATATATATATATATATATATATATGGTATATCTCAATAACACATATCAATACCATTACAATATGCGTATATATAAGTAAGTTAGAGCACGGACAGACGACAGACAGACAGACAAACATAATTCATAACCACTTTTCAATTACGTTGGTAAGTGTTATAAAGGATAAATAAAAATAAAGAATATAAAATAAAAAAAAATAATAATAAACGAGAAGTGTAAAATAATCTCGGTTGTTAACTTTAAATAAAAAATATATTGGCATTAAAATGTCTAATTAAATATCGCTTACAAAGACAAAACATACCTCGCAGTTTGACAGTAAACGGTTTAAAATTAAATTACCTCTATTCGCCGTTCAAAAATCTTTTATCTTTCGCATTTTAAACTACTGTATAAAACTATTAAGAGAAAAAATAGTTTCTTAAATGCTTTTTAAAACTATGGAATTTTGCAGTAGGTACTTCATATATATGTATATATTTTTTTTCTATACGTACAAAATCTTTAAATGAAAACTCATGATGCAGAACAAAGGAGGAGACCACACTGAATTTAACTTCGGTTGAAAAAAAAAGTTATACTACTGCAAAGGAGTAAGTTCATTCTCTCATGAATAACCAATGCTTTTGTTCAAAAGTCTCTCACCTGTTACTTTTTTTTTTCTCGAAAATAAGAGCTTAAGATTTATAATGCATTTAAAAAGTAAATAGATGTACATATGAATAATTTATGCTTAGATAGAAAGAGCTTAGATAGAAGTGAAATTCATATCAGTTCATTTTCGTGTAAAAAATTTACATTTAAAAATTGGAATGATGTTCAAGAAAAATGAAAATTTTCCATATTTTAATAACGTTTATTTAAGATATATATATATATATATACATACATACATAATTAATATTTTGTGTTTATTTTAATGCGAGTATACAAATAACTAATTACATTTTATTTCTATATTTAAACAGAAAAACACACACACACGCACACACATATATATATGTGTGTGTGTGTACATAGATAATTAAAATGGACAAAGTGAAATTGAACAGCTAAACTAAGCTATATTAATTACCAAGAAAAAGTTACCTTTAACTTTATAAAGAGAGTACCATTAAAAATGCCAGAATAACAAGGTTGTAAGACTAAACTAAAAATAACATATTTAACAACATGCGCATTTTCAGCAGTGCTATTAGAATGCTGAAATAATAAAGATGAAATCACAGATGTATGAACAAATGGTAAAATTCTAAAGATGAACAAGATATGAACATAGGAAACCAGTATGTAAAATAAGAAACTATGAATAACCCACAGAATCATCAGAGGTGCGTTATCAGAGTAAAGATGCGTTATTTCACCCAATTTTGTCCCAATTAAGCCAAAAATGACAAAATTTAGCACCTAATAGCGCATCATAAAGGAAAATAAAATAAAATACTAAGAGAGTTTAAAGAAAGATACACCTCACACAGGATATTAAAAATTATAAGATCACAATACCTCAATTACATATACAAGGTTCCAAACCATCATAAAGTTGACTCACAATGTTAAAACATGTGAGGATGCGAACAGATTTAGGACTATTAGAACATGTGGGCAGAAGTTGCTGAGCACGCGAAAATTGCTACCATATAATTTTCCTTTTTCACACCGGCTGGCACACCAGCTTGAACATAATCATGAATGAAAACATGACAGCATATTCGCAAAGTGTCCATAGCACAGTGGTAAAGCGTTCATTTTCCATGCAGAAGACTGTGCTTTCTAATATGTCAGGCGGAACTTTATAATTTTGATTTTTATTATTATTACAATTTTTTTTTAGATGGATTTAATTTTTTAAAAAATTCCCTTTTTTGGCCATTTTAAAGGCTTATTTTATTTTTTTGCGCAAGAATAATTTTTAAAATCTCTTTTTTTCAGACAGAGAAAATCTGGAATTTGAATCTCAAATCAATATATTTGTTTGCTACTGCCATCTACTGGCCATTTTTTTAAATAATAGACTTCTATGGGCAACTTTTTTCAATTTACCATTATAAGAATTATTCAGAAATTCAAAAGTTTTTTCTTTTTATTTCAAATTTTAATAAATGTTAACATCCTTTTTGGCGCCATCTAGTGAGTGCTTGGAAAGTCAAAGAATGAATATGAATTTGTGCTGAATTATTTGAGCATTTTAAATATATTAATATTTGGAAATTTTTCCAGAGATAAACATTCGCCTTGAATACAATATTTCAAATGAAAATCAAATTTCAAATTATTTTTTGCTTAAAAGGCGCAAAGACCAACTTAGTGAAAAAGGTTCCATGCCGGGAACCGAACCCGGGTCATCAGTATAGCGAACTGACGTTCTACCGCTAAACCACATGGAACGATACCCAGCCTGGAACTTCTCACTATTACAAGTTGGCAGGCTACAAACGCAGCACAAGATGGAATATTTTCCGTGAGCCACCAACATGGGGCAAAAATAATTTGAAATTTGATTTTCATTTGAAATATTGTATTCAAGGCGAATGTTTATCTCTGGAAAAATTTTCAAATATTAATATAGATTCATTCGATGCTGGATTTAATTAAGTGTCTGTGTTTGCCCCATGTTGGTGGCTCACGGAAAATATTCCATCTTTTGCTGAGTTTGTAGCCTGCCAACTTGTAATAGTGAGAAGTTCCAGGCTGGGTATCGTTCCATGTGGTTTAGCGGTAGAACGTCACTGCGCTATACTGATGACCCGGGTTCGATTCCCGGCATGGAACCTTTTTCACTAAGTTGGTCTTTGCGCCTTTTAAGCAAAAAATAATTTGAAATTTGATTTTCATTTGAAATATTGTATTCAAGGCGAATGTTTATCTCTGGAAAAATTTCCAAATATTAATATAGATTCATTCGATGCTGGATTTAATTAAGTGTCTGTGTTTGCCCCATGTTGGTGGCTCACGGAAAATATTCCATCTTTTGCTGCGTTTGTAGCCTGCCAACTTGTAATAGTGAGAAGTTCCAGGCTGGGTATCGTTCCATGTGGTTCAGCGGTAGAACGTCAGTGCGCTATACTGATGACCCGGGTTCGATTCCCGGCATGGAACCTTTTTCACTAAGTTGGTCTTTGCGCCTTTTAAGCAAAAAATAATTTGAAATTTGATTTTCATTTGAAACATTTTAAATATTTTTAAAAAACTTTTTTGCTTTTAAAAATTTATATATTTTATTTATACCTGCGCTAAATATTTGAAATTGTTGAATTTAAAAATATTCGGATTTTTTAATTTTATTTAAATATTTTTTCTTGAATATTTTTAATTTGATTTAAAAATATTTTTCTAATTATTTTAAAATTAAATGTAACGGTGCTGTCATTTATGTAAGGATTTAATGCTTATAAATTAACAATTTTGATTTTGTAGTTTAAGGATAACGTGTTTTAAAAGAGATATTAAACGAAACCCTCTGCGCAATCTGCGAGCACACTTACCTACTTTTTTTTTTACATTGCTTAGCCTAATTATGTTGCCATTAATATTTTCTTACTATTAGTAATTCGAATAACCACCTTAAAGTGAAAGTTATTAAACTCCGAAATTATATTATTGAATGAATAGGCCCTGAAACTGGCATATTCTGGAAAGTTTTGTGCGTTTATAAAAGTTCTCTAAAGATATCATTATAAAAGTGTTATTCCTTATATATATAGGCTATCAATGATTGGAATTCATACATTAGAAATGTGTAATCGCAGTACCTTGATTTCCTTATTTTTTGAAAAACAAAATCCGTAAAGTTATCTAGATTTTACGAGTGGATCCGTGCGGCAATTTCGCGCTGCAAAATTTGAGATTATTTACTGGTACTTTTCTTCATTAATTTTTACTTGACTGCTAGATTTAAATAAACAACGCGTTTTAGCAAAAAGTGAGTGTATTATGTCAAAAGACTGTTGAAAAACATTTCATATGACCTCTGATTCATCTTTTTGTGCTTTGTACGTGCATGTAAAAGGGATGTTGACAGTAATATATATGATAATTGATGTAACTATATAAAAATATTAAGAAAAATACTTGCAAAATATACATCAGAATTTCAATATTACAATTTATTTCACACAATAAAAAAATAATTATCGTTAACAAGAATTTGTCTATCTCCCAACACCCCATGTTGGGTAATCGTTCCATGTGGTTTAGTCGATAGAATGTCACTGCGCTATACTGATGGCCCGAGTTTGAGTCCCGGCATCGAATCTTTTTTACTAGGTTGGCCTTTGCGCCTTTTAAACAACTAATTTGAAATTTGATTTTCATTTGAAATATTGTATGCAAGGCGAATATTTCTCTCTGGAAAATTTTTCCAAATATGAATACATATTCAGTCGATGCTGGATTTAATTAAGAGTCTGTGTTTGCTCCATGTCGGTGGCTCACGGAAAATATTCCATCTTGTGCTACGTTTGCAGCCTTGCCAACCTGTAACAGTGATAAATTCCAGGCTGGGTATCGTTCCATGTAGTTTAGTCGGTAGAACGTCAGTGCGCTATACTGATGGCCCGGGTTCAAGTCCCGGCATGGAATCTTTTTCACTAGGTTAGACTTTGCACCTTTTAAGCAATTAATTTGAATTTGATTTTCATTTCAAAGAGAAGGGATTTGGAGATGAGAGACAAACAGATACATAGTGGAATTCTGTTCTGAGGAGTAGTAATATTCCCCCCCAAAACTAAACGACTAATTTATAGTGGAATCGTGAAAAGCATTTTACTGTATGGTTAGGAGGCATGGATCTTAAATCTCTCCTTAAAAAAGAAACTCCTTTTTTCCAAATCGAACTTGTGGTGAAGATCAGCAAGAACATCAATACTGGTTAATTGAAGAATACTTGAGAATATGGAAGTCAAAAAGGATATTGTATAGACAATCAAACATGACAATCTTAGATGGGCGTGTTCGCATAATTAAAGACTAGTGACTACCAAGTACCATTTTAATCTGGAGTCCGAAAGAAAGATGAAGATGGGACAGAACAAGTATGACTCTAAAATTGTGATTGAAGAGTCACTGAAGGATTAGAAATTAAGTGGTGTTATTGCCTTGGACATGAAGAAATGAAAAAAAAATCTCTCAAAAATACTTTTATTGATCGAGAAATCTCATTGCTAAGTGGAAATTCGTGCTGAAATAAACCAACGCAATATAACACTTGAATTTAACTTATAATAAATAGGAGAGACTGGGGATGTTTGACCCACTTTTCACTAAATTGGTCGTCATTTGTATGTGACGCACAATAGCATCTCAGTCTGCCACATATAAATAGCTTATTGCGTATTCTATATTTCTACAGCGTCAAAATTTTGAAAAGGTTCTAAATATTTTTAAAATAATTTTTTGATAATTTCCCCTAGCTTTGTGCACAGAGTCAAACCTCACCGTTTCAGGAAGGTTTGAAACACTGTAAATGATAGCGAACACACGAAATAAAAATGCATATTACCACTAGAAATTTAATTTAATGAAATGCAATATTTCAAATGAAAATGAAATTTCAAATTAATTTCTTAAAAGTCGCAGCGTCTGGCCTTTACGTCTTTTCACTATAGTGAAAAAGATTACATGCCGGAACACGGACCCGGGCCATCAGTATAGCGCAGTGACATTCTACCGACTAAACCACATGGAACTTCTCACTATTACAGGTTGGCAAGGCTACGAACGCAGCATGGAATATTTTCCGTGAGCCACCGACATGGAGCAAACAAGAAACTTAATTAAATCCAGCATCGATTGAAACTATATTAATACTTGGAATGTATTATTCCAAGTATTAATATAATGAAATGCGACTTATTTCTGTTTGGTATTTATTTATTTTTTCCCTAAATAAAACTTTGGAACGAATAATATTTCTTTGTTATTTCCAGTAGGTGAAGCTGATGAGTTGGTTATATATCACAATTATTTTTACAAATGAATGAATATTTTTATAATCATAGAATTTAAATATTATTTTTAAAGCTATTCTTTCTAAACTACTACTGATGACTCGGTGTGGTAGTTTAAGGATATTCTCAGAACAATCTAACGCAATATGTCTAACGCAAGCTGTGATATATATATATAGAGAGAAAGAGTTAGTCAAAAAAAAAAAAAAAAAAAAGAACGCCCCATATGTTTAAATCACCAAAATGTGTTGAGAAAAACAGAAATAGCCATTCGACTGGAACGTATGCCTTTTTCCCTTTATGTTAATAAAAATGTAACGCTTAATGGGTCGTCCTCATAGTAAAATTGCACCAAAGTCTGTAATTTTTATTAAGAATGCTTATTTTTGTCACCATGTTTAGATTTTAAGATAAATATTTCCCGATGATATCAAGAGGGAAGTCATAAGTAGTTTTGAAATAATGAAGGATCAAAGCTTGGAAATCCTAATGTTAAATTCATTTGTCATGTTAGCCAGAGTTTGTATGATCATGATAGTGTATATATTTTATGAAAATATTTAAGAATCTTTTACAAGTTATAAATTAAAACACACTTCTTATCTTACAAATACACTTAGCAACATTTTTACTTTTAATTGTAAATTCCCAGCAAATGCATGTGATTTGTGAACTTTAAGTTTTGTTGCTAAAGGATATGCATCGAATTTTAGGTTACGGATTGTACGTTATTTTTGTTTATTCATGCGTATATTGATTAGATTATATTTAAATATATTTCGGTATTTAAATATATTGAAAGTTAAAGAAACCGAGTATAAAATATACATTTAAATGTAACTTATTTTATGCAGACTTAAGTACTTATAACGATGTTAAGTCCTCATGAGGTATAATATTCTAAGGGTAGCAGTGAGACAATCTTTCGATGTCTAATTCAAGATCTATTGAACATGACTAGATTATATAAAATTTGGACATTGATCAGTCAAACAAGTTTCAGTATACGTGTCTGTAATATTTGAATGTGTAAGTTAAATGCTCTATCACCTATTTTAATGTTTTACATTATACATTAGACTTTAAACTTAAGCAGTAACAATAAGAAATTATTCACGTACTCAACATCTAACAAACAGTTATCTTTGCTGAAAGAAATATTTTCTACAGAATATATTAGATTTAAATATACATAAAAACTTAAAAATATTAAAATTTAACGAAACTGGGTATAACATACGCTGCAAATTCTCAAACATAAAAATAAACACAATTAGAGTACTTCTTGTCACCTAATTAACAACACATTAATGTGCTGTGAATTAGAAAACTTCATATACAAAATATTTTGTGTGTTGTGATTGTGTTCTTAAAATGTTGCAAAAGTGTTGCTATCTAGAAATGTGTTCTTAATATGTTTCAAAATTATTGCTATCTAAAAATGTGCTCTAAAAGTATTGTTTTTAATTGTGTTGAAATCGTATTGTAAAAAATGTTGATGAAAATATTTTCTTACAATAGTGTTGTACTGCACAACACTTTGTCACCAAATTAATAACACATTGTGAACACCACACGGTTTAGAATACTATAAAACAACACATGTAAAGCACTTTACTTTCAAAACACTTTCTACATAGTGCCTTTAAAATAACACACACACACTTAAAACATACTATTTACTAAACATTTATAACACAATTTTTAAAATGAATGTTTTGAAGACACATTTTCGTTTCTTGTAATTTTTAACAACACTTTTTGCCCAATCTTTTTATTTGGCACAAAACATTCGTAACACATTCACCACACAATCGAAAATGATTTTAGTTAGAAGTGTTAATTATTATGTTTAGTTAGTGTTGCGAAAGTGTTTCACAAATTTGCAGTATATCCATTTAACTGTAACTTATTTTCTACAGACTTAAGTACTAATAACAATGTTAAGTCTTCATAAAATATAATGTTCCAAAGTTCCCTGTTTAGTACATTATACTTCGATTCGCTCCATAATAATTAATTATATTACTTATGAACACTATTTTAAATCGATATTCTTATCACCTTAATGAGTTAGTATTTGAATAACTTACATTCTGACAACTTACATTCTGGCATTGATGACTTATTAAAGTTCTCTCAGCAGTTGCACTTTCATTAAGGGTAGCAGTGAGACTATCTTCTGATGTCTAATTCAAGGTCTATTGAACATGACTAGCTTATATTAAATTTTGGCATTGGTCAGTAGAACAAGTTTCAGTATACTTATCTGCCATATGAGAATATACAGATTAAACGCTCTATCACCTATGTTACTGTTTTACGTTAGACTTTAAATTTAATCAAATTTTAAATTTAATATTAGACTTTAAATTTAATTAGTACCAATAACAAATTACTCACGTACTCAGTAGCTAACAAACAGTTAATTTCGCCAAAAGAAATAATTTCTGCAGAATATATTCTCGTGTGTAGTTCTTTGCATATTTTATTTAAAACATTACATCTTATTTTCACTTTTTATTTTTATTTAATATTTTTTTTTAAACGTACAAACACTGTCTCTTCCTTCGTGTGTCTGTATCTACATATTTAATTATACATTTATACGCATATAATACAATACACATTTTTCTTAGCTGTTGAAATATTTAATACTTTAAATTAGGTATTTGAATTCTTCCTTATGAAATATATATATATTTCATATATATTTATTTTTCATTTAAATTTTATACCACATTTCCTAACTTAAGTGCTTTTATAAGCAATTAATTAAGATAGCTAAAATACTATTACTATAAATATCCATTACAGCCTTAGGAAAATGAGTAAATAATAATACTTTTATGGAGAAAATATATGAACTTAAAAATTATTTTTTAATACTTCAGAAAACAACTTTCTTACTAAATATAAAGTAATTTATTTAATTGTTTTTAATTTCTCATTTAGAGTAAATAAATTTACATCTTTGAGTCTTTTATTTTTCATTAAAATTTTTTATCACTTTCCTAATTTAAGTGCTCTCACATGCAATTAATTAAAACAGATTAAATACTTTTGCTATAAACGCATCCATTACAGTCTTAAGAGTATGAGTAAATAATAAGACTTTTAAAATGAAAGTATATTTTAAAGTATATTCACATAAAAATAATTTATTAATACTTCAGAAAACAACTTTCTTACAAAATATATTGTAATTTATTTAATTGTTTTTAAATTCGCATTTAGAGTAAATAAATTTACACTTTTGTGTCTTTTATTTTTTATTTCTATTTTACCTCACTATCCTAATTTAAGTGCTTTCACAAGAAATTAATTAAGATAGCTAAAGTACTATTAATATAAATATCCATTACAGTCTTAGGAGAATGAGTAAATAATAAGACTTTTAAAGAGAAAATATATTCACATAAAAATAATTTATTAATATTTCAGAAAACAGCTTTCTTACTCAGTAAAATGTAATTTAATTAATTGTTTTTAAATTGGAATTTAGAGTAAATAAATTTAAACTTTTGTGTCTTTTATTTTTCATTTCTATTTTATATCACTCTCCTAACTTTGCTTTCACAAGTAATTAATTAAGATAGCTAAAATACTATTACTATAAATGTCCATTACAGTCTTAGGGAAATGAGTAAATAATAAGACTTTTAAAGAGAAAGTATATTCACATAAAAATAATTTATTAACACTTCAGAAAACAACTTTCTTACTAATTATAAAATACGCTGCTATAATAGCATAGTTTCTATTCTGTACATTAAAACAAGCATCGTTGACTTTTGTTAGATAAGTAAAAGGTGTCAGTATTATACGTTGATAAACAAACCTTCCACGTTAAAATCGAAATCTACTGCAGCTTTTCCGAGTTAAATTGCGGACTTCAGAGATAAGAATCGATAAAATAAACGTATAGTAGCTTAGTTTTCTGCGAAAGGAATTCCTTGCATGTTGTCGTTTTCTTTTCTACAATTCTTTTTACGAAACATGTATTTATTTTTATAATAAAATATATTTCTTGTCAATGAAACTGATATATAAATTGATTTACAAATTTTTTACTTTAATAAAACTTAAATGTGTCGTAATTAACAGATTATTAGATGAATGTAAAAGAAAATTCCTTTTTTAATTTATAAAATATTTTACAAGTAACTTTTTTCCATACACAAAGTTAACAGAATATATTATTTTTCAATTTTACAAGATTGGCAATTTCTCAATTAAATTGAGAAATTTTATTAAATTATCCTTCTATTAAATGGCATCATCTAAGCGTAACATTACAGTCTTATATAGGGCATTCTCACAATCTTTTGACATTCGGGAATAAAAATCTGGTCAAATTAAACTTGCTAAAACAACGTTTTAATTTGATAGACGAATGCCTTAATGATTCAAAATAAACAAATATGGTCAGCAGCAAAAAAAAAAAAAAAAAAAAAAAAAAAAAATTAATTTAACTGAGGTTTAAGTTAAACTTGCCAGTTTAATTATCCTTACCATTTTACCACTATAACTTTCTATTTTCTTCTAAATTTTTACTTATAATGAATTTGCATAGTACCCACAGGATTCAAATAAGAAATAATAACAATGTAGTATTTTTATTACAAAATTTTGGTATAACATTGTCTTTAAGGGGTGTTAAAGAAGGGGAGGTAAGGTAAAAAAAAGGAAGGTATAGGAAAAAAGGGACGGTAAGGGAAAAAAGGCATGGTAAGGATGGGACGGTAACGGAAATTACCACCTAATTTTAGGCAAATCATGTTCTGACTAAGTGATAGCCACAATGTTCATTGATTTTTACCCGACTGAAAAGAAGGCTTATGTGTTTCACGCGTATCTGTGTATGTGGATTTCTTCATACCCTCGAAACATCCCAACGGCTGGATGGATTTTAATGAATGAGGTCTCTATCAATTCCTCTTAACGGCCCGATGGTTATAGGCTGGGTTTTGTTTTTATAAATTAAAAATGGCGTCAGAGACGAAAAAAATTTACGCACCCTATTGAGTGGCATATCATTGGATATGTCTTTCAAAATAGATGACAAGACGATGATAATCGATAATAGACGATAATAGACAAGACGATGTTTCATTGACTATTTTACAGTCAGAATCTCCGTTAAAATATTATACAACCTGGAAGATGTGTACGTAGGATCTGTAGATTTACTGCAACTCTAACCATCATAGACATCTATAGACCTCATCAAAACAGTGTTTATAGATAAGAACTAACAATTAAACACATCTTAAAAGTCATCATCAATAAAAAGTAAATAAAAAAATAGGTAAGTAATATAAAAAAATATTTTAAGTCAATTAATATTGAGGTCAAAAAGAGAATTTTTTTTCTCTCATTCTTCTTTCCTCTTGAGTTGCGCTTAAAATGCCTTGATCAAGAAGAGGGCTCTCTCGGTCTTAAAATACATTGATCAAGAAGAGGGCTCTCGATTATTGAAAATTAATTAATTTAATTTAATTAATGAATTAATATTTGAAAAAAAAAGATTAACGTCAAGTACCATCCTCTACAAGTTTTAAAAAATTATTTGAGCTTGATTGGATAAATAATAAGTATTTTATTAACGATTGAAAATTTAAACAAGATACTGGGTGTCCGGTCTCAATGGTGTCCAATGGTTAATTCGTAAACCGTTAGTCATAGACATATAGTTCCAATTACAAAAATGTTTAAAATGAGGTAAAGAAGTATTTTTAAAGCGATTTGGGTCAAGAAAAACATTTATTTAAAAATTACGAATTTTAAATTTGTACACGGTACCCCGGTCCTATAAGTGATATTTAGTAAACTTTTCCAATTCCTCTAACAAGTACGACAAAAAAAAGGTCCCATTCATCTAACACTAAAATTGACCGAGTTATGACATTTTCAATTTTATGACTTAAACCGCTTATGTGTAACTGAAAACAGATGAGTTGGACCAAGCTTTCAGGGGTCGTACGCGAAGGGCTTAAAGTATTATAAAGGGCGTCCACTCCAAACGATGTTCAATGGCTAATTCCTAAACCGTTAGTCAAAGACATATAGTTCCAATTACAAAAAGGTTTTAAATAATATAAAGAAGCATTTTTAAAGCGATTTAACAGAAGGTGCTTCTCCCGTATAAATATTACGGTAGTGTTAATTTTTAGTAATTAACTTTTAGATTGGTTAAAATAATTGAAGAAATGAATTTCAAAACTCGCCTTATCGAGAAAATCAAATTTTGGGAAATCGCGTAAAACCTTTAAATGCGCCCATTGGTATTCATTGAAAATTTGGAGATTGTAGTGTTTGATCGGTGCAGTTATACCAATAGAATAGATTGATAGAGAAACACGATATTTTAAATTTCGGATAAGGTCAGTTTCGAAATTGACGTCCTCAATAATTTAATATATGTTTTGATTTAACAATATTTTTCCCCTAATTTTTAATTAAAAAATAATTTAAAAAATAACTGATGTAATGAATATTTACTGAAGGGAGAGACAGTGGAATTTTAAGAAGGGGTAATGTAAAAAAAATAATAATTATTATTATTTTTATCGTTACAATAAAACGACAAATGGAACAAAATCTTAAAAAAAGAAAAGTTAATTAAAAAGAGAGAATGTGGGAGGTTATATGATGTCCGACCTTTAATGGATAAATCTGTGCTCTATTAGAACAAAATATTAAAATATTGTAACAATATTATTATGTTTATTTAAATCATTGAAGCAATCGCCCAGGTTGAATAATATAATTCAAATAATTGATGTTTATTGTAAAAGAAAATAAAAGTGGTAGGAGGATCATTTTCAAAAATGGACATATTAATTTCTTTAACATATTCAGAGCAGCCATTCAAAAGATATGTATAAAAATATGGGCATACAAAAAAAAAAAAAAAAAAAAAAAAAAAAAAAAAAAAAACATTAAGATGGTACAAACAAATTACTTACAAATTGAGCTTTCTTGTGTCTGTGCTTGGGGCGGGAAGGATGACGGGGGGGGGGGGGGGGGGGAGAGAGATGTAACAAAATTTGGAGCGGAGATTTCAGGGGGAATTGATACGGCTGTTTAGTGTTCATTACTACAACAGATATTGCTGCATAAAAAAAATGTAGTTTTCAGGATTATAAACTTTGTGTGTATGAGAGCCAGTGAGGGAAAAGTGTAAATTGCAATTTCAGGTGGAATTTAGATTATGGATTACTTATTAATTATTGCAGCAATAAAGAAGACGGACCTTTTTTTCCCAAGTGTTACAGCGTGATAATTTATTGCACATCTGTAGATTTTCGTTTTTTTTTTTAACACTTCATCTAAATTAATCGGCCCCTTAAATTTATACTTCCCCACTTTTTGCTTCACCTGCACGCAAAGTTAAAAATCTATAGAGGTTTATATTTATATATTTTTACTATTCTACTCTATTTGTCTTATTAAATAATGCATCTTCTAAAACTCCACGCCCGTTAAAAATTTTATTTCCTATTGTCTTAATTACAACACTTAATTATTACAGCATAAAGAGGTAATAATTTTAAAAATTATTAAATTTAAAATCATTAAAAAAAGATTCAAATTTATAATTTATATAAGCAATTATAGATTTCAATTATAATTTTATTTAAGTATAAATTACTGATTAAATTAAAAATATATAGACGTACTCTTAAATTAAAAAATATAAAAAAGTATATTAAATTTAAAATTATTAAAATTAATAACTTTATTAAAATGTTAGGAAAATTTTCTACTTTGTCTTTGTAGTTAGCCGTTACTTTATAGTTATAGTATGTTACTAATCATATCAATCCTCCCTAAAATTTATACCCCCCACCCCCAACTTTTGCTCGGCCAATACATGCTGTCTAAAATTATGTATGTATTTTTTCCTATATTTTATTTTATTATGCAAGAAATAACTACCAATCTACCACATCAACGCCCCTAAAAATTCTACTCTCTCTTCCCCCAACTCACGCGAAAACACCCGTTCGCTATTGTTAATCCCATGGAAGTATTTTTTTTAAGATAGCTCGTCGCAGAATATCCCCCCCCCCCTTCTGTTGTAGATGATACAAATTACCTTTTTTTTTGTTGTTCGAGCGTGGAGGCGACATTTACACATTAAAAGTTCAAATAACGCAAGTTAATATTTAGAATAGATTAATTGGATATATATAAAAAAAAAAAAAAAAAAAAAAAAAAAAAAAAAATCCAAATAGAAAACTAATTTAATATAATTCTATTAATTCTAAGAAAGTTTAGTTTTTCTAATTCTCCTGGTCCTCATACGAATCACTTTTTTTTTTTATCGAAACTCTATCCTCTGATGACTTTCGTCAAGCACGATTCCCGCCAAGCTTTGTCACTTTGATGCTGAAAATCTGACCAATCAAATTACGAGATACAGTATAAATGACAAAATGTGGTTGGAAAAAAAATATTTTGTTTTAATATGTGAGAATGAACAAAAATCTCAAAATATATTTGTAACGATAATTTACTATCAATGTTTAATGTTAAATTTTATATCTGATGATTATTTTTATTTCTAGTAAATTTGTGACTGACCCCTATTTTGCAGCAAAAAAGATACTCCAACTTTAAACATCTATTACTCGGTCAGTTTTAATCGCAGAGGAATGGGATTTTTTTTGTCTTACTTGTCAGTGAAATGGGATATTTTTACTAAATATCAATTATAGGACCTGGGGACCGTATAAAAATTTAAATTTCTTAATTTTTAAAAAAATGTTTTTCTTGACCCAAATCGCTTTAAAAATACTTCTTTACCTCATTTGAAACATTTTTGCAATTAGAACTATATGACTATGACTAACGGTTTAGGAATTAGCCATTGGACACCGTTGAGACCGGACACCCTGTATAGTACTTCAATTAAAGAAGGCTGTAGTTACCCAGAAAATAGAAAAACCACTACTGCAGAAATGAATGATTTTAATTGCAAACTGTTTTAGATATTATATCTATAAGGAAATAATTTTAATTCCAAAATCATTGTTACAAATAACATGAAGTTTAATATCTGTCAAACATTTAAATAGAGAATTTTGTCAAAATCAGCTATTGCTATGAAAAACAGAAAGTTACTTCACATTTTAGTATATGTACACTGTGAAACTCAAATCCAAGCATACCATTTAACTGCAAATAAAATAAAAATTTTGAATCTAAAACTTTAATTTGAAAACTTGGAATATACTATTTCAATATATTTTTTAACTTAATTTATAAAAATTATAAAAAAAAAAAAATTGATGAAAGTTGACACTTGTATGGAATTGCCCAATAATAGAAAATATAAAGTATAAATTCAAACGAAATTGTTTAAAAATTCGAAAAAAAAAATTTCAGAATACATCTCAGATCTTAAATATGCATATTCTATGCATAATACATGTATATTGCAGTATGTGCGAATTATATTGTATATGTGTATATTGCGTTTATGTTTTGTTAGGATCTCTTTAACTACCACATCCAGCCACTAATAATGGTTTAAGAAGGGCAGGTTTAAAAATGATATTTAATTTCAATAGTAATTAAAACTCATTGATTTGTAAAATTCTGGATGGGAAATATTAATATGTTGATAATCATTATCGTTAACCTGTGGCCAGATCAAAAAAATATATTTCATACCAATTATTCTATTCAGGGAAAGAGATTAAATGAATACCGTGCAAATATATGTTACTTTTGCTTAAATAAAATTTTGGTGAGGACATCCTTCAATATTAAATACGGGGAAAATTTTATACTGCTAATTAAGCGTAAACTAACAGAGTAAAAAATTTCCAAGCCGGGAATCGAACCCGGATCCCTGGAATAGCGCTCTAATGCTCTGCCATTCAGCTACGAGGGCGATACCCATCTTAGCATCTCTCACTGTTGAATGTTGGTAAGGCTGCAACTGCAGCACAAGATAAAATAGTCTTCATGAGCATACAACCTTACGGCAAACATGAGACGAAATAAAGTCCATCATATTCATGACCAGCATAGGTGAGCACATATACGTATAACCATTATATTTATATGTGTTCACCTGTGCTGGGCTTCATTTCGTTTCATGTTTGCCGCAAGGTCGTGCGCTCATGAAGACGATTCCATCTTGTGCTGCAGTTGCAGCCTTAACAACATTTAACAGTGAGAGATACCAAGATGGGTATCGTCCTCGTAGCTGAATGGTAGAGTTTTGGATCGCTATTCCAGATATTCAGGTTCGATTCCCGGCTTGGAAACTTTTCACTCTGTTGGTTTACGCTTAGTTAGCAATGGGGAAAATTTTACGTATTTAATATTCAATATTTTCGAGCGTAATTTCACTGCTGAAAATTAATCGCAAAATTAATTAAAAATTATATTTATTTGGGAACAGTATCTTCAGATTTACTGAATGAAAGTTCTCTTAAGGTCGGCCAAATCATGTTTAAGTGGGGTCATTTGGCCCATTTTATAGACTTCAGGGTATAATTTAAAAGAAAATCATTTATTGCCTTTTCAGAATTCTGACATCTTAAATGGAAATAACGTAAAATACGCTTTTTATATGAGACAGCTTGAGTTCAAATCGTATTCCAAACACAAATTATAAAAACTTTAGTAATAAATGGATCAACTGTCTCCAGTCCCCAACTTTCTCTGTATATATAATACAGGGTGTCTATAAAAGAACGTCCTAGTTTCAATGGTATATTACAACAGTTTAGTTTCGACTATTTACAATAAATGATACTTCAAATTGAAGGTAAACTAACCTAGTTTTTCTTACAAATGTTCGATAGGTGCACCATTAGTTACACGGCACAGATCCAACCCAAAGTCCAATTCCCCCACACTTCGGTTGCCAAGTCCGGAGTAATGGAAGCAATATCTTCTTCAGTTATATGTCCCAACTGTGGCAAATCACTAGGTAGTGGCAGAACGTAGACACGATCTTTTATAAAGCCCCAAAGGAAAACATCGCAGGACTCTAACGGCTTTTAAATCTTCAGTCCAGCAATAACGCTTTATGCTCAAGGGTCGCCATTTTGCATATATGGCACTGCAAGCTAGTCAATAACAAAGCACTACTCGCATATGCGCTTATCTAAAACTAGTCCAGTCAAATTAGGTTTTTTCTGGACATAATTATGAGAGTTTTGAAACTTGGTAATATTGTTTGGAAGGGTCTACTAATGAATATACTAAAAGTCCTGATGGATGGGGGGTGAGCGCGAAGGGGAGGGGGTAAAAGAAGGTACAATTTTTCGGTTTTTTGTTAATATCTCATAATCTATAAGTCCTACGAAAAAATTTCTAGTGCAAAAGTTAAAGAGAATTAAATTCTCTACAAAATAGATGCGATACGTTTTTCTCTAGAGTCCATAGTTAACGAGATAATCGCATTCAAAAATGAAGAAATTTGCCAAAAGTCACGCCAGTGCCAGAGAGCGGGTCAATGGCACTTGCATTGCATCTGTTTAATTTAAATTTAAACGACCGTTAATAAATGTTGTGGTCAGGTGAATGGAAGCCTGAAAAATAACTTCAACAAATGACATTTTTCTTAACTATGGATTATGTTATATAGATTATATGTTCCGTAATCGGGTTTGAAGTCATTTTAAAAAGCATGGGTTAACGCCAATTTAATTTCCTTCTCTAACTTTTGTTTGGTATACTTTTTTTTACATAGATTATAGACATTTTGAGCCTTCAATCCGTCAAGACCAAAGAGGAATACGACAAATTTGTTCGATAGAGCTATTTCACGATTCGACGCAGCGACAAGTTTTGGACAGGCGTTTGGTTTGGCATAACCATTGAGCAAAAACTAATGATATCTATGAAAAGCTCTGTTGGGCTCACACATGGACGAGGAATAAGTTGGGTCTGGGCGCCACAGCTACCTTTCATATTTGTACCGCCCTGGAAGAATTCTGTGGTTTAACTCTTTCTTCTGGTGAACAACATGAGGATTTTCGTGAAGCTCGGATGAATAGAGATGCTGCGGATATCTCCAAACTTTCAACTTGATTTGAAAATCACCCGCCCTTTCCTCAGATAGATATAATTATATCAATATCTTCTGGGGTTATTGGAGATTAAACTATCACCTGCTTCAAAACTTTGGAAATCGGGAATAAAAAGATGATTTAGGTGTCTAGCAAATGTTACTACGGCTTAACATTTTTGCCTACAACCAGTTGTACACTGAATGAGGTTAAGTATTGCCCCCAGGGGCAACAGGATCGGTTGTTGGGATAGGCACTAACGTATGAACGAGCTTACGTTTCCAACCCCAAATCTCAGGAGACAGTTCATTTCCCTGCCACAGCTGTATCTGTAAGCATATATTTTTATCTGAAGAGGTTAAGGCTATGAGAAGAACAAGTATATCCACATCCTATACAACAACAGTAACGTTGTCACTTTTACTCAGTGCATATACAGCAATCTGAACAGTCAGAGTGGCGGCATTATTAGGATTTTGCTATCATGAGACTCCTTTGTCATTTAAATTAGAGGATAGAATGGAAATAAACATGTCTTATTGTTCTTATTTCAGAGAAACTGATTTTGGGGAACACTAATGACAGTATGTTCTTCAAAATATATGTCAACGGAAGTTTTCACTGAGCACCTTCTATTTTGTTCAGCTACTTTATTACTGTTTACAGTTTCAGTATATCCATCGAAAACAATTCTGAGTCCCTTTCCACGATAGTGTTTCTTAACGTACTTTATTTAGGTGTTGCAAATTCCTGTATTGTTGATCCCTTCTTCCACACCACCTCATATAACAGGAAGCCACCATTCACCATCCATTTGTTGTTGGTATAATATCTCACCTGATTGTTCAAATATTTGACACAAAGCACTTTTCTTTGTCTTGCACATTCCGCAATCATTGGAAAGAGAAAGTGGATAATGAGTCGATTCATATTGTAGGTAATTTTCTAAATCATCATTACTACGTTTGCTCAAGAAAATCAGTTGGAATATAACTAGAGGGTCCACAGTTTTAGTAGTATCATGAATTTTTATTGAATTGTGCATACGGTTGAGTGATTGTGCTATACCTTTCCGAGTTAGTTTCCCATCTGAGTAACATTTGCTAGACACCTGAATCATCATTTTACTCCCGATTTCCAAAGTTTTGAAGCAAGTGATAGTTTAATCTCCAATAACCCCAGAAGATATTGATATAATTACATCTATCTGAGGAAAGGGCAGGTGATTTTCAAACCAAGTTGAAAGTTTGGAGATATCCGCAAAATCTCTATTCCTTATGTTGTTCACCAGAAGAAGAGTTAAACCACAGAATTCTTCGGGCGGTACAAATATGAAAGGTAGTTGTGTCGCCCAGACCCCACTTATTCCTCGTCCATGTGTGAGCCCTCCAGAGCATTTCATAGATAGCATTACTTTTTGCTCAATGTTTATGTCAAACCAAACTCCTGTCCGAAACTTGTCGCTGCGTCGAATCGTGAAATAGCTCAATCGAACAAACTTTTCGTATTCCTCTTTGGCCCTGACGGATTGAAGGCTACACATGTCTATAATCTATGTAAAAAAAAAAGTATACCAAACAAAAGTTACAGAAGGAAATTAAATTGGCGTTAATCCATGCTTTTTAAAATGACTTCAAACCGGATTACGGAACATATAATCTATATAACATAATCTATAGTTAAGAAATATGTAATTTGTTGAAGTTATTGTTCAGGATTCCATTTACCTGACCACATCATTTATTAACGGTCGTTTAAATTTAAGTTAAACAGATGCAATGCAAGTGCCATTGACCCGCTCTCTGGCACTGCCGTGACTTTCGGCAAATTTCTTCATTTTTGAATGCGATTATCTCGTTAACTATGGACTCTAGAGAAAAACGTATCGAATCTATTTTGTAAAGAATTTAATTCTCTTTAACTTTCGTGCTAGAAATTTTTCCGTAGGACTTAGAGATTATGAGATATTAGCAAAAAACCGAAAAATGGTACCTTCTTTTACCCCGTCCCCCTCGCGCTCACCCCCCCATCCATCAGGACTTTTAATATGTTCATTAGTAGACCCTCCCAAACAATATTACCAAGTTTCAAAACTCTCATAATTATGTCCCAAAATGACCCAAAATCTGCCTAATTTGACTAGACTAAACTGTTTGAGATACTTTTTATTTATGACCTTGAAGCAACTCCTTACAACACTTGCATTTGATACTATTATAATGTATAACTGGGACATTCTTTTATGGACACCCTTTATATATATATATATATATAGTAGATATCAACGCACTGCAAAATGCCATCCTAGCTCGTCTCATCAATCAAATAATACGTACCTCCTCTTACTTCCAAAAATGAATTCAGCTCAGTTCGATGACTGCTGTCCCTTACAAAATGAATCAAAATTCTCTTTACAAAATTCTCTGGATAACCTTGCAACAAACCTTGACAACACCACTTTATAATTCCGCAAGTCCTTTCTTTAACCTCGGAACTTAATCGTTCGCTATGATTTAAACCATTTTTAAACACATTTCTTATAACTGAAATTTGTATTTTTGATTCAAAATACAGTTACTTTATGGTTATATATACACACATATATACATTGGTGTTCAATGGTTTATTTCCCGGTTTTCTGTGTGTGGTAGTCCCAAATTCATATTCTTTAGCTTTTTTATGGCTGATATGAAGATGAAACCACACACTTTATTTGTGGAACTTTAGGCATTTGGGACCTGAAGATTCTGTCTAAGTTCTACAAATATCCATTTTTCTTTTTCTGCTCATTTTATTTATTTATTTATTTATTATGTTTTATGGTAATTTGTATTGATTTTTAATGGTCATATATATATATAATTATATATATATATATATCGTAATTCAATATCTAAGCTTTTCCATTTTTTGTCGGTGTCCACTTTTTTCTTTTTCTTCCATAATAATTCTTATAATAAATTAATTTTTTTTTCTTTTTTTTATACTTACAGCTTTAATTCATAATATTTGATGGTGGTAGGTTATGTTTAATTAATGGTTATATATATATATATATATATATATAATGTCATTTTATTCATAATTTCAGTTTTGTTGGTTGTCGGTAATGTTTATTTAATGGTTATATATATGTGTTCATAAGTTGTTGTTACAAAATAATAGGGGTGATAGTACCCATCCAGACGAGCAGTAATTACCATAGAACATGGGGTCTCAATCCACTTATTGAGTCGCAAATACTTGGTGTTTTACCCTAACGGTAGATTGGTTGGCGGTAATAATTTTCAGCAAACTGAAGTATATTATAATTAAACTTTTATTTGACAACTTACTTTTGTTGTAAATATGATAACACACAAAAGAAGTGGTAGAAGTTTCTATTTTACACGCCAGCAGTATGCATTTGACACTCCTCATTTTGGACTGTGATTATCAGTTCATAGGGTATCATCGATTGTGTGAGTACCCTTTTTTACCAGAACTTTTTGTGATGTGATGACATTCCATACAAAATAAGGTACATATCGTTACAATTTTTTTTGCAATATTTTTATTTTTTGCAAAATTAGTACCGACTTCGGTGTAGGTGAAACACCCTGTATTTATGACTCAATAAGTGGTTTATTTAATATAATGCCATGTTATATTGTAAGCCGTCTGGATGGGTACTATCACTCCTCTTTCTTTGTAAAAACAATTTAGAATCACCCTGAATAATGTACAATCGTGGAAAAAAAAGTAAACGCCCATACTAACTCCTCAACAAATTATCGTAGAAGAAAGTTACTGGTACCGAACGATTGGAAATAAAGTCTACTTCTAAATAATGTATATAAAATTTGCTTAGCGGCCATCTACATATTAAAACGAACCCAAACTTCTTTTTTTTTTCAATGGCAATACCCAATTTTAAGAAGAGATTTCAAATCTTAGGCTCAAACTATGCCTAGACACCAAATTTCAAGTTATTTGAATGATAAACATTCAAAATTTAGTGCTTCTAATGTTAAATTACATTTTCATATTTTTATTAATATCTCCTGAAATTATACTCCTAATGTGCTAATTTTTTTTGTAGTAGGAATACTAAAGTACCCAAACACTAATACATTGAATTTGCAATTTTTATAATTTTATAATATGAATTATGAATTATGAAATTAATATTAAAAAAATTATGAATTGCAACCTACAATTTTTTGATGGATTTAGATATATTAAGTCCTGCTTTATAGAAATCCAAAATTTCACATTTTTCTCCCAAGTAGTTTTCAAATTATGCTTAAAAAACGGCAAAATGATGGTATAAGTGGCCATCTGTGATAGAAGTGACTAAATATTTTGAAATTTCTTATGCTATCCTGTAATCTAGCAGTCCTCAATGACTGCTTGAGTGGCCCTTAAGATGCCTTGATCAAGAAGGGGGCTCTCATGGTCAACAATTGAGTACCGAACTTCAATTTGAATACAACCCCTAAAATACGTTCGTTTTAAAATAATTAATTTTTCGGAATCTTATCGTACGAATAGCACAAAAATTTGTTTTTAGGCTAATTGAAGGGTGTAGAATTCATTTATGCTGTCAGAATTGTGTATTGCTATTGAAAAAAAAAACTTATGGTTCGTTTTAATATGTAGATGCCCCCTAAGTAAATTTCGTATATATCACTTAAATGTAGATTATGCTACGAATCGTGTGCTACCAGTAACTTTCTTCTACGATATTTTTTTGCAGAGATAGTAAGGGGTGTTTACTTTTTTTTTTTTTTTTTTTTCCATGACTGTACCTTTGAAAGTAAAAAGTAAGTTACAAGTTTGTGTAAGAAAGTGGCCGAATCTGTTATTTAAAGTTAGCATGTAATAATATTATATATGCCGAATACAAATGAAAACTTAGATCGAACGAGTTATAAACTCGGGACAACAAAAGCACTTCTCATTTCTCCTGACATTCAAGATATAGTAAAAATAGAAATGCATTCATATATCTAAGCAAATATTTGAGTGAAATATATTGAGAAGAATTCATCACTTCCCTGCATGGAATATTCTATTCAAATTCTCACTTAAGATTTCCTTCAATTCATTTGTAAGTAAAAATATTCACAATATGTGAAATATAGTGCGAATGATTTAAGTTATTTTTGCTAAAATTCAGAAACCATCGGTCTTTGCTTTCACGCTTTGATTTCCAATAGCTGTAATTTGCTGAGTAAAGATTTTAGAAGGAAATTATGTAAACTTTTCAAGTAGTTCATAGGACAAAGCTATACATAGAAAGATTTTGTATTGATGAGTGGCGTTATGCTATTTAACCCTTTCCGGCGCGGAGTAATTCTGTAAATAAACTGATGAAATAATGGACTGACACCAGATTTATAAGCGAATTTATTAGAAAATACGAACTTGCTTATTTTCAAGTATGTTATAAAAGGAAAACGTTAATTAAATTTTCTGGGTGCCAGTAAAACAAAAATTAGGTGTCCTTTTTAACCCTTATGTCAATTACCAAAATTTGCCCTTGTGTCCAATGACCGAGGTACCCGGGTACCTGCTGCGATTTGAAGATGCGCGAGTCATAAAACACCTATAATTCAAACAGTGTAACTCCTCACCTTTAGAGAAGAGGAATTTGCCGTATTTTTGTAAATATTAATTACTTCAAGTGACTATAATTCAAACAAAGATAACACATTGGAAATGCGGGAAATAAACTCATACCTAATATACCGAGCAAGTATGAATGTAGACCGATCCTGGAATATTCTAAGATTTATTCGTTTTGACAACCAGAACACACGAGCGGAATATTTTCAAAGTGTTAAAGCTGCAGCAATTCCTGATTTATGGACTACGCTAAATCCTAACCTATTGAAAAAATTCTAACCGACGGAAGACTTAACGGTTGATGACCAGTTACTTCCGAATCGAGGTAGAAAAAGATTCACCCAATATATTCCGTCTAAACCGGCAAAATATGGGATCAAAATATAGTGAGTATGTGATGCAAATAATTATTAACCTCTCGACGGCCAACTCTGTACCGGAAAAACTAGGTACAGAAAGTGAAATAAACCACGATGAAATAGTTGAGAAAGATTTTGCTTCTGTATTCAAAGATGCTGAACGAAACATCTCCATGGACAACTTTTTCTCTTCTCTTTCTTTGGCCAAGCATTTATTATACTGGAAGCTCACAATGGTTGCATTTTATAAAGAAACAAACCTTATATTCCCAAAGAAATGAGGCCATGTACATCGCGCAAGTTTTATCCACAGAATTTGGACTTCATGATTATACAAGTATTTGTTCGTATGTTCCAACAAGTAAAAATTAAATTTAAAAAATCAAAAAACCCGACTGCGTAAAAAGCGAACTAATTAATTATTTCTCATCAATGTTAAACTATATTATGTATTATTTACCTATTTTTTTTATGTAATTGTATTGTTGAGTTTTAAGTTGTGTTTAATTGTTAGTTCCTATCTATAAAAACTGTTTTGATGAGGCCTATAGATGTCTATGGGAGTTACAGTTGCAGAAAGCTAGAGATCCTACCTATACAACTTCCAGGTTGTGTAATATTTAAACGCAGCTTCTGACTGTAAAATAGTCAATAAAACATTGTCTTCATTTTGAAAGACCTATACAATGATATGCCACTCAATAGGGTCCGTAAAATTTTTTTTTCGTATCTACCACCATTTTGAATTTATAAAATCAAAATCTAGCCTATAACCATCGGACGATTAAGACGAATCGATGGAGACCTCATTCATTAAAATCCATCCAGCCGTTTGGATGTTTCGAGGGTATAAAGAAATGCACATACCCAGATACACGTGAAACACGTAAACCTTCTTGGTAGTCGGGTAAAAAGGCGAACATAGCTGTCATTCTAATGTCGACAATGCATCATGATAAGACCATCACAGGACCAAGAGATGAACTCGAAATGATTCAGTTTTATAAGGAAACGAAATATGGAATGGATAAAACGGATAAATTATAGGGCAATAATACAACACATAAGCGTACCACCACATGGCGACTTGCATTATTTTTATATATTGTGGATATAGCAGCACTTGTTACTTACATTATACATACTGCAAATAATGTTATGGTGATAAATAAAACATACGATCGTCTCCTGTTATTGCGGGAATTAAGTGAGATCTTGCGGCTTCCAGCAATTCAAAATCAATCGCAAAATATACAGGCTATGAGATAGTTTCCGTCCAAATCGGGAATTGGAAACACAGTAAACTCTGTCGAAGGCGGAATCGATCGGGACCGAAGAAATTTTCCGCCGTAGACAATATTCCGTCTTAAGCAAAATCGAAAAAAAAAATGTGGCTGTCGCATATTTTTTTATGTTGACATGTTTCTTGTTTAGTACAATTCTTTAAAATGATTTTTTTTTTTTTTGAATTAGACTTTTTGTTAAATTAATTGTTTTTAAAAATATTTTAAAGTCAATATTTGGACACTGAAATAAACAGTACTAAAACGAATTTGCTTCGATTCTGAAATTATGTAGACAACATTTAACAAATACAATTACATATATCATGTTTCATATAGTACTTTAGAGAGTTCATTTAAAAAAAAAAATCGATGCTTGTTTTTCCTTCGGTTTAAGAGATTTTCACGTCTAGAAGTTTTTGGGGCCCAGGACCTGGCGCTCCTATGAGTGTCCGGTAGATTCGAAGCTCCTGGAGAACTCGGAGATGTAATCCTCGAATCGCATGGCTTATTGCCGAAACGTCAGTGAAGGCTTACTGTGGAGACACGAAAAGTTTTGATTTCCGTTTGTCTGTCTGTCTGTCCGTCTGTTCCGCGATAACTGCCGCAAAAAGCACCCGATCAGCTTGAAATTAATTGGGCATATTCGTGAGATACCCGGACGTAGCTGTATAGTTTTTGGTTAAATTTGGTTCATTCGTTCAAAAAATATGGAAGATTTTATTTTTCTTTATAATGCTTTTCTACGGCAAGTCAGACGATTTTCAAATTTCCATTTGTTGAAAGAAAATGGCACGTTTGATTAATGGATTTAAATGTCAAATTATGGATACTAAAATTCCAAATAAGGGTTTTAAATTATTCCTATTATATTGAAGTTTTATCAATATATCTATCAGATTTTTTTTATTTACGTGTATAATGTTTTGAGGACATTTATACATGTACTCCAATAATATAAAGAATTTTTTAATTAATTTTCTTGTTTTACATGATACATATTTCTTTTTTTTCCTTTCTTCGTTGCCTAGCGACTGTTATTCGTAGCCTATCATTGCGTCAAATATGAATGAAGTTAGTAAATTACGTTAATTTTGTTGCAGGTACTATTAAAAGGCTATCTCAAAAAATATTTTATCGCGCCAAATCGATGCAATTTATGCAATTAACAGTGGGCACGATAATGAATTATTTTCCAGTAGATTTATAGATCTCCAGATATGCATATTTTGGGGGGCTTTTAATATGTTATTGCTATCGTATGGATTAGGGTGTTTAAACTAATGTTGAACCATGCTATAAGTGAAAAAAAAGTACAGTTAAAGGCATGTAAATCCTTTTTAACACTTTCCAACATGGATGAAAAGTATTTATGACTTCAGTTTTTCTATCTGTCGCCTGCCGTGTTTCTCTACGTGCTCTAACTCGCGTAAATATAGTCGGGATTACATGTAATTGATATACGTTATTGAGGTTTGCCAAAGTATGTTTGGTATTAAAAATGAAGAGTGTAGCATTCATAGCTTAATTACAGGGGCACTCAAAACTATTCCGTTACATTATAGTCTTTGGGAAAAATCGTCTGCGGTGTATTTTAATAATGTTACACAATTTTAAACGTAATGAAATTTATATACTTTATTAAGGTGCACTAGAACCTGGTTACAATAAAATATGTTATGTGTAGCACTTACAGCATGCGTACAGGGAACTCAAAAGTATTCATAATATTACAATCTTTGAAGAAAATCCTTTTGTGGCGTTTTTTAATGATGTTACTCTGTTACAAAATAATAAAATTGATATGTATTTTTGAAACATTTTTGTAGTATATGGGGTGCAAAGCATATGTTTTTTTCAGGGTCACACAAAAGTGGTCGATTAAAATGTGGTCTACGGGGGAAAAAAACTCTTCACAGCTTATTTTAACACATTAGCGACGGGAAACGAGAAGTCTCGATTTTATTCAGAATACATCATTGGCTAAGGGAGTGACTTCTACCTTACAGAAAAGACATTTATATTGTGTTGTCCATATTTTTTATAGATTGTAAGACATTATATATTACATCCGTACATTGAAAGATATTTACCGCTGCACAAACATGAAAAACATATCTCAGAAACCAATTTCCGAGACACTTTCAGAAGAGGGAGGAGCTTCTACTGTTTTTAAACCCAGATTTAATTAAATTGCCTGTCGTCAGTGTGTTAACTGTGTTGCACTAATTCAAACATTATGAAATTAAATTACATTACTGTGGTTGACTACAAGAAGCTTGAATATGATTTGTATCGTATTTATCGTTCATTTATAGGGTCACATAAAAAATTTCGGATACAGTTCTGGTCTATTAGGGATGATTGCTGAAGAGCATTTTCGATTATGGTGTGCATTTTAACGTTAAGTAAATTTGTGCTTAATAAGTAGTGCTTAAATATTGTATAGACCATGTAAAGGGATACACAAATGAATTCGTAAGTATAAATGAAAATGAGCGCGAATTGCTTCAGTGTTTTTTTTTATTATTATTTGAGTTATGTATTTCCCAGCCCAATTACATTTAGTATACTAACAAATGTTTGCAGAATTTAAATAGAACCATATACAGGACTCCGCAGAAACTGGATATATGGTGCACACTATGCATACTAATCCCCGGAAATGTGATATGAGCAGTTTTAAGAGGGTTTTTTGTCTGCATTAAATTTAAATGTTATAGACGACGCGTAAAAATCTTCACGTAATATACAGGGCTGTAGAAAAGAATTCATGTACGTTTCCGTCTATTGGTAGAATTTACTAAAGGACATTAACACAATTAATTGATAATTACAAATGTAAATTAAATTACACTACGAAGGGGTTCAGGGGGGGGGGGGCTCTGCCCCCCTGAAGAAATCTACTTTATTATCTAAAAATTACCAGAATAAGTAGCTCATGTGATTTTCAGAATACCATTACATAACAAGGGGTTTAATTTAACGCTTTTAATGTCAGAAACCTTCGAAATATTTTTTCGTTTTATAAATGTTTATGTAATTTCAAAACTTTAAATTTCGTTTTTTGTAGAAAGATTAATATTACTCAAAGGGTGCTAAACACAATGAATTGTAGAGCTGACGTTGAGGCTCCTGATCTGCAGATTTACTAGTTACTCGAGTCTTTGGGTTTTGCTGTAGTAGCGACCATGTAGTTCAGAGGTGTTTGACGACCAAGGAGAGAGACGCGCTCTGAGCGCTGATGTTGCTTGGCTGATAATATGTATCATTGCGGCACCACGTTGACTCACTCCAGACACGAAGCGCATAAGGGCTTCTCAGAGCGTACACTGGCGAAGTACTTACCATACTCTTTTGTTATCAGTATCATTTCTTCATTTTTTTTTTATCTGGAAAAAGTTGTCGAGATACATATTGCTTCTCAAGGTGACCTGAAATGTTTGAATTCCACAACTGCCTTCAACGTTTTTTGAATCGTGGTCGTCTTTATTTGCAAAATCAAGTTCCACATCTTCATACAGTAGTATCAAAATGCCTACTTTAGCTTCGAAAGCAGACACAGCGTAGTCAATCTTCTTCATTAATCTTTTCATGGATAGGTACAAATTATAGGTCATTTTTTAGACTTTGAAACTAATTTTCTCTTGGCTGTTCGAATACTCTTATTCATTTTTTGAGATATAAATTATAAATCCGGCTTTTCTAAAACAACGAGCAATATTTTTCGGCGACATTTCTCAGTCAATGATACCATCTAAAAAAGTGATGTTTTTTGTTAGTTCAGTGCATAAACAGCAATACCTTGAAGACGCAAAAGTTGACTGTTGTAGTTTCTTAGTTTTTCTTTATTTTCTACAGTTTTGTCATTTTTACAACTCCTTGATCCATGGAGTGCATCAGTGCAGTAGCATTCACCAGAAGAAATTGTAACTTAATATTCGATAGTTTGATGTCGGAATGACAAGGAATGCATATTCCTGATCACTAACGGCTTATTTAAACTGTCTTACAAATTTACATAGAGCAAAACAGTGACACGACCTTTCGAGTTTTTACTTCCGTGACATTCACTTCCTACTTTTACAAGAGACTTTGTTGACAATGCGCGCAAAATATTCCTATCTCATCGCTATTATATATGTACTTTATTTGATATCGATCAGCAGAAGTAAGTTCTCATACCCTTTCAGCCGACCAAAAGCTGGCAAGTAAATGTCTTAAAAAAAGTTTTCCTTCCATTCCTGAACTTCATATTTGGGATGTCTTTGGAATCTCTGCATACTTAATCCATTGCAAGGCGTGTGGATTAAGGAAACTCATTAACCATCTACTAGAATCCTCGACATTCATTTTGACTATTTTTTTCACTCTTTCGAGCAATGTAATTCCAGATCTGGGTAAATTTTTCATTGTTTCATTCAATAGTCAGATATGACCTTTTTATTGCTTTTTTAAATGTTTCAAGCAAAACGCACGAAACCATCAAAAGAGGTTCTCTCCAAGGAATGCGGTAGATATGTCAAAGAACAACCTCTCTTGCGCTGCCACCAAAGAGCCCAAAGCGCTCCCACGTCAAGGAAGTAGAAAAAAGAATCGCCTTCTACCGCGTATCGAGATTTCTGACTACGTGATTTCTTGGCTTGAAGCATTTTGGCACGTATGTCAAGGTCTAACAGAATATGGAGCGTGGTAAAATTTTGTGCATTAGTTCATCGTGAAAATGCAGCATACTAGCGCCACATATTAGGCGGTTTACACCAAAAACTAATAATCGCGAATTTATACCAAGGTACAACTGAATCAAGAGTTTTATTAAATTTCGTGCATTAATTCTTGATATAGAGCGCTCACAAAAATTTTGCCACATACAAACTCACAGACAGATATTTTATAAAAACAGTCAAATCGTGTTCAGGACTTTCTAAAACGTATAAATCCGCAAAGCGATTTTTTTCACAAATGCAATACGGATGCATCTTGTAAAGATGTTACTTGCATCTTGTAAAGAAGAAAGTAAAAAAAAAAAAAAAAAAAAAGTGCAACAATTCATATCTTTCTAATACATTCTCAATATCAAATTCATACGTGTAATTGTAAAATTTGCAAGGATGCCTGTTGGAGAAATTTAGAATGGAACAGAGTTTTTCGTTTTCTAATTAATATATTGGCTTTTGAGCAATAATATATTGCTCTCCGATGACGATCTTTCCTTACTTGCCGTTATTCGAAAGTCTGTCAAAAAGTACAATTCTGAAATATCCTTTGTCTTTATGGGGAAATGAGAAACTCCATTTAATTCATTATAAGACCTAAATAAAAATGCATGAAAATTTTATGTTTACGAATAAAAATGATTTAGAAATGTGTCAGAAAGTTGACATTTTGAATTTAAATATGTACAAGCTGAAAGCAGTGTACTTATATTTTCCAAATACATATATTTTCATATATTCCAAAAATACATATATTTTCATAAATGCGCATTTTACTAGAAATAATATGCAAATCGTTTTAGGAAGTAATGAAGTAAGATAGCATTTCTGAAACATTGAAACAGTGTTTGGTTCTTTTGAAATAACTTTTAGGAAATTAAAACAATTACGAAATTTCATTAAAATATTCGACAGTGAATATTTGACGTATTTATTAGTTTAATTTTTTTTTACAAAATGTCTTTCATTTTTTAAATATCTTCTTTTCCGCCTTGTGCAAAAGTATGGTTTCTGTGGGACCAAGGAAGTCTTTCCGTTTCCGCGTTACGCAGGTTACGGCTTATGCAGCGAGAGCCAAAGTTATTTTCTATGGGTTTTCCGGGATATGAAATTTTTTCCGTGGTAGACAGATTTCCGCCTTGCACAGAGCCCGCCTTAGACAGAATATACTGTATACTGAAAATATATATATATTTGCCCGTATTTGAAGCTACCACACGTTCAGAACCTCGTCCAAAGAGCTTAACACGGGAGAACTCGCTAATGAGAATGCACAATTGCTTTTCTTTTACTTTACATTCATATAATATCAACTTTTTTTGGTTGGCTTAGTACTTTTATTCACAAAATAGGTAAAGTAATTGAAAAACATTTCGAAATTTTAATTAAAAGGAAAAATGATTTAAATAAGAGCCTTAAAAAAGTACGACTGTCAGAGAAAATCTCATGCAGCGAGTTCTCCCGGGTTAAGGCGAGATGAAACAAGAAGAATTAAAGAAAATAAGAGGATAGTGTCAGATGTGCTTGATAATGCTTCAAAAAAGGCGCAGAGAAACCAGAAAATCATGTAAACAATGTACAAAGCCAGTATGTGAGGTACATTCCTATACCTTTTGCTATTGCATAGCTTGTCCACAAAATTTGAGATAAATGAAATATTTTTTACCTTAAAAAATATGTCTAACTCTTATTTTCAAATTAATTTCAAGTTTTATTGAATTTAATCTAAATAATCTACCAATTTCTGTATTTTTCCACAGGAAATTCGCATGGGTACCCGGGTACCCTGGTTATTGATGACTGGTATAAAAATGTTTAATGCCCCAAAATAGTAATTAAAAAAAATTCAAAATTTAAAGTGATTATAGTAATGGACAGTGAATACTACAAATAATGGGGATTTAAATTCATTTTAGTTTCTTTTGATATTAACTGTCTGAAAACGGGATGAGAAGAGAAAAAAAGTATAGTCCAAGAGCTGTTAAACATTTTAGGGAAGGTATTTGAGGCACCCTGAAAATTTGTGCAACGCTTCTTTTGTAATGGCTGAATACAAAATCGAATGTCTGGCTGAAGGATCGTGGCCCAAAAACTGTGCCAGACACGTGTCAAGTGCCATTTTTTTTTGACTACCCAAAAAAGGTATTTGAGGCACGCTGAGATTGAGACAGAATAATATTTATACTTAGAAAAAAATATTTTGAAATCGACAGACACTTTAGTCGGCCCAAAAACTGTGCCAGACACGTGTCAAGTGCCATTTTTTGACTACCCAAAAAAGATATTTGAGGCACGCTGAGATTGAGACAGAATAATATTTATGCTTAGAAAAAAATATTTTGAAAATGACAGACACTTTAGTCGGCACAAAAACTGTGCCAGACACGTGTCAAGTGCCATTTTTTGTCTGGCACAGTTTTTGGGCCACGATCCTTCAGCCAGACATTCGATTTTGTATTCAGGCATTACAAAAGAAGTGTTGCACAAATTTTCAGGGTGCCTCAAATACCTACTCAAAAATGTTCAACAGCTCTCCTAGTAGTACCCGGGTACCCGGTAATTGACATAAGGGTTAAGGTCACCGCCCGCGAAAGGGTTAACCAATGGAATGGGAAAAACGACATTTGTGAGATGACATTGTCAAAATTTTAATTTAATAGTGTATTCTAACTTGGTGAAACTTCATGACTGAACCCTGGTTTTTGTGATTGTATTAGTACTAGAAATTCCATAAGAATTTCTAGTACTGAGAACGTCAGAATTTCTGTTAAAAAAATGTGTAGCCTGCAGGATGCCATGTTTTGATTTTTATACCATTAACGGGTTTTAAATATTTGACCAGGAAAATGCCAATAATTTTAGTGTAGTTATTAAGAAAATACCTGAAACATCCTCTTTCAGCAACAATAAAACTGCACACATAGTTATTTTCTACCCTTAAAAAATCTATCTAAGACCACCTTTCTGTTTATTTATTCAGGAAGTTGATTTTACCCGTCTGTTTTTCAGATTTTTTCTTCTCTATAATACAAATTATTGATTTTTCAGGATAAATAAAGCTTTAGGTATATATATATATATTAGGCACAGTCAATAAATATCAAGGCAGAGGCCATTAAAACAAAAATATACTATTTGGAAAAAAACTCCCTTCCAGCTCGGCCTACAGGCGGACGTAGATTCAAAAGTTAAGTACTAATTTCACCAACAAAAACTAAATCAAGATGAGAGATAAACCCAGTTTCAAAATTTTATTTGGCCGATTTTCACGAGCTATTTATTTCATTTTTCAAGAGCTGTTTTTATCAGAATCATGTTAAAACTATATATATATATTTTAATCCTTATTTTTGTTTAGTTTGATTTTGCTGTAAGAGTTGGTCCTATCAAAAACTTGTCAATATAAAAGTTGTAGGTGGTATTAAGAATATTTATAATAATTTTAAGCGGATTTGATATCTTGAGAATTGAAGAAGTTAGGATTTATTTTCATCTTCCCTCCCCCCCCCCCATTTTTGTATTGTTTTTAATTTTTTTTCTGCGGTAAGAGTTGGCCTTCTCAAAAACTTGTCAAAAAAATGTTGTAGATAGTATTAAGAAAACTTATAATAAGTTTAAGTGAATTTTATATCTTAAGAACTGACGAGGTCATGAATATTTATTTCCCTAAAACCCTATTTTTTCGTCCATTGAGCCCATTTTTAATCTTATAAAAAAATCTGTGATACATAATTTTTTGGCCCTACTCCATATAATAACTTTAAACTCATTTGATATGTATTATAATTAAGAAGTTATGGGTTTTTTTCGGTTTTCAGAAACTCCTCCCTATTTCAACCCCTTGGTCCGATTTTGCCCGTTAACGAACTTGACTGAGATTTTCTACCCCTTATAAAATCTTATGTATCAGTTATGTATCAGATTTTATTTATCAGAATATATTCGTGCAGAATCGTGGGAGTTATCGTGTCCATAAAAGAGTGATATATGTGTAGATAGATAGATAGATAGATAAAGTTTTGAACTGGGGGGTGGTTTTGGATTCTAGAGTTCATGATCGGCGTAGATCTGCAATTTTTTTTTTCAGAAATGCGAACATAAGGGTGGATGTAATAGGTAGTATTTCTTATGAAATCTGCCTAAAATTGAGACGGGACTGAAATGTAGTTGCTGGTGTGACGAAAAGGATTCGCGCGCTTTTCAATCGTTAGGTGGCAGTACGTGTCATGCAAACAATGATAAAAGGATAATAACCAAGCAGTTGGCAAGTGCATTCATTTCATTTCTAAAAGTTATGCGTAATGGAGGCATCCAATAGTGAACAGAGGTATGTTGTGCCCTTTTTTACATCAGAAGGTGTAGGAGGTCGGTAAATCCATCGACGAATGGAAAAGATTTATGGGGAGCACTGTATGTCACTGTCAAGGTTTAAAAAGTATAGCAAGCGCTTTCACTAAGGACTCTTGTCCATTGGGGATAACGCGTGGAGTCGAGCACCGAAGATGCGTATCCCAGACCAGCATGTTGCGAAAGTGGATGAGCTCAGCAAGTATTCCTCCATGTGGCTTCCACATCTTCGGTAAGCTCAAAAAAGCACTGCGGGGACAATGGTTTCAAACGGACGATGAAGTCGACGAGTGCCTGCACAACTGGTCCAAAGAAGCTTTTTTAGGAGTATGGCATTGCGTGACTAGTGTCACAATAGATAAATGTCTAAAGAATTGTGGACAATAATTTCGAGTTTTATTAAATAAATTGTATGAAATAGCCTTTGCTTCGTTATTTATTGACTACACATAGTTTAAGAAATAAAGGTAGCTTAAGTTTCTCAGATTAACTTTTAGAATTTTTTGGGGCAGGATTAGCTCTTTCGGTTAACTTTACACAAGGCTGTGTATAGAAATTTTATTTGCTAATTTAAAGAGAATGTGTTTTAAATTGAATGCGTTAATAAATTACTCTCTGTAACATATTATTTTAACATTCATTAAAAGAATACGCTATAGAGAGCAATGTTTGCGCAGAAGTAAGTTTTGGTTACGTGCGCTAGTTTATTACTTTTATTTTATAAAAATTCAAAATTGTTATCTTTTTCAAGGTATTCGTTACATTTTTCCACCACAATCGATTTATATATATATATATATATATATATATATATTACGGTTTTTGATGGTGGTAGGTTATGTTTAATTAATGGTTATATATATATATATATAACCATTAATTAAATATTACCGACCATCATCAAAAACCGCAATATTGTGAATGAAATGACAATAAAAATGGATACCAAAAACCTATAATATAGAACTGTATGTATAAAATAAAGTTCCTTATACATAATTACAAGAATTAATATGGAAGAAAAAAAGAAGAATATGGATACCGAAAAAATTGAAAAACTTATATATTGAATTCCGTTTTCAAGAGGACAAAATTCAATGATATAAGCAAATCAGTTGTTTTCTGTGAGAAAAAAGCTAAGAGCTGAAAAAAAAAATTCTCCTGTACCCAAACAGCCAATATGATCAAGAGAATAGTTTCAAGATGAAAACAAAACATTATCAAATGGCATGAAATGGAAAAAACAATACAACCCTTTAAATATTTAATTTATAGCATAAAAAATAGAAATATTACACAACCTACCGAATGAAAACCCAGTTGATTTTCAAAATATCCTCCCGCACATGGTATCCAAAAGCATGATAAGAGTAAGGTGAATAAAACAGTTAAGTTAACACAGAAATTAAAACCTATGGATTCAGTTAATTAATTTTGAAATATCGTGATAAATTCAATTAATATAATATAAATAGAAAATAATTACATTATTTAAAATAAATAAAAAACACTTTTAAATTGTTTAGTTTCAATTTTACAATATTGACAATATTCAGCGTTTAATACTACCTGGTGTAAAAAATTAAAATTATTACTTTAATAGAAGCTTTAAAAGACAAAATTTTTTTAGTGCTGCCATCTATTATGTTATTTTAATCTATTACTATTATTGAAATGTCACAAGAACATAATAAAAGCTAATGAAATTGAAATATATCATCTGCATTACCACTCAAATCCTAATATATAAATAATACCCTACTATATATCATTATTCAAAAAAATTAAATTAAATGTTAATAAAATGCTTTCAATATATTCTATTACCAAACCCATTTAATCTACACTGAGAAAGTAAATAATTTTTTAACATTGATAATATATAGAATGCTATATGCTATAACATAAAATAAATTATAATAAAAATAAAAAATAAAAAAAATTAAGAATTACTATTAAATTTAAAAAATAATAAATTAATAAAATGAACAGGAAAAAAAATGGATGTTTATAGAAGATTGTCAGATTCTAAAATTCCCAATAGCCTAAAGATTACAAATATAGTGTGTGGATTATCTTCATATTAGCCATAAAAAAACTAAAAAATATGATTGTGACAATCAAACACATTAAACCAATAATTAATCATGGAATACAAAGTTGAAAATAAAACAATATTAAAAAGTATAGAGGAATAATAATAAAAACCAATTACCTAATTTTAATACATACAGTATAACATTAGTTATATCAAATAAACTTATATGCATATTAATCACTATAAAGATGGTATACCATTATTAATTAATATGATATTGTCCTGAGTAGACTAAAATTTAAAAACAAGTTAATTTTGAATTTGATTAAATAAGCTAAATTTAATATGAATTGAAAAAAAAAAGAAAAGAAATGTCACCATTTACATACAAAACATCAAATCAACATCATATAAAATGCGTAATAGAAATGTAGTTATAATACAAAAACCCCATCATTTTTTTTTTAAATTAACCATTGCGTATTATCCAGACAACTCCACCCTATTCCGTACTCTAACATCTACCCACTCAACCATCCTATAGTAATTGTTTATTATTATTTTACAATTTTAAATTTTTTATATAAATATTTTTTTTATTTTATAAATTTTTTTGTAATTTTGTTTACGCATGTGTTATTTTTTTTTTTTTAAGATCATGTTAGTACTAATTGTATATTGATGAATATATATTAATTTTTTTGGAAAACCATGATTTAATTCATCATAAATTAGTTTTTTAATATTATTGTTAATTAGATGAAAAGAACATAAACATTTTATTCTATATAAATGATTAAGTATTATATTTCGATATACAGAATGATGAAGACAAGATTTAAAATTTGTAAATGTATTAACTTTGAATTTAAATTCTTTACGTTTATCATATAAATCTGTTATTGTTTTGTTGTCTTTTATTGTAATTTTAAGATGTAAGAAGTTAATTGTATTGTTAGATAAGAGGTTTTCCGTTAATTCCAAATTAGTGGGATAATCAACTGGAAATTAATAAATTTTAAATTGATCAGTGGCAATTAAAATTATGTCATCAATATAACGATATATATATATAAATATATATTAGTAGAATGTTGCAAGTTCGATTATTGTTTCATTGTGAATAATTGTAAGATGGTGAGAGAAGATTTCCGAAGGACGAATTATTCAATTATTAAGTCAGTTTGACTGACAAAGCTAGACATAGAAATAAATGCTTTGACAGGATACGTAGGTTATCCTAGTTGCTGTCTCAAAAGACATTGGGAAACTTTATGTTTACAGGAATTGAATTTATTACTACAATTATAGCCCAAATATAGCAAAATTGATTTAAACAATTACCGTTGCCATCTTTAACGCCAGCTCCACAAAATTCAACATTATAATAACGTCTTAAATTCTATCAAATAAAAAAACTTAGTTGATATCTATATTTTCAATATAGCATATATCTACACGGTGAAAAAACATATGTATTACACTTGTTTTGTACTTATTTTATGAGCTAGGTCACGCATTAACATAACATTAAACATATTTGAAGTTTTGTTCTCTGCAGAGAAAAATATGTACTTTTCGTTTGTCGAACAGCACGTCACACCAAGCCGAAATGTTGGCTACAAATTTAACCAAAACGTATGGTCCAAATATTAGGAAAAGGATATTCGGATGATAACTAGAAATATCAATGAGATTCTAATATTATACGCATTGTTTATTGTAAAGAATAACTGTTTTAATAAACATAAAATACATTGGGAAATTTTTCATTTCACACCCAACATAAAGTCAACTCTTTTAATTAACATACAATGTTTTTTTTTGTTTTTTGCAATTGTTGTTAGATAAATTCAGTTAAGTAAGTTTCACAGAGTTTTTGGAGAACTTTGCAGAAGTAAGCTCTTAACACCAGAAATAAATAAATCAAAGTAACTGCATTCGTTATTTCTGTATACATGCCTTTTTTGGTTGCTTGCAGCGCCTTGTTGGTGTATTCTCAGATTAACTTTTAGATTGTTTTGGGGTAGGATTAGCTCTTTCGGTTAACTTTACACAAGGATGTGTCTAGAAATTTTATTTGCTAATTTAAGGGGTCTCAGGACTCTTAAAATTGGAAAAAATGAAAAAAAAGGACCATTTTCAACATTTAATATCTTGAAATGTATTTGATATTAAGACACAATTTTAAATGGGAATGAAAGATACAAGTATGTTCTTTCATTTCAAATATTTGAAAAATTGCAAGATGCAGAATTAGCATTTACAGAAGGCTCAAAATTGTCAGACATTTCACGAGCAGAAAATCGGCATAACTGTTTATGCGCACGATTACAAAATAAATTTTGCACCTAGAATGAAAATTTTGGTTTCTACTTATTTCTCAGATTATAATAATTACACTGAACCTAAATAAATTCGTATTTAAAGCATTTTTATATTTTTAATATAAAGTTGTATTTAGCTAATGCAAAATTTAGAAAATTTCAACAATATAAACCCTTAAAAAAATATTTTTTTTTCACAATAAAAAGGAAATTTTAGGTTCAGTTTATGTAGACTAACACGAAACATATGTTTTGAGAATTTTCTGAAAAAATATTCAGAAGATTTTGAGATATCGTGCGCGTTATGCCGAAAAACGTCATATGGAGAAAAATGACTTCGAAATTTTGGAAACACGGCTTAAGCTATTGAGCGAATATAATTCTAAATACCATAACTTCTGTTCTAAAGGGAATTTCAAGATACCAATTATATCAAAATGTTCAGAAAACATAGAAGTTTAACATCTAAAAAAATTAAAATTTCAAAATTTTTAGAGCTTTAAGAGTCCTGAGACCCCTTAAAGAGAATGTGTTTTAAATTGAATGCGTTAATAAATTACTCTCTGTAACATATTATTTTAACATTCATTAAAAGAATACGCTATAGAGAGCAATGTTTGCGCAGAAGTAAGTTTTGGTTACGTGCGCTAGTTTATTACTTTTATTTTATAAAAATTCAAAATTGTTATATTTTTTCAAGGTATGCGTTACATTTTTCAACCACAATCGATTTATATATATATATATATATATGTATATATATATATATTAGTGGAATGTTGTGCGTTCGATTATTGTTTCATTGTGAATAATTGCAAGATGGTGAGACAAGATTTCCGAAGGACGAATTATTCAAATATTAAGTCAGTTTGACTGACAAAGTTATACATAGAAATAAATGCATTGGCAGGATACTTGGGTCATCCTATTTGCCGTTTGAAGAAGCATTGGGAAACTTTATGTTTACAGGAATTGAATTTATTACTACAATTATAGCCGAAAGTTTTAATAAAATTGATTTAAACAATTACTGTTGCCATCTTTAACGCCAGTTCCACAAAATTCAACATTATAATAATTTCTTAAATGCTATCAAATAAAAAAGCGTAGTTGATATCTATATTTTCAATATAGCATATATCTGCACGGTGACAAATTATATGGATTACACTTGTTTTACACTTATTTTATGTGCTAGGTCACGCATTAACGTAACTTTAAACATATTTTAAGTTTTGTTCTCTGCAGGGAAAAATATGTACTTTTTCGTTAGACGAACAGCACGTCACACCAAGCCAAAATGTTGGCTACAAATTTAACCAAGACGTATGGTCCAAATATTGGGAAAAGTACACTGTTAAAAATTTTGCAGCATTCTGGCAGGTCATTCGACTGTTTTTTGAAAAAACGGTTTCATAACCATAATTTAACTATATTCTGACCATAAAATGGCCAATAATATGGTCAGAATAGTGTTAAATTACGATTGTGTAACCGTTTTCGGAAAAAACGGTCATATGACCTGCCAGAATGCTGCATATTTTTAACAGTGTATATTCGGATGATAACTAGAAATGGCAATGAGAATCTAATATTATACGCATTGTTTATTGAAAATAATAACTCTTTTAATAAACATAAAATACATTGGGAAATTTTTCATTACACACCCAACGCCAATTAGCTTACAATGCTTTTTTTTTTCTTTTTTTTGCAATTATTTTTAGATAAATTCAGCCAAGTACGTTTCACAGAGTTTTTGCAGAACTTTGTAGAAGTAAGCTCTTAACACCAGAAATAAATGAATCAAAGTAACTGCATTCGTTATTTCTGTATACATGCCTTTTTTCGTTGCTTGCAGCTCCTTGTTGGTGTATTCTCAGATAAACTTTTAGATTGTTTTGGGGTAGGATTAGCTCTTTCGTTTAACTTTACACAAGGCTGTGTCTAGAAATTTTATTTGCTAATTTAAAGAGAATGTGTTTTAAATTGAATGCGTTAATAAATTACTCTCTGTAACATATTATTTTAACATTCATTAAAAGAGTACGCTATAGAGAGCAATGTTTGCGCAGAAGTAAGTTTTGGTTACGTGCGCATAAAAATTCAAAATTGTTATCTTTTTCAAGGTATGCGTTACATTTTTGAACCACAATCGATTTATATATATATATATATATATATATATATATATATATATATATATATTAGTAGAATGTTGCAAGTTCGATTATTGTTAAGTTGTGAATAATTGCAAGATGGTGAGAGAAGATTTCCGAAGGACGAATTATTCAAATATTAAGTCAGTTTGACTGACAAAGCTATACATAGAAATAAATGCTTTGGCAGGATACGTGGGTTATCATAGTTGCCGTTTGAAGAGGCATTGGGAAACTTTATGTCTACAGGAATTAAATTTATTACTACAATTATAGCGAAAGTTTTAATAAAATTGATTTAAACAATTACCGTTGCCATATTTAACGCCAGTTCCACAAAATTCAACATTATAATAACTTCTTAAATGCTATCAAATAAAAAAGCTTAGTTGATATCTATATTTTCAATATAGCATATATCTACACGGTGCCAAAGCATATGGATTACACTGGTTTTACACTTATTTTATGTGCTAGGTCACGCATTAACGTAACTTTAAACATATTTGAAGTTTTCCGAAAAATATATACTTCTTCGTTAGACGAACAGAACGTCACACCAAACCAAAATGTTGGCTACAAATTTAACCAAGTCGTATGGTCGAAATATTGGGAAAAGGATTTTCGGATGATAACTAGAAATGGCAATGAGAATCTAATATTATACGCATTGTTTATTGAAAAGAATAACTCTTTTAATAAACATAAAATACATTGGGAAATTTTTCATTTCACACCCAACATAAAGTCAACACTTTTAATTAGCTTACAATTTTTTTTTTGCAATTGTTGTTAGATAAATTCAGTCAAGTACGTTTCACAGAGTTTTTGCAGAACTTTGCAGAAGTGAGCTCTTAACGCCAGAAATAAATAAATCAAAGTACCTGCATTCGAATTTCTGTATACATGCCTTTTTTCGTTGCTTGCAGCGTCTTGTTGGTGTATTCTCAGATTAACTTTTAGATTGTTTTGGGGTAGGATTAGCTCTTTTGGCTAACTTTACACAAGGCTGTGTCTAGAAATTTTATTTGCTAATTTAAAGAGAATGTGTTTTAAATTGAATGCGTTAATAAATTACTCTCTGTAACATATTATTTTAACATTCATTAAAAGAATACGATATAGAGAGCAATGTTTTCGCAGAAGTAAGTTTTGGTTACGTGCGCTAGTTTATTACTTTTATTTTATAAAAATTCAAAATTGTTATCCTTTTCAAGGTATGCGTTACATTTTTAAACCACAATCGATTTATATATACAGTCCTCCCCACTTAATCGGGTCACGGAGAATCGAATAACCCGCTTATTCGAATAGAATCCTCCGGAACCGAATTTATTCCCATTGGTTCTATGTTATTTTTCCCCGCTTAAACCAAATACCTTTTACAAACGTCTCCGCTTAATCGAATAACCACTGTATGACCGATGTTTGAAAATAGGCGCGGAAAGCACGTTTTAGATGGAATTTCCTTTAATATTCCACCTTTTGTCAATTTCGGTTCCTTTACGCTGAAAACAAATTTTCATTTCTTCCTGCAATGATTTCGGCCGGTAGGTGTATAATGGACAGGTCAAATGTTTTCCCCACCTTGATCTTCCCACCATCACTTCTTGCTGTTAACCAGGCTGCCGTCACTTCGAGACTCGAGATGGTAGTTGTGGTATTTTGCAACTCGATATTTACTCCTTTAAAATTCCAATTAAACAAACCACTTTAAACGATTTTTTAAGGCAGTGTAAGTAACGTAAATTAGAAGTAGCAGACCCAATTCAAACGAGCTGCATTAACTGTAATGTAAACCATATAAATGCATGTAATGACATATTTACTTTATATTAGCATTTGTATTTATATTAGTTTATGTTATTCTATTAACGATTTATTATGTTGTTAATTAAATATATCGTAGATGGTATTTTGCCTTTTTATTACGCATTAAATATTAGTTATGGTTCCCCGTTTAATCAAATACCCCGCTTAATCAAATATTATTTCTGGAACCATCAATATTCGTTTAAGCGGGGACGACTGTATATATATATATATATTAGTAGAATGTTGCAAGTTCGATTATTGTTTCATTGTGAATAATTGCAAGATGCTTTGAGAAGATTTCCGAAAGACGAATTATTCAGAAAAATATGTACTTTTTTGTTAGACGAACAGCACGTCACACCAAGCCAAAATGTTGGCTACAAATTTAACCAAGACGTATGGTCCAAATATCGGGAAAAGGATATTCGGATGATAACTAGAAATGGCAGTGAGAATCTAATATTATTCGCATTGTTTATTGAAAGGAATAACTGTTTTAATAAACATAAAATACATTGGGAAATTTTTCGTTTCACACCCAACATAAAGTCAAAACTTTTAATTATCTTACAATGCTTTTTTTTTTTTTTTTTTTTTTTTTTTTTTTTTTTTAACCATTTGGAAAAATGGTTATTTTCCTCGTCAGGGTAGGAAATCAAAAGCATATCTGAAGCTGTTTATTGGTTTAATCCGCATTTTATTCGTTTTCTGATTGGTCTATACAGTAATCTGTATTTCTTTTTATTTTCAACAGAGATGAATACAACTGTTGCCACTATGACAAAAAAGTAATAAAAACTACAAAAAAAATTAATAACTCTGAAACAAATTGCGATACAGCTTTCAAAGAAATTGCATTTAAAAATACATTTTTTTCTCTACACGACGGTGTAAAAAGTAATATTGTGGGATGTTTAGAAGTTTATGAATGAAATTTCATTTAAAATGGATCGTCAGATTTCTTAGAAATATGACGATGGAAAAGACTTTTCCCGAACAGCCAATGAAATGCTTGGATAATACGTAAGTTTCAGGTGGATAATACGTAATTTTCAGGAAATCTTGCAATTTTTACGTGTAAGAACACTATTAATGTTTAATTCATGGCGTGCGTAATGTAGGATCAACTCCGTGTGATTTTTTATGTCTTAAATTTTAGTCTTTGAAAAAATCATTTTCCAAATTATCGTTGTAATTTGTTAAATTGCTTTTTTTTTTTTTTTTTTTTTTTTTGCAATTGTTGCTAGATAAATTCTGTCAAGTACGTTTCACAGAGTTTTTGCAGAACTTTGCAGAAGTAAGCTCTTAACGCCAGAAATAAATAAATCAAAGTAACTGCATTCGAATTTTCGTATACGTGCCTTTTTTCGTTGCTTGAGCGCCTTGTTGGTGTATTACTATCAAGAATGCATATTTTCATCATTTTTAATGAAAATATAACTCAATATTAACTATACCTTTCTCTTGAAACTTTTTAATCTACGTGTATTGATCATTTACACTGTAAAATATATGTTGTTTTTATAGTATAATACTGTCCCCCCATCTGCCAGTATTATACCGTAAAATTAACAATAATAAACAGCAAATAGACCGTAGTATACCGCTACTCAGTAATGTAAGACTTAATTCATTTGTAAGACGATATATTACTGGTTATTATTGTTAATTTTAAAGTATAATCCTGGTAGCTGGGGTGCCAGTATTATACCGTATAATCAATAGTTTTTTCCTTTTTGCAGTGTAGCAATTGTCGAATTCAGCAAGCCATATTAAATCTTAATAAATAAATAAATAAACTCATACAGAAAACAAACATTGAACGAAAAAATTATTCCTACTTATGGGTTCAATAATCAGGTTATTACATTTTTCAAGATGAAACAAAGAGTTACTACCTTCGGCACATCGGCGCAAAATTATAAGTGATGCTTGTCTCATAGAAAAGTGCCGAAAAATTCATTTATCTCTTCGTGTTTTTTGGGAACTCATTAATATCATGACATCTTATTTCATATCTTGTAACTTATAACGAGTTTACATAAATATTCTTTCCAAAAAATGTGGTTTCGTATATGCATTTTAGAACCTGTTTTGTATTAAATTTCGTAGTTTTGTTTAATATTTCCACAAGAAAATAATTTTCCAATAACACGTACAGTATTTATAAAGATTATTCAATTAATTACAGCTAAAATCTTATTACCCAACTTTTAACGAACGAGGTTATGAAATTATTTTTATTTCTATGTATATCCAGGCATACACGCATATTGAAAGGTTGGTCCGATTTTCATGCTTTTTAACACTTTCCAACATAGTGCGAAGGAAAATAATTAGGAATTATGTTTCTCTGTCCTTATGTCCTCCGTTTGTGCATAATCTAACACGTGTAAATATAGTTAGTTATACTTGGAGAACAAGGAGCTTGACAGTAAAGAATATACTGAAAACTTTATACCTCCCCGTCAAGAAGTGCGCTATACATTTTAATAAAAATCTCCCGCGATATGTAATTTTTTTTTCAAATTTTACAATGCAAAAACGATTGACTGATTAAATGAAACTGATTTAAGTTAAAATAAGCCATTGTTATGATATATATACAGGTTGATCAGAAAGTCAGTATACATTTAAAAAATTAATAATTCACGGAATAATGTAGGTAGAGAGATAAAAATTGACACACATGCTTGGTATGATATGGAGTTTTATTGTAACCACCCCCAAAAATGTTGAAAAAATGGCCGTTAGATGGCACTGTACAGCAAAACGTCAGTTACGCTGCCTGAGAATCGTGTATAAAAAGAGCTGCAATGAGAGAGAAAGTCACGGTGTGATGTGGATTTACCACATCTACCGTTATTGGGCCTTTTTTCTTCCAGGAAATGCGTGATTCTGGTTTTGTAACTGTTAGCGTGACGGGTGAGAGGTACGCCGATATGTTACAGAATCACATCATCCCTAGCCTGTCTGATAAACACCTGATGGAAAGTATGATTTTTATGGAGGATTCCGCTCCACCCCATATTGCTAGACGTGTGAAAATCGCACACATCGTTTGGAATAGATCGCGTGCTGAGCCGCCATTTTCCTCATGCGTAGCCTCTGAGGTCCCCCGATCTCAGTCCGTGTGATTTTTGGTTCTGGGGTTACATTAAGTCGCAAGTCTACCGCGATCGACCGACAACAATAAGGATGCTAAAAGACAACATCCGTGCCAATTTCTCACCATAACTACAGATATGCTGTACAGTGCTGTACACAACATTGCCCCTCGACTATAGCTGTTGTTGAGGAATGACGTTGCACATGTAGAACATTTGTTCTGAAGAACTTCGTCTTTGATTTTTCATAATTTGTTATGCTAATTATTGCTTTTCTAATCTCATGAAGCGCCATCTGTCGACCATTTTTTAAACTTTTTTGTGGTTACAATAAAACCCCATGTCATTCCAAGCATGTGTGTCAATTTGCACCTCTCTACCTACATTATTACGTGAATTATTAATTTTTCAAATGTATACTGAGTTTCTGATCACCCTATATATATATATATTAATTTTATATAAATATACTATATCTATTCCCTTTGGCGAAATTTTGGCGATAGTAAACAGGTGTCGCACAGAAATTGCAAACCTTCTTATGATAATGTCCGTTCACTTCCGCTAAGTTAAAGGTAATTACTTGAAGATTGTGGTTTAAAATCTGCAATATACTTTTACTTAACTATTTAAAATAGAGAAACAATCTTTGTGGATTTGAACTTTTCAGTAAATTTTACGTGAAATACATACCAAATATGGCAACAAAATATTTCAAACAAAAAAATGGGAAATAAAATAAATGGAAAGGTGGTTATTTGCAGTAATGCGGTTAAAAAAAATGTAATCCTCAATAACATGAATCTTTCTAAAGGCAACGCCGAGTTATCTTTAACAGAAACATGCGCATACGCAGGAGAAAGCGGGGGGAGTAACTCTAAATCTTGGCGAAAAGTAAGAATTTTTAAAAAGCACTAAGAGAAGGTAAATATTAAATGGTTGCTTTTAGGCTTTTTTGGTAACTCACCCTCCCTCGACCCCCCCCCCCAAAAAAAAAAAAATCTAATATTTTTCGAAATATATACAGGGTGCAATATGTTATCTATCGCCGACCTTTAATTTCTCAACCGTCGGTCGTAGACATATAGTTCCAATTACAAAAACGTTTCACATGAGGAAAATATTCATGCTGTGGCATTATTTAAAGTAAAAAATCAATTTTATAAAAATTACGAAAACTAACTTTTTATACAATCCCCCAGTCCCTATAGTTATATTTAATAAAAGTTTACACATGTCATAACAGATATAACACAAAAAGTTTGACATCTGTACTACAAAAATTGACACAGTTATTAAATTTCAAAGTTTGAGATTTTTGCACATGATTTTGTCTTTCATGGAGGGATCAGTTAAAAGAGGAATTAAAGTAATTCCAGAGCAAAATCAGGGTGCAATGTCTTTTTGACGGCGTGACGGCGAAACCACCTTTAGCCGGTATCACCAAAGAGTTATTTCATCTAAAAATTTGAGCTGACATTTACGGGTCGTATAGAAAGCGAAGAATGAAATATTGGAATTAAACAGAAAAATAAATATCAACTTATTATACTATCAGAAAACGGTCTACTATAAAAAAAATACTACTATGTTTTATACTATGCTTTATTTTCCGGTTGTCGATTCTACCTACTTTGACGTTTGAATGTTGTTCGACCCATAAAAGTTAGATCAAATTTTCAGATGAAATAACCCTCTTTGGTGATTCCCCTATTTAGCGATACCGGCTAAAGGTGGTTTCGCCGTAAAAAAGGACATTGCACCTTGATTTTGATCTCGAATTATTTTAATTCATCTTTTAACTGATCCCTCAATGAAAGACAAAATCATGTGCAAAAATCTCAAACTTTGAAATTTAATAACTGTGTCAATTTTTGCAGTACAGATGTCAAACTTTTTGTGTTATATCTGTTATGATATGTATAAACTTTTACTAAATATAACTATAAGGACTGGGGGACCGTATAAAATGTTAGATTTGTTAGTTTTTATAAAATTGATTTTTTACTTTAAATAATTTCACAACATGAATCTTTACCTCATTTGAAACGTTTTTGTAAGTGGAACTATATGTCTCCGACCAACGGTTGAGAAATTAAAGGTTGGCGATAGATAACATATTGCACCCTGTATATGTATATATATATATATATATTGTATTTGATTTTGTGTTAAAAGTCATAGGTTACATTTTTATTTTGTATAATGTCAGTATAATGTATTGAAGCTAAATTTATTAATTTATTTTTTATTAAACGGAAATAGATGATGAATTGTAATTATATAATGATTATATATATATATTGAATTATAGTGTTTTTGAATATAATATATTAAATTTTATGTTACAGATTATAGATTGACATATGTTGTTGAGTTTTACTACAGAATGTTCGATATTGAAAATGAAGTGTGTAGCATTTACGGTTCGTTTACAGTGACACTGAAAAGGATTCCGATTCATTACGGTCAATGGGTAAAAATTGTTTGCGGTGTATTTTAATGATATTGCACTATTTTAAACATGCTGAAATTTAAATATACATCGTGTCCCAAAAGTTTAGACAATCAATAAAATCTGCATTAACATTAAAATTATTAAGGTACAATTAAAATTCGTGAGATAAGTGCTAGTAACTAGTAAACTAGTAAATCTGCAGATCAAGAGCTTCAACGTCATCTCTGCAACTTATTGTTTTTAGCAAACTTTGCGTAATATTAATCTTTCTACAAAAACAAAATTTAAACTTTTTAAATTACACAAACATTTATAAAAGGAAAAAAAATATTTCGATGGTTTCAGACATTAGAAGCGTTAAATTAAACACGTTGTTATGTAATGATATTCTGAAATTCTCACGAGCTACTTATTCTAGTAATTTTTATATAATAAAGCAAATTTCTTCAGGGGGGCGCCCTCTGAACTCCCCGTTGTGTAATTTATTTTGCATTTGTAATTTTCTACTGATTGAGTTAATGATTATCCTATATCTTAGATTCCTTTTTACACTGCGATTTATAAGGATAAGCAAGAATTTTGTCAAGCATTTTACGTTATCCTAATATCCATACAGCAGTATTTACTTGCCTGCTAACCACAAACACCTGTATCTAACGGATAAGGAACTTTTGGAAATGTAAACTGAGACATCTAATTTAGAAATCTAATACCTTTATAATTTTTATTTCCAAAAAATAATTTTGATTACCATTCTGCAATATTTATATCTAAGATCTAATCTAAATATCTAAAAATGTACTCGATAGGATTAACTTACTAAAATCACCCTAAAGTAGGGGGACTTCTAAACCTAACGGTTAATAATTCATCATCGTGTCCACTTCCAATTGACTAAATAGATAAACGTGATTTGGCGCCGTTAAGTATTTTTTGTTATAGCCTTTTCATAGTATCCACATTTAATTTAAAATCGTGATGTTACAAACACCGTTGAAATTTGACGCACCCCTGTGTTCAGGTCAAATTACGAAAGGTTAACTAACCTTTTATTTCCCTTAGCCGGGCATTTTGTTTCATTTTTCGTAATAGGGATTATTTTAATAATTTAATTTATTTTACACTCTACAAGCTGTTACACGGGACGTTGTTCACGTAGCATTAAAATAGAGATAAATGCATTAAATAAAACATTTCACTCCCCACCAGACATGGCAAGTCTCAGGCTTTTTGCACAACACTATTATCTTACAGAAAATGTTGTTCTTTTAAATCACGCAAATGTTTCAATTAAATAAAGTAACATTTTTTGTATTAAAATACTGGTATCCAGAACGCCGGAGGCTTGGCAGCTCTGCTCCTCTTAATACAAACATATATAGTTAACCAACACTTTATCACATTTTATAGGAGACAATACGGAATTTCTTATTTGTATGGCCTTACATATACCTCAGTCATAAAAATGTAAAATTTTGTGCCAATTAATATACACAATTGCAAAAATTAAATCGCAACCAATGAGAAAAGGAAGGCCAAGTAAAATCGTGTAAATCGAGGAATCTTTCTTCGTAGTGTTGGGAAAATACCACTACAAAAATTATTTTAGGTGGTATTTGGTGTGAAATGTTTATATGTATTCATTCTTGTCCTATTTATCTTTTTTATTATTTGTAATTTGCTTATTCCATTTTCCTTTTGCACGTGAAAATCTTACAAATTAAAATTAACTCTTTGGGAGAAATTGTTATCCCTTTTTTTTTTTTTTTTTTTGGCAACAATAAAGTTTATAAAGTTTAATAGAATAATGTCAGTTTATTCTGTATGAAAATAACAAACTTTTTCATTTATAATCAAACTAGTTGAATACATAAATAAAAATATTATTCTATATAGTATATAAATACTAGTTTCATTTCTGCGTTTAAATCAATCTATATGCAAATATCTATACAAAGGCATTCATTAATTCATTCCTTTTAACTTTGATTTGATTTAAAAAACTATACATACTTTCACATTTATGATATTTTTAGATGAGATATAGTAGCTATGCAACGGTTAAAAGAAAAAAAATGAAATATAAGTAAATTCATAAAATAAAATGTTTTATATTATTCGAACACATGTATAAAATTCCATCATAAGTTATACACCTAATTTAAAAGCTCTGACAAATGTTTTGACAAAATTGCAAACTAAAAGGAATAATTTAATACTCCTATTTAAAAATTTCAGCATCCAAAATTTACCATTTAAATCTATTATTCATATGAGCGATTTCTTTCAACAAATGAAAATTTGAAAATTGTCTGACTTTCTATAGAAAAGCATTATGTCACAAAAAAAAAAAAAAAAAAAAAAAAAAAAAATGTTCTATATATTCCGAACGAATGAACCACATTTAACCCAAAACTATACAGCTAAATCCGGGGAGCTCACCAATATACATCCTTAATTTCAAGCTAATCGGATGCTTTTCACGGCAGTTATCGCGGGACAGACAGACTAACTAACTAACTAACAAACAAACAAACAGATGGAAACCAAAAAATTTCGGGTCTCCACAGTAATCCTTCACTGACGTTTCGGCAATAAAAGCAGTTTTGCTGATATGCCCATATAAATTATGATCAAAGAAATGAAACTATAAAATATACATTAAATTAGATAAAAATGCGCTGTCCCAAAAGTATAGACAACTGTAATTTTTTTTTAATTTTAAATCCACAAAAGTAACTAAAAACTTTCTTTTAATATTTAATTGTATTGCCACGACACTTTATAACATCAAATACACGTTGTTCCATACAATTGACTAAACATTGCATTACAGAATGAGATATATCATACCACGCTTTGTCAATTGCAATTTTTGAGTCATTTACACATTTATATTGCTTTCCATTTTTATATATTTTACGAGATAAGATCCCCCATATGTTCTCCATGGATTCAAATCTGGACTAAGTGCTGGCCAGTCAAATAGTGCGATATTTTTTTTTTTGCTTAAACCATGTTTTCGATGATGTGGAGGTATAGATGGATGCCCCATCTTGTTATGAAAACAAAGTCTGGTCCTGCTAGCAAATCCATAATTGGCAGTAAATTGGTACGTAAAATATCCTGATAATCCTCTGATTTCATTTTTCTGTCCATAAATCCTAGAAATGTTTGAAGAGATACAAAACCTTGCTTAAAGCTGAGATAGACATAAAGATGCACGTCTAAACACTAGAAAGCATATGTCATACGGTGAAAAATTGATTTCTGCAATCTTCAGCGATGAAAAGAAATGGAATTTAGACGGCCCTGATGGTCATAAATTTTACTAGCATGACCTAAGAAAAGAACCCAAGAACTGTTTCAGTAGGCAACAAGGCGGAGGATCCGCAATTAACTGGGGAGAGTTTTCTTTCAACGGCCAAACATTTCTGGGATTTATGTACAGAAAAATGAAATCAGAAGATTATCAGGATATTTTACGTACCAATTTACTGCTAATTATGGATTTGCTAGCAGGAACGTATTGTGTTTTCCAACAAGAGGGGGAATCCATCTATATCTCCACATCATCGAAAACATGGTTTAGGCAACACAATATCACACTATTAGACTGGCCAGCACTTAGTTCAGATTTGAGTCCCATGGAGAACATATGGCGGATCTTATCTCGTAAAATATATGAAAACGGAAAGCAATATACGTGTGTAAATGACTTTAAAATTGTAATTGACAAAGCGCGGTATCAAAATACTTCCTTCTGTAATGCAATGCTTAGTTAATTCCATGGAACACGGTATATTTGATGTTATAAAGTGTCGTGGCAATATAATCAAATATTAAAAGTTTTTAGTTACTTTTATGAATGTAAAACCAAAAAAATGTTACAGGTGTCTATACTTTCGGGACAGCACATTTTTATATAATTTGATGCATATTTTATAATTTCAAACCTTTGATCATAATTTATATGTGTATATCAGCAAAACTGCTTTTATGTATTACCTATCTCACAAATTTTAATTGTACCTTAATAATTTTTATGTTAATGCAAATTTTATTGATTGTCTAAACTTTTGTGCGGCGGTGTACCATTGACGTGAACTGTAAGGCGATAACTGCCGAATAAGGGGACATACAAAATAATTTGGCTATAGTATGCATATGAAGAATAATTGCTGGAAAAGCGTTTTCAGTTGTGGTATTTCTTTTTAAATTTAATTAGTTGTGTTTTGCATTTAACTTGGTGTGTATAAATTCTATACATCATGTATAGGGCTCTACAAAAGAACTCAAGTACATTTACTGACGGAAATTTTTGAAGAGAAATTTTGAGCTGTTATATGCTTCTAAGTGAACTAACTTTTAGCATACTTACAATTCTATAGATGATACAAATTGCTGCAAAAAAATGAGAAAAAAAAAATATTTTTTTGACTGTTGATGGCAATTGCAGAAATTGGGTTTTTAAATGCGTTATACGTTATCATCTTTCACTTTATTAAAGTGTGAAATTTCACTACAATATTCTGAATGTGATGAAAAGTGTTTCGTAATCTACGCTGGACGCATGATTTTGTGCTCTTGGTGATTTGTTGAATAGGTTTTGGGCTGCAGATGGTGCCATTTCACTACCTTTAGGATCTAAAAATTATATGTTGCTCCGTCTGCCTATTTTCAAGACTATTTTAACGGATTCCGACGTAGTTGAATGTGTGAAAAGATTACACACAAAAATTGAATTCATGAATTCACAGCTTACCGAATTCACATAATTGAAAATTGTTTATGAATTCTATTTGTCTGTGTGCCATATGTCTGCCGTCTTTCTGTCTGCACAAACTCTAACTTACTTAAATATACTCGGATTGCCATATCATTGAAATATGTTGTTGAAGTTTCATGGCGTGTGCGGTATTGAAAATGAAGTGTGTAGCATATATAGCTTGTTTACAGGGACACTTAAAATAATTCCGTTACATTATAGTCTATAAAGAAAAAACATTTGCAGTGTATTTTAATGACGTTACACTATTTCAAACATACTGGAATTGATATACATCACTGAAGTGCACTACAGTGTTCTTTCTATAAAGTATTGTATGTGTAGTACTTATAGTTCATTTACAAGGACACTACGAAATTTACTATTGCAAGTTCGCTATTGAAAATGGAATACATAGTATTTATAGTTTTATTACAGTGACACTCAAAGAAATGCCTTAACATTATGGTCAATGGGAAAAATCATTTTCGGCATATTTTTATGATGTTACTCTACTTCAAGCATAACGAAATTTATATGCATTTTAAAGTGCATTAAAACATGCTTTCTCATATGATAGCATTATCGTGAAAAGAATTTATCATTCATTTAAAGGGTCACGTAAAAGAATTCGGTTAAATAATGGTCTACGGTTAAAAGATGTTTATAGCGTATTTCAACAACGTTGGACTCTTTCAGACAGAAAGAAATTGAGATGCATTACAAGATGTGTAATGTAGAATATGACGTGTTATGATCTTTCACTTTAATATGTTACGTGTGACGTGTTATAACACTTATCATTCATTTACGGAGACACAGAAAGGATTTTGGTTAAAGTACAGTCTAGGAACAATAAAAATTGGAGGTGCGTTTTCCAATGTAGTATGCATTTTTATGTTTAAATAATTTGTGGCATACTACGCAGATATTATAAATTTTGTAGACAACATAATTCAACATAATTCGTGAGCGTCACTGTGGAGGGACATAAATTGCTTAAGGATTTTTTTAATTGAGACATTCATTTTCCAGATATTTAGTACGCTAATAGAATTTTGTAAAATATAAATAAATTCATATACAAGAACAAAAATAACCGGATATATTACGGCAATATATAGTCATTTCCAAAAGTACGATTCCAGTTTTATTGTGTGCTATTTTCCTGAAATAAATTTTAGTTTTACCTGAAGAGTGTATAAAATTCTTTAGATTGTACACAGATCTGTAAGAAATTATTCGAGTGCATTTTCGTATATTGCTGGAAATTTTTCGTGAATTTTCGACTGTGTTGTGCATTTTGTATCTAAGCTGAATTTTAGCACATTATGTAGCGTTTTTTCAGATTTATAGATCATATACAGGAATGTACAAAATAATTCGAGTATCCCTCGGGCTACAGACTGTAACTTCTGAATTCTGGTTGCACCATTTTAAACGGCTGAGTACCTTTGCAGTAGTCTGGAAGTGTTTGAAAGTGTTTATAATCTATGCTTGGCCCATGATTTTTCTTTATTTTTTTATTTTTTCAGAGGATCCCATTTCGATATACTTAGGATTTGAGAATGATATGTTTGTCTGTCTGATCATTTTCCTGTCTTTCTTTTGAAATTATAGGCTTTACTTTAGTAAAAATTGACCAATCTACCCGAAATGTTAATATGGTGTTATGGTATACATCATTTATTATTATTGTTTTTATGATGGAATCCCAAAATTTAAGGTATCATTGCCCACCGCACGTCAAAATAAGCGGTATTGACAAAGATGAGATTAATAATGAATGTGTGGGCATTCCTGTATCAGGTCGGGTAACCCTATTTCACCGGAATGCAAATCCACTCTAGGTTTGAGTCAGGTTAGCAGTGTTTGTTTCATTACTGCTCCAGTTGATTGTTAACAGTTTCGTATTTCGATTGGGATATGAATTTAGTAGCTCTGGTTTGGTAACTCTGTTTTTTTTTTCAAAATAATTCCACAATATTTCTTAAATTAAAAAAAAAAAACACTATATTTATTATGGAAATGTTCATTATGTTTTATGTTTTATGTTTTTTTTTTTTTTTGTTTGTTTTTTTTTTGTTTTTTTTTTACATATAACATAAAATTGATATTTGAAATATAATTACAGAGTTTTATTTCTCACAATGGCATTAAAATATGGACTAAAGCATTAAATTATAAGGATAAATTCATCATTCATTATTAATCTCATGGCAAAATGAGATTAACAATGAATATGTTTTACAGTCCTGCATCAGATCGGGTCACCCTATTTTACCGGAAATCAAATCGACTCTAGGTTTGAGTCAGGTTAGCAGTGTTTGTTTCATTACGGCTCCGGTTGATTCTTAACAGTTTCGTATTTTGATCGGGATATGACTTTAGTGGCTCTGGTTTGGTAACTATGTTTTTTTTTTCAAAATAATTCCACAATATTGCTTAAATTTAAAAGCAACAATAAGAACACACTATATTTAATGGAAATGAGCATTATGTTTTTTTTTTCTTTTTTTTTTTTTTTTTTTTTTTTTGTTCTTTTTACATATAACATAAAATTGATATTTGAAATATAATTACAGAGTTTTATTTCTCACAATGGCATTAAAATATGGGCTAATACATTAAATTATAAGGTTAAATTCATCGGGGTTGGGGTTGACTTGAAATAAAATTTCGGGTAGGTTCGGTATAATCCTATCAACGCAGGACTCTGTTGTGGACAACAATACAAAATTGCCACAAAAAATAATAAAACAGGTAATAAACAATGTCTGGAACTTGGTTTTACTTTTTGTTAAAACTTACTTGCATGACTCGATATATTGGTTATGTTCAACATATTTTTTTTCAATTTATCATTGAGTTCATTTACTACATTCACTAATTCACTATATTTAAATCCTGTACAGTTTAGATATTATTTAAATCTAAGCGAATAAATAATTTTCACATAATATGCACATAAATAATTTGTATATGCATCATGACTGAGATAAATTCTAGCAAACGTGAAGTGGGATTTAAACTACTGTCGCATAGTGCCCATAACATGTAAATTCATAGAGAGTTTATTTTCTGCACGGGTTTAGATCTCCATTTTAATCAATCAAGGTTTCATTATACATGATTATTCATGTAACAGCAGTTTAATTTCATTTGCCTAATCAAACTACACATATTTGAAGCTTTCTTTGTACGTAATTGAATGCATTATTGTTGCTTGTCTATGTTTTGAAGATATTTGAAATAATGTTACGATATTTTCTATAATAATAATATTAATTTTTTCTTACCTAAAATAGGCAATAATTATGAGAAAAACATTATCAAACGAATTACATTGAAAAAAAAATAGAGTAGATTGTACTGATAGATAAGGGTTTCACAAGTTGAACTTAAGAATAAATTTAAGATCCAGTTTGATTTTCCCATAAAAATATGGAATATTCTCCCTGTAAAGCAAGTAATATAACAAAGTGTATGATATGAAAGATGCCATAAAAAACAACAACTGTTTTATCATATTATAACCATCTCCTAGAAGTAAAACAAGAACGCAAAATCATGCGTTAAACATCGATTATGAAACACTTTCCAGCACATTTAGTACACTATAATAAAACTTCATAGATTAATAAAGTGAAAATGTTGTCTAAATAAACAATTTGTAAAACACATAACGCATTTGAAAGCTTAATTTCATCAATTTCCATCAAAAGACGAAAACAAATTCGAACTTTTTTTCCCTTGCAGCCCTCTATACGTACTACAGATTTATCACATAATACATAGTATGCTAAAATTTAGTCCAATTAGAAAACGCATATCACACTTGAAAAATCCCCTTCAGCAATTTTCATCCATAAACAGAAATATACTCCAGATGTTTTATGCAGCCCTGTATATGATCTGTAGAGATTTATACACACTAAGAAATATGAAAAAAAAAGTTTATTTAAAAACACGTGCCAGAACAGAAAACGTACTACTTCCAGCAATTATTGTTCAAAGAGTATCCTGTAACCAAGTTATTTGGTGTGTCTCTGTATATCAATGATGAATGCTACGCAGATCATATTCTATAGTAAATATATTGCAGTGCACCTCAGAGATATATATCAATTCCGATATTTAACATAAATAAATTACACCGCAAAATATTTTTCTCCGCGGACCGCAATGTAATGGAATTCTTTTGAGTGTCCCTGTAAATAAAAGATGAATGCTTCCATACCATATTCTATAGTAAGCATCTTCTAGTGTACTTCCACAGCTATATATAAATTTCAATAAGTTTGTAATTGTGAAAAGTTATTAAAAAACAACGCAAACGCTTTTTCCCCATATGCCGTAATATAACGGAATAATTTTGAATGTGCCTGAAAAGGAACTGCAACTGCTACATGCTTCATTTTTAATATTTAACATGCCATAGTGAATATAAATAACATATATCAATTTCATGGCGATCCAGACAGGCAGACGGCAGACAGACAAACCGAAGTCATAAACGCCTTTCAACTATGTTGGAAAGTGCTAAAATCATTGATAATTTAAAAGCTAAAAAATTATCAATTCACAAAAAGACGTGATGAAGAGGGCTGTTATTGTCAAGTGACTGAATGTATAAAATGTGTTTAACTGTATTAACCCTTTATTTACTGATGGTACTTATAAGTACCACTCACTTTAAACTCTCACCACATAGTGAATATTACTAACATTCTAATGGTAGTTTGAAAAAATACCCTTTTAACTCCATTTTTTCATGATACATGGCAGCAGTAGCTCTAGGTTAGTTATTTTAGCAAGGAAGGAGGCTATCTTTGAAACAGTCAATGTGTTTTGTGCCGACATTTTGTACAGATTGTCACGCTTGACATTTTATTGCTGCAAACATAGTAAAGGACATGAGTGTTCGATTTTTTTTTTTTTTATGTTTTCATTATGATCTTAGAATACAATTAGACTAGTTATTTTAAGTAAGCGGTGTATGTATTTGATTTAACAGTTGAATTACTCGGCGGTACTTATAAGTACCGCCACTACACTGGGAGTAGGAGGAAAACATCTTGTTTACTTTTCGTCTGTGTATTTATCCATCGTTTTTATCTGCTTTATAATGTTATAATTAAATTGTAGTGTGGTAATGTTTTTTCTGATATTTCTTTTCTGTTTTATTATTATACTAGCAAACCCCGCGGCTTTGCTCGCGTAATATTTGAAATATGCCAAGTGATCTTTATATGTCTAATTTTTATTAAAAGGTACTAACTAAATTTTTATTTTATTAAAAGGTAATATTTTATTTTATTAAAAGGTTCTTATTACTTTTAGGAATAATTTAAAAAAATTACTATTTAAAACACAGTTTGATTAAATATCATTGTTACACTGCATAAGGCAGAAATGAGACTTAAATTAATAAAACGAAATAAAACTAAATAAATAATAATTTAGAAAATATTTTGAAACTTTTATGCTCAATTAATACGCTCATTTCAGTATTCATTTGAAATTTTGAATTTTTTAGAAACCATCTTCTTACATCTTAAAATTAACCATCATGTCAAATTCCAAGTCCTACCACCATCTATAAACATAAAGGGCTATGTTGAAATAGGAGCTGTCACCATTAATTTGCCAACATTAATTTTGAAATTGGTTTGTTATTTCCTAATATTCCACAGAAACGTAATTTAAAAAGCTTTTAAAGGCCTTTTTTAGAGCGTTTGTTGTTCCTGTGAATCCCAGGTGGTAGAATCATCGGCATAAAATATAGCCTGTGTAGGATCAGAGACTGTTACCATTGATTCGCAACTATTACTTTTATATTTGGTTTATATTTCCTGAAATAGCGTAGAAATCGTAATTTAGGACTTTTTTAGAATGCTTTCCGCACCTCCCCTTCACTTCACCCCTTTTTAATTGGAATTTATTTTCGACAGTCCTTCGATGGCATTTAAATTTTATAAGTAACTACCATGCCATATTTAAAGTTTCTAGCCTTTTCAGTATCACAGCAATCGCAATTTAGAAAGTTTTTAGCTACTGCAACCCTCTGGTGGTAGTGGCACAGACATAAAATATAGCTTATGCTTGAGCAGATTCTATCACCAAAAATTTGTTATCATTATTTTTTTAATCGGTTTGGTATTTGAAAAGATTACATAAAAAGTTGTAATTTATAACGCTTTTAACTCACTTCATCTTTTTAAATTTGAAATTTTCTTTCGACAGTTCATAGAAAGCAGTTGCATCTTGTAAGTAAATAACATGCCATACTTCAAAGTGTTAGACCCTTCAGTTATGCAAAAAACGCAAATTAGAACATGTTTTGCTTTTTCAACCATCAGATGGTAGTGACAGCAGCATAAAATATAACCTATGTTATAGCAGGGACTGTCACCATTGATTTGCAACCATTACTTTTGAAATAGCTTTGGAATTTCCTGAGATTGAGTAGAAATCGCAATTTAGAACGTTTTTAGAACGCTTTTCGCGCATTTTCACGCCTTTTTAAATTTCCAATTTTTTGAAACTGTTCTTAAAGATCATTTATATGTAATACATATGTACCTTGCCTAATTTTAAATTGCTAGCCCCTACCGATCACAAAAATCGAAATTTGGAACGCTTTTTTGCTACTGCAACGTCTAGGTGATAGTCATACCGACTTAAAATAGCATCTATGTTGGAGCAGAGGCTATCAGCATCAATTTCTTAACATTACTTTTGAAATCAGTTTGATTTTTCCTGAGATATTGGGCACAAATCGGCATTTAGAACGTTTTTAGAACGCTTTTCGCTCATTTTGCTCCTGCATCTCCTCTGGGTTAGTGGAAACATATATAAAATAAAGCCTATCTTGGATCAAGATCTGTCACCATCATTTTAACACCATTATATTTGAAATCGGTTCAGTATTTCCTGAGATTGCATAGAAATTGCAATTTAGAACGTTTTTTACAACGCTTTTTGCGCATTTTGACGCCCCTTTTAAATTTCGATTTTTTTAGGAAATGTCCTTAGAGATCATTGATATCTTATAACTAACTACCATTCTAAATTTCACAATTCAAGGCCCTTCCGTCACGCAAAAACCGCAATTTAGAACGTTTTTCTCCTGCAGCCCCTTTGGGGTAGTGGCACCGACATAAAACTTAGCCTATGTTGGAGCAAGGATTTTCACCATCATTTTGACGCCATTATTTTTTAAATCGGTTTGGTATTTCCTGAGATTGTGTAGAAACTACCATTTAGAACGTTTTTTAGAACGCTTTTCGCGCATTTTCACCCCTTTTAAATTTCGAATTGTTTAAGAACCGTTCTTAAAAATCCTTTATATCTAATAAGTAGCTGATACTTCAAATTATTATTTCTAGGCCCATCAGGAACACATAAATCGCATTTTTAGAACGTTTTTTTGCTCCTACACCCCCTTTGGGATAGTGGCACCGACATAAAACATAGCCTATCTTGGAGCAAACGTTGTCACTATCATTTTGACACCAATATTTTTTAAATCGGTTTGGTATTTCTTGAGATTATGTAGAAACTACCATTTAGAACGTTTTTTAGAACGCTTTTTGTGCATTTTCAACCCTTTTAAATTTCGAATTGTTTAAGAACTGTTCTTAGACACCATTTATATCTTATAAGTAACTAATATTCCAAATTTCATATTTCTAGGTCCTTCAGTAACTCAAAAATTGCATTTTTAGAAAGTTTTTTGCTCCTGCACCCCCTTTGGGGTAGTGGCACCGACATAAAATATAGCCTATGTTCTAAGTTGGACTAACACCATCGTTTTGATACCATTACGTTTGAAATCGGTTTGGTATTTCCTGAAATTATGTAGAAACTACCATTTAGAACGTTTTTTAGGACGCTTTTTGTGCATTTTCACCCCTTTTAAATTTCGATTTGTTTAAGAACTGTTCTTAGACACCATTTACATCTTATAAGTAACTAATATTCCAAATTTCATATTTCTAGGCCCTTCAGTAACGCAAAAATCGCATTTTTAGAAAGTTTTTTGCTCCTGCACCCCCGTTGGGGTAGTGGCACCGACATAAGATATAGCCTATGTTCTAAGTTGGTCGATCACCATCATTTTGATACCATTACTTTTGGAATCGGTTCGGTAGTTCCTGAGCTTATCTCCGACAAATAAAAATTTTTTTCCTCTTTATAATATGAGTATAGATATAGATTTTATAGGAAATCGAAAAAGTTGTGATACCGGCTCATTTTTGCTATGCTAGAAATGGCATATGTCAATTCATATATTGCATATGTGGAGATTCGAGAGAACATGTTGTCCTTGGAATATAGGTGTCACATAACTAATGTTAAGGCTAAACTAATAACATAGGTAAAATCTAAATTAGAGTAAAGTAGGCATAACTAATGCTAAGGGAGTGCTAACAAAATCGAAACCTAAAAAACATTGTTTTTTAAAACATCAAATTTGAAATTGTATTCATTTTTAGGGTTCCGTACTTAAAAAGTAAAAACGGAACCATTATAAGAGGACTCCTGTGTCTGTATGTCCGTCTATAACAGCCATTTTACTCGTAAACTATGGAACATAGAAAGCTCAAATTGGTGGAAGTAATAAAGATTATTGACCCTATATTTACAGATTATTAAGCATTTACAAATATTTATGGAAAAATGTGGAGGGGCTGATTAAGTTAGTCGTAAAAAAAATGTGAACGTGTGAGGTATCGTGTGAAAGCTTTCATAACGCTGAACTCAAAAACACATTTCTTTTGATTTTAGGTTTTATATTTTAAGAGATATCTTCGAAAATGTAGTGCAAAAATATACCCCCCCCCCCTCTATTTCCGAATCTACTGAAACTAAATTATGAAAAAAAACAGAGGTAGTAGAGGTTAATTTAAACCTTGCAGGAAAATTATAGCGATTACCCTAGGTCACATGGTTTTTAAGAAAAGCACATTTTTCCGTTACACACAAATTTCGATTTGCGTACATTCAGCAAAAGTGTTGAGGAGCGCTGGAGGTACCTACCGAAGCAGAAGTATAAAAGCATTGTTAATAATGATTTTTGAAAAAAGTCGTCGGTAATTAGCGGAGATATTAACCCTGAAAGACACAGACGGTTTGGATATACATAATGACAGGGGCGGCGTACTCTGTGTACAATCGGCTTTTAAAACTTAGATAATAATTTTAATGATACATTTGTGTAATACAATGTCCAGTAGCATTATAAAAGAAATAACAGTCACATTGTTAAAAACACACTAATTTAATTCGAATTAATGACATACATACTATGAGATTCGCAACTAGTTTGCATGGAGTAAATCTCTCAATATGCCTCTCCTGTCTTTAAAAGTTAATTAAAAAGATATCAGGAGAAACGGAAAAACGTGGCATTGTCCATGGACGGTGTTGCTACTTTGCGACCTCCTTTCGAAGCACGCATAGCAATATACCAAGTTTAAACTTTGAACAAGGGTTTTGTTTTAGCTACACTGTAAAAAGAAAAAAAAATATTACAATGCTGAATTTAGTTTTCTGAAATATCAAATGAAGTTTAAATTGCACTAATTTAATTGTCAGTGCCAAATTAAGTTCATCATAAACAGATTAGGATAAGAGTTATACAAGAATAAGAGTTATGCAGAATATCAATATTTGATATTATTTAGGCCTCATATCTCTTTGAAATTTTACGGTATACCCATTCATGCTTTTCTAGTATATATGCAGCTGTACCAAACCCTACGTTCTATAGTTTTTACGAAGTTTTATTTTTCTTTTAGTAACGATTGTTTTAATAATACAGATAATAATTCATATATTTGCTGTGCGGAACACTCTGAGCGCAAGTAATACTCGCACTTGGCCGTTTATTCATGTAAAATATGAAACTGTGTCAATTTAATATTTTTCATCGTTAACTTGCGAGTGTTTTCTTGTTATTTAGCATTTTTAAGAGTTTGAATTTTATTTGAAATATCATGTGGGTTTTCTGTTACGAGAATATAGCCATAGCGTATTGACGGTACTTTAAAGCATCACTTTAATTAATTACCTCTAACGAATTAAATTTCTCACGGGTGAGTATTTTTTTATGTATATCCTTTAATTTTCATTTTTGTAACTGAAAAAAGAATTACATGAAAAAATTTGCACTAGATCATAATTCAATAGATAAAGTGCTAACACACACGTTTTCCTTTTTTAGCGTTTGCTCAAGAAGTAAAATATAAACTGTACAAATATCCTTAATGAATAAATTATAAATTCACTCAGAAGATCCGTTATTGCAATCGTATATTGACTGAGCTTTTAACTTAAAGAATTTGTATTTTTCAAAAGAATAGTTTTTCATTTCAAAGACTAGCAATTTAAATAACTTGATAAAAATTACTTTTTACCAGCCCCATTTTAACTTTTCATTGTAACTCAGTGGTGAAACTTTAGGGTGCTTTTTCACCAGTCTTATTTACGCAAATAACAAATAGTTTTCTTGTGAATGGAACGGATTCACTATCTAAAATGAAGGATAAAATATTTCAGATACAGAGCTTCAAGACTTTAGATCTATTTTTTTTTTTTTTTTTTTTTTTTTTGAAAAGCGTTGCAAAGAGTAGACGTTATTATTTTTAGTAAAATGTTTAACAGTTTTAGAAAAAGTCGGAAATTGTACGTCAAACGTGGCAAATGAGTTCGTTCGTACTATAACTAATTTTATAAATATTCAGATCTTAGTGCAATAGCTGTTGCACTCTTATGCAAAAATGCATGAATACAAAATTTATTACGATTATAGATATTAAATTCAATAATACGGAAATAATGTGACTCCATCTTAAATAGGACTTAATCACCATAACAACCTAGAATCATTACCTGTTGTGGGATATCATTGAATTAATTACATATGACAGAATTTAATAGAATGAAGAAAACTTTTATTAATATCTTTTTAAGTTTTGATTCTATTTTCATAAAATTTGAAAACACTCCACAAAATTCTGAAACGATTATGTATTAAATTTCAAACCATTCGGTTGGGTAGTTTTTGCGCTGTTATATGCGGACAGACGTTCGGACCAGACGACGACTATAGGTGCTACGTATGTATATAATTACGAACGCATGGTAGGCTGATTTCTAATTGTATTTCATAAAGTACTTATTGAGAACTAATTCGCCTTATACATTATTAATATTATTTCGCGCATTTATTTTTAATTATTAGTAATTCTGAACTTTAATTGCATTATTTAAATATCATATGGCATTAAAAACAATCTCATGTTACATACGATGCAAAACTAATTCCATACTTATTTAAGTTTGTGCAACGAATGTGGTCTTGGATTTTCTTAACAGAGGGTACAATTTACGTTTTACATTATTTCATTTAATCTTCATATACCTCACGCACTGGAATCTAAATTAAATCCTAATTATAGGCAAATTGCGTATTAATTATAGGCAAAATAGTAATTATAGGCAAATGGCTTAGAGCAAAAATGAAAGGTCTTTTATCTAACTATCCCATATAAAATATTTTTTAACTCTAAAAAATTCATATGTAGAGTACCTATTACGTGGCATACATTTCGTGAAATAAGCAAAATCAACAAAAATAATTAAATCTGGCGCAAAAACGCACAAAATAGGACCTTCTCAAACCTTAACACCTATTTAGTCCATCATGCACGAAATATGTTTTTCGAGAGTCACGAAATAACCATATTAATTGAGGGGCTCACAACCATAGTAGACCATTTTGAAAAAAAAAAAAAAAGACATACTCCCTTTAGAAGGTACATAAAATCTATTTTATTCACTCCCACATAGAACCAAGTCTGTAAACAGATGCCATGTATGAGAAAGTATGTGAAAACAGGTTTGGTTTACTGCGAGGGTAGATAAAACATATTTTATGCACCTTGTAAATGGACTATCTCAATTTTGTTGAAAATGGACTTGGTCTACTATGGTTGTGTACCCCTCAATTCTTGGATTAGTTTTCAAGAGACATTTCTTGTTCTAAATACAAGCTTTCACTTCGACTTCCTTCATTTATTTTATGAGAAACTGTGAAAATTCTCAAAAATTATGCCTATATTATGAAGCAAAAACATATCCGTAACTAAAGCTGACGTCATATTCACGGGGACAACAACTTGACAAATTAATTTAAATTTTACTGCAATTTTTTAACTTCCAAATATCGCACTATTTCAATTTTTACATTGAACATTAGTAGAAACAACATATTTTTTATATGCGATTTGCTTGAAAACTGTATCTCAATTTACTAATATTTTTATGGTTTTTAAAATAATTTTTAAACGAACAATTTGTCAATGAATTTTTTTATATCTTCTTACAACCCATCCTACTGAATAAACCGTTTGCACTAAGATGCCAAGCGAAGCTTAACTTTCACAAATAAATAAGTAAGTAGATAAATAAAACACGAAAGTAACAGATATGTAATTGAACTACGGAGTTAAAAAACACTGAAAAAAAAAATCAGAATCACTTCGGTTGCTATAAATAGTAAAATGTCTCGAGATTGATCACTGGCATGCGGCTAATACGGAAAATACCAGAAACTCTTTTTTGGTAGTTGGGTGGAAATGCAATAAAATATAATAAATGTAAAAATTCTATTTTGTGTTTTTAATAGAACATTTTCATGTACCTTAAACTAGGTATCTTTAATCCGGATAGCCCTGATTAGATTTCCCATGGTATTTTCAAAGAAGAAAAATGTACTTAATTTTCGCCCAAGAGATATAATTTGTGTAGATATCGAGTTTATATATATATATATATATATATAGAGAGAGAGAGAGAGAGAGAGAGAGGGGGGGGGGAGGGGGAGTTCAGTTATTATGGAATGGTCGGATCGGACAATATGGCATACTTCAATATCTGGCACATACAGATTTGCAACTTAGCGTAATTCTGCCATACGACTTCCTAGTACACCCATGAGGCACTGTGCTCAGTTCTATTTGGATACATGTTGTTGGAGCGACACGGTGAAATAACATCTTATTATCAAATTTTGAAGGTTTTTGCAAGCAAATTTTCTAAAATTCTTATTCATTATAAAATCTCATTGTCAGCGATGTTAACCAAGTTCAGTATAAAGTTGAACTGTTATATTTATTGCTGTGTTAGTCAGTATGCTAATTTGTTGGAGAGCAAACATGTTATATTTTTCAAGATGGTGTGTCGGGTGATATGGAATATCAGCTAGACAACTGTTTCAAGAAGAGTCTAAAAAAATTAAAACTATTTTTCAAAGAATCTAATGATTTATAGATGGTGTACCAACGTTTACTCATTAAATAATTTTGGTTATTCTTTTAAATCATGGTTTTCTTTTGAATGTCAACATTCCTTATGACCCTATTTCATGTTAACCGACTGGTTGCCACTACCCGAAAAGTGTAACTTTTTTTTTTCAAAGATAAATATTGATATGCATTTCCTTTTTCCACTTTAAAAGCATTAAAAATATGTTAAGGAATAGCCAAAGTTTTTTTCTTTTCTAACTTTTAATGTATCTTAAATTTCTTATGTTGCTTTTCAAAGAAAAATAAAATGGTATTCCATAATACCCGACCTTCCTCTTTATATATGCGCATGCGTTTACGTGTTATCTTGAAAGAAGCTTCAAAAAGCTGTAAGTTCAATGGAAAATATAACTTCACTTTCGCATAGATCTGAAAGAACTTTGGTAACGGAATTTTTTGTATAGCCTTATCACTTCTTCACTATTGATTCTACCGAAATCCTTTCTTCTGTTAAGAAATCTACTTTTGTTCAACTTAATTGATCGCAACAGCAAAAACATATTAGCGATTCTTGGACTTTCTTATTAGTGTTCTTTGTATTATTAGTGTTGTTAGTTTTATTATTCCCTCTAAATTGTGAATGAAACGATGAAAAAATATAAATAGATTTTTCCAATAATAAATCAATGCAATAATTTGATTTGTGATAAATAGCATTAAATTATTTTTCTACATTTATTTCATCAGTTAGTGTTTAAGCAAAATTATTTACTCGTTTTCTCTGATGTTTTCAATTTTTCCAACAATACATTTTTTGCGATTCTTGAATATATTTAAATGTAGTTATTTATTTTTGGTTTATGTTAATGAAATACAGTAAAATCTCGTTATAACGAATCACTGGGGAGCACTGATTAAATTCGCTATACTGAAAAATTCGTTAAAGTGAATATTTTTATAATGAAATATATGAATAGGATCTTTTTTAATAATCCAAATAATATTCGTTAAACTGTAAATTCGTTAAAGTGACATTCGTTGTAATGAGATTCTACTGTACTATTCAACTCTGAAAAACGCGCGTATATCGCATGTGTATTACCTTGGTATATTTTACGAAATATTATTCTTAATTTTAATAATAATATTTGAGTAATGACTTTCTTAGCCTTATTAATGATAATCTAAATTCATATATATACTGGGTATCCCAAAAATGACCGATGACTTTAAAATTCAATAACTTGCAAACGGTGACAGATATTTTAAAAATCTTTGCAGGACGGTTATGTAAGATGTCCGGAGATTTTACGCTTCGATTTGTAGTTTTAGTTACAAATAGCAGCGATAGATGGCACTGCAAAAAATAGGCGCTAAATCCAGTCTCTATTTTCCGGTTTTTCTCTTCTCCCACGTGAGATTAAAATGTTTTGAATAGATACCGAAGTATACCAAAAATCGGGTCTGGAATGAGCACTTATTTCTCGCAGCGCCATCTATTTTTGAAATTCGAACTAAAAGTAAGAATCACAGTTAAAAAAAAAAAAAAAAAAAAAAAAACTCCTGACATCATACATAACCCTCCTGCAAGAATTTTTTTTATCTATCACCGTTTGCAAGTTATTGAATTTTAAAATCATCTTTCATTTTTGGGACACCCGGTATGTATTTGTATATGCGTATGTATGTGTGTGTGTGTGTGTGGTTGAACGAAAAGTATGAAAACGCTGTAAGTTTTTAAAAATTTAGAAACTATTTTGGTAACAAAATTTTTCGTATAGCTTTATCACACCTTCAAACTTAATTCCACCGTATTCCTTGGAATTCCTTTCTTCTGTTAAGAATTCTTCTTTTGTTCAACTTAATTGATCGCAACAGCAAACACATATTGGTTAGAAATTCTGAATTTTCTTATTAGTATTCTCTGTATTACTACCTCTTTCCTTATAAACCATGAATAAAATGTGATGCAAAAATTAAAATAGATTGTTTCGTTAATGAATAAGAAAAAAAAAATTAAGTTTTTGTTTGTGACAAATAAATTTTGTCTATACATTTATTTCAGAAATTAGTGTTTCATTTAGTTTTTGATTCTACTGATGTTTCGTTTTATTTTTTCAGCTATTTATTTATTTTTTTACTTCCTGGACCATAATTAAGTGTAGCTGTTTATTTTTGGGATGTATTAAATGAAATAATTTAAAAATGTTAATCATAATTATTAAGTACAAACTAGCCTTGTAAACAACACTGGAGTTCTTAAAATTATATTTGCATGGGAATTTTCTTGCATTGTAAAAAATTAAGAACCATTTATATTATGTAGTTTAACTATACAGTTAAGATGACGAAAAAAAAGACTTTTAAAATACTTTTAACATTTAGTAATATATCAAACTGAATTTTGCCTATTAAAAATATTTTTCCCTATACTTTGTAATAATAAATTATATTGTAATAATAATTTATAAACAAATTTTGTAAACTGCAGTAAAGTTCTTGAAATAAGATTTGCACATGAATTTTCTTGCATTCTAAAAAATTAAAAACCACTTATGTTAATTACTTTTTTAACTATGAAATTAAGGTGCAGAAGGAAAAAAAATCACTAAAATTCAATAATATATCAAAATGAATTTATGTCTATTTAAAATATTTTTTTATGTAACCTATAATTTTTCACTAATAAAGCAAACTACAGTAAATACCAAGAATTTTTAAGCGGACTTGATACATTTCATTTCGCAAAAAATAGCGAAAATAAAAGTTTTCCAATTTTTTGCTTAAAATGTGTTTTGACGTACCTTGTACAGTTGTCTGGGAAAAAAAGAATAAACACCCGTACTAGCTCTGCAGCAAATTATTGTTGAAGAAAGTTGCTGGTACCAAACGAATGGAAATAAAGTCTACTTTTAAATGATGTATATAAAATTAGCTTAGGAGCCCTCTACATATCAAAATGAACATTTTTTTTTTTTTTTTAAATAGCAATACCCATTCTTCACATCATAAATAAATTCTACATTCTGCAATTAGCCCAAATACAATTTTTTTAACGAAATTTGTATGATTAGTTTTAGGGAGATTAATCATTTTAAAATCAGCCTATTTTAAGGGCTCTACCCAAATTGAGATTCGGTTCTCAGTTTTTCCGCACGTCATAAATGGCCCCTTAAACCACCATTTTGACGTTTTTAAACCATAATTCGAAAACTACTGCGAAGAAAACTTTGAAATTCACATAAAGCAGTAACTCACATAAAGCATTGTATTCACATAAAGCAGGACATAATAAATATAATTCTAAAAAAAAATTGTAGGTTACGATTCTTTTTTTTTTTAAATATTAAATTTTTAATTCATAATTTATATTATAAATTTTTTAAAAATACAAATTCAATGCATTTATATTTGGATTTTTTAGTATTATAACCACATGAAAAATTATCACGTTAGGATTATAATTTCGGGAGATATCAATAAAAATATGAAAATGTAGTTATTTGTAAAGATTATAAGCTCTAAATTTTGAATGTTTATAATTCAAAATCTTGTCATCCAAGTGAATTGCAATTTCGTTTCTAGGCAGAGTTTGAAACGGAGATATAAAATATATTGTCAAAATTGTGTGTCGCCATTGAAAAAAGAAAAGTACCGTCTGGTTTTGATTTGTAGATTGCCCCTAAGCAAATTTTATATACAGGGTGCAATATGTTATCTATCGCCGACCTTTAATTTCTCAGCCGTTGGTCGTAGACATATAGTTCCAATTACAAAAATGTTTAAAATGAGGTAAATATTTATGTTGTGGTATTATTTAAAGTAAAAAATAAATTTTATAAAATATCTGAAGCAGCGCATTATCCTTGATTATCGCAGTGTTTGCACCTTCTATGCTCTAATGTCTCCAGGACACAGTACTATTACGTATTCCATTGTTCATTGCCGCCAATGGAGAACACTTTAAGCACTATCTCTAGTAGATTCCGGCGTTTTATGTATTCCTTTTTATAGTAGACCGTTTTCGATATTATAATAAATTGATATTTATTTTCCTGTTTAATTCAATATTTCATTATTCGCTTTGTATACGATCCCTAAAAGTCAGCTCAAATTTTTAGATGAAATAACCCTCTTTTGGTGATCACCCGATTTTTCGATACCGGCTAAAGGTGGTTTCGCCGTAAAAAGGGCAAAGCACCCTGATTTTGATATCGAATTACTTTAGTTCATCTTATAACTGATCCCTCAATGAAAGACAAAATCTTGTGCAAAAATCTCAAAATTTGAAATTTAATAATTCTGTCAATTTTTGTAGTACTGACGTCAAACTTTTTGTTATATATGTGTTATGATATGTGTTAACTTTTACTAAATATAACTATATGGACACTGGGGGACCGTATAAAAAGTTAGATTTCGTAATTTTTATAAAATTGTTTTTTTTTTTTTTTTTTTACTTTAAATAATGCCACAGCATTAATATTTACTTCATTTGAAACGTTTTTGTAACTGGAACTATATGTCTACGACCAACGGTTGAGAAATTAAAGGTCGGCGATAGATAACATATTGCACCCTGTATATCATTTAAAAGTAGAATTTATTTACAATAGTTTGGTACCAGTAACTTTCTTTTATTATAATTAGTTGCAGAGTTAGTAGGAGGTGTTTACCTTTCTTCCCCTATGACTGTACATTCTGGTGAAGTTACGTGAAGGTCTGATGAATATAAATGTGTAAAAAAAAAAGATTTTTATTTTCTGCATTTCCCTTTAAAGATTCATTGTTGTAATATTTTCTCACGTTATGTTTCTTCAATATATTCTAAAATTTCAACATATATTTTTCAGCTGACTTTTTCTTTGGAGTATCCTGAAAGTTCCTTTCATAAAATTATGGATCAGATTTTCAATGATATATAGTTCGTTTATTCTTTTAAAATAAAAACGTTAAGTAACGATATTTTGACTGTCTTTTTTTAACATATTATCATGATATTTTATTTTTCTTACATCAATTAACTTTTTTTGAAATCTGATTC